>BSBM01000067.1:8857500-9457500 GCA_027924585.1 Larix kaempferi
ATATATACACTTTGTATCTAAAAATCCAAAAATTCTAGCATATCCATGTACAAGAAATATGCCTTAAAAATAAAAATCATAATATTTCAACCTAACTTTAAGTTAATTGTTCTATATTATATGAATGTGTTAGTACTTTTATTCAAAATTCTATCCATTAATTGAACTTCAATTATAAGAATTTATAGTTAATATTTTTATTTTTATTTTTAAATCTAATTCCAACAAAAATAACATTAAATCATTACATTTTTTTTTGTAAGCTAGTATCTATGGGGATTTGAATTTGTAACCTTCCATTTACAATTTCTTATCTCATTTACTCATTACCAATTGCTAAAGCCTTTAAAAGAAAATCATAACTTTCACCCAATTAATATTTCACATATTTGAAAATTAATATTTTTTAATTTTTAAAATTAATCATCTAAAACATAATCTTAATTTGATTAACTAAATAAATTGCCTTTAAAGTGATTACAATATATATATCCAAGGCAAATCTAAAGTATATATAATTAAATACTTTATTTGTTTTAATATTTAGAAAATCTCAATAAACACTCATAATTATTTTAAGAATATGTGTTTATTTATATTTTAATATAAATTATATAATAATCAATTTTAAAATTATATTTATAAAATTAATTTTCATTAATGATATGATTGAATAATTGTCAATTCTGGCTAACCCATTTGGTTATGGTTAAGGTGTGGATCTTGTTAGCAAGCTGAGTTAAAGTGTGGGTCTCCTTAGCAATGCCAACCGAGTTCAATTCCCCTTAGGGGTGACACCAAAAAACCGAGTGAAGTTGAGGCTAGTGGGATCCAAGTCTGGTTGGTGCGATCCAAGTTGAGTGCGATCTCTAGATGATTTTGATAGCTTAGATGCCTCTAAATCATAGTTTCTCATATAAAAGACCACTCCCACAAATGTAAAAAAATATATATATAATTAAATAATTAAAAAGTATAAAATTAAATTTAAAAAATAAATATTATTTAATATTACTTTTAGAAAAATATTATTTATATTTTATAAAGTCTAAAAATAAAACTTGATGTTATGTCTTAAATGTTTTAATGTTATTATATTTTAATAAAATTTTATTGAATGATATTTACTTTTTAATATTAATATTAATATTAAAATCATTTGTTAATGTAAATTTAGATTTTTGATAATTGAGTTCAAATCATTTCTCAAAGAAATAAATCATACCCTACCATAACCTAAAATTTAATCAAAATACTTCTTATTAATTGATACTTTATATTAATTAATAAAAAAATTCAATATAATATTGAATGTAACATGACCTAAAATTTAATCAGAATACTTCTTATTAATTAATACTTTATATTAATTAACACAATTTAAATATAATATTGGGCAACAGATATTGAAGGAATAATACTTTATATTAATTAACACAATTTAAATATAATATTGGGCAACATATATTGGCCGGTAAATATGTTTTTTTGGTCAAAGATTAATAATCTACATTGCAATAGCCAACAACCTATAAGATTATTAATCTACATTGTAATAGCCATCATCCTATTCACTTGTAAAAAGAAAAAAAGAAAATCTGTAATGTAGTTTACAATGTTATATATTGAGAAATATGTAAAAATATATTGATGATAAATGAACCTGCACACTTCTTCCTATCTCCCAGCAACGTTGTGAACATGATGATATTTATTAATCTGATATTTATGTGTCATGCACAGTGCACAGTTCTATGTAGGAATTGTTACGTAAACATATAGCCAGAAATCAAAATAAATCATATTGCAGTTAAACACACTCCCGCAGGGAAAACGTAATTATATCTCATAAGGTGATTGGAAATGTAATTCTATCTCACAAGGCGATTGGAATAGATTTGATTGTACCGCGTTTTCGTTCAAAGGCTGTATTTCATTTTCTTCACTCTTATTTACAATTATCGATAGTTAAATCTTGTCAAGATTATCGTAAAACACTTTAAATTGTTTAATGAAAATATATATAGTCATCAAAAGTTTTTACTTAGAGTGGATAATAAGAATTTCAGTTTAAAAAGGTTAATAAATTTTAAAATAATTTTATTATAATATACATCTTTTTAATTTTTGAAGTCAATAATTTGCTTCTAACTCAATAATTCAAAAATACTTTATTTATAGAATAAAATTGTAATCAAACCTAATAAATCTAATATACTATTATTTATAAATCTATATTATTTTCAATAATGCAATATCCTGCATCATGTACAATTATCTAGTGCATTTTCTCAACCTGATATTAGATAATAATGCAATCTGCCAAGACGATCATGAGCTGAACAAGATATCAGAGAATTAGATGGTGAATGGATTTTCCAGTTGACTTTGTAGCGAAAAGACCAATAACATGCACACATTTGAGTATAAAAAAGACCATTAACATGCACACATTTTAGTATAAGAGTATCGAGATTGTCAATTTATATGAAAAATAGGGACGTCAGATATGTCATACCATCAACCATTTTTGTAAGGTCATGTTAAAACTAAGGAAAATTTGATTATGTAATGCCAGGGTTTGCATGCATGATTTTAGTGGCCTACACTATTCTTGGATGCCGCAGAGTAAAACTTGTGTGATGTTTGCGAACGGACTGGATGAACCTCTCCAAGGGATGAAATGTCACGACAACCCATTGTGGTCGTGGAATCACTCGAACAATGTGCAATGGATTTTGTGGGACACATTGACCTACTCGCACGATATTACGAGATGCGGTACATCATTACTGCAAGCAATCTCTGATTCGTGCAGCTTCTGGTGGTGAATATTGAAATTACAAGGTTTACTTTCCAGTTGAAGAATGAAATGGCACGGGTGGCTATCCTGGTGACTCTCCGGATTACACAGCAGCAACACCAATACCAGCCCTTTGATACATTGCCAGAAAAAAACACCACCGGCTGGTTTAAATGGTGATCAACCATTTTTGTAAGTTCATGATAAAATTAAGGAAATGTTGTTCTGTAAAGCCAAATAGCCATCCATTGCCAAACTTGCCATCGTCCTACAAACGATATACATAATAATCGCCAACAGCTTTTCTGAAACAGAAATCACCACTCGAGAAATTGACTAGTTAAATCATTAATTAGGTGGCATGATTCCACAGATTGCACAGTATGTGTGGTGCCTTCACCTCCTCCTACAATCTTCTGAAAAACTGGAAGGATAGATGTCTAACAAATGGCTCGAAGGGACTTCTACAAAACAATAATCACAATAAGACCCACCTACGCTAATGGTAATTTTCAAAGAGAACTCTGGACTGTGAAACTTCCATAAAAGAGCAGAAAACCACTTATGTAGTTCGCAAATGAGTTAAAATCAATAAAGATATTCAGAGCAAATCCTATTACGGCCTTTGCTCTTTCCTTGAACCACCCAACGCTGCCTTCTATGCTTGCATGGAATAGATGTGAGAGGTAGATGAGAGTAGGTTTCCTGGAGACGCCTCTATGGAAAGAGTAGAGAAATATAGGATTACCAGTTCAGAAATTTGCAATTTGTTAAGAATGAGAATTCAGTCTGGCAGAATCCCCCACATGTTCAATGGGGATTGATAGCATCAAGATTTCTTGAAGAGATCTTATATCCCCAAGGATCACTGATTAACCTAGATTAGCATAGCCAAATATTTATATGTTTATAAGCCATCCAAGTAATTTGCAAATTGGCGTTGCAATACCCAAACCAACGCAATCGTGATACCCAAACCAATGCAATCGCAAATCCTGGGTGATATTTGACATTGTGCGTCGAGGCCCCTCAAGCACGCTTGTTCAGCAACTCAAAGTATCGGAATCGAGATCTTGGGAGATATCTGAAATGAAATGAGGCCGCTCATGTAACCTAGACATGATTAGAGCAGCCAGAATCTCTCTCTTCTATATAAATATCTATAGCCATCCATTCCGACGCAGAAGAAGGATCTCTCTTTTCTATATAAATATCGATAGCCATCCATTCCGACGCAGAAGAAGGATCCTGCACCCTAGAATCTTCTTCCTCAACCGCTTTTCATGCACAATGCTTGGCATCCAAAAAAGGGGCTAGTTGAAGAATTTTTTCACTCTTTCTTACGGTACCCACCGACCAGAGAAGGAAAACAGGTTCGCTCTGCATCCTTATGTCAATTGGACAAAAAAGAGTCTCCATCGCCCCACCCACCATCCCAAGCAGTCTTCCCCAAGAGCTCTGCATCAGTTACCTCCAGGTTCCAGGCTCTCTCTAAGCGAAACCAACTGTTCTTTTCTGGCTGTTGAATCTGGTTGGGATAATAGATGCCTTCCGGAAAGGATGGATCGAGGGAGAATTAGCTAGGCAGGGGAAGAGAACTGGAGTTCTTGCCCTTCTTGCCTAGAGGAAGAGGAAATGAGCAGCATCATGAGATGAAGGAGAGGTTAGTAAGCGTATATCGGCTTATTCAAAATTTGAATTCACGTTTCCCTCCCACATCTTTGGGTCCCCCATTTTCGGTCACTGGTCAACATCAAAATGCAGGTGTCTTACAACGGCGAGCCTTATCGATGACGTCGCTGCCAAGAATTAAGTGATTAGATGGGAAGTTTTCCGTCAACGGAATTGCCAATCGATAGCTACCGGAGGACTATCATGGAGGATGGATGACGTATATATCGGTTGATGCCATAGATGTATGCAACATGCCTCTGACACCAGACAGACAGGCGAGCATTAAATAAAACTCTGTCTATTCGATAAGGCTCGCCGTGATATACCAGGTCCGTCCCTTTAATGCTACTTTATTCCTCTATATAAATAAATAGTATATATAAATAAACTGCAGTGAGTGACAGAGAGTATCTTGGAGTGACAGCCGTCTCTTTGTAAAGTAATAAAGGGTAAGAGCAGTAAATATATAACTTTGATTTGGTGATGATATTATTTATCTTTCTCGAAATATTCTTTATTGGCATTAAATACCTTACTGACTGACTGGAGCAGCACCGTAAATACCCTATGATATACCAGGTCCGTCCCTTTAATGCTACTTTATTCCTCTATATAACTAAATAGTATATATAAATAAACTGCAGTGAGTGACAGAGAGTATCTTGGAGTGACAGCCGTCTCTTTGTAAAGTAATAAAAGGTAAGAGCAGTAAATATATAACTTTGATTTGGTGATGATATTATTTATCTTTCTCGAAATATTCCTTATTGGCATTAAATACCTTACTGACTGACTGGAGCAGCACCGTAAATACCCTATGATATACCAGGTCCGTCCCTTTAATGCTACTTTATTCCTCTATATAAATAAATAGTATATATAATAGTACAATAGCCCCAGTACCACATTACACAATACGCAGTAGTCCGCTTGCTGTTAAATGCTGTAGGCATCTTTACGCTTTCCGATAAATCTACAACAGTCCACATCTTTTGAGAGGGGCATTACAACTGACCATATTACGTACCCTGAATTTACAGCTCACGGCACAAGAAAACACACAGCTCACGTCCCCGTCAAGGTCTAAGCTCATGTCCCCGTCAAGGTCTAAGCTCCCATTTTGTATTATATCATATATATAATGCAAACTTAATTAATGAAACATCTTACCAGATAAAGCGTTCCCCGGATTCCCCAGTAAATACGCCTATGCATTCCGTTCCATCTGCAACCCCATATTACGGGAGAGGTCAGTTATTTGGTTATATCTACTTACTTAGTTTCTGATTAGGTTGGCCGGGTCCGTCCCTTTAATGCTACTTTATTCCTCTATATAAATAAACAGTATATATAATAGTATATAAATATATAGATAATTATATTTCCTCTTTATTTATACAATGTAATTACGCTTGTTCTTTCCGCCAGCTGCACACGAAGTTTTTAACATCAAGTAAGGGGGGAAAGTGAATAAACCCAATTTTGAAACCTCGAATACGAGCGAGGTGGAGTGGTTCTGCCTGCTAGCTTATCAAGGTGGGTGAACTACAGGATTGCTAAAGCGCAGATCCCGCGCCTCCCACTATGGATGGTGTGTGCGTCCCTCCCCTATAAAGATCGAGGCCACCCCTTATTCACTAACTATTTTTCCTTGCTTTAAATACGTTACGTACTTTACTTATTCTTATAATCTCCTTCCTTATGCCTAGCTTTCAATACGCCCTCTTCACGTTATTTATTTTTAGTATTTGGGTATTCCTATTATTTATTTGGCTTTGGTCTTGTGGTACTTACTTTTTTCCTCCAGCCAGGATAAATATGTAAGGTAAGGTAAGGTAAGGTAAGGCCTTGACTTACTCTCTCTTCGCGTTAGGGGACTTCGTTAGAGAGGAAGACTTCTAGTTTGGGTTCACAACAAGGATTATATACAACAGGTTGTGATAGTTGGCCTCCTTATGATGGGGGAAATGATGATGAGAAATCAAAATATGATCATGGTAAGAAAAGTAAAATTTAGGAAAGTGAGGATTAGACTGATCCTAAGAAAGTAAAGAAGGATTATGAAGCTATACATGATGAATAAAAAGAACCTCTAACCTCTTATGTTCAAACTCCTAGTGAGGTTTCCACTTTATTGTCCGCCCTTCTTTATCTGGTTGCACCTTCATAGGATGAGTTAGCTTCTTATTCTATGATATAAAATACAATGCCATTCTTTTTATCCAATTTACTTTAGCACTATAGTCACACAGTCTTCCCCTCTATTCTTTTATACTACACCCTTTTGTATTTCTACTGCTTCTAGTGCTACTACTAAAGCTATTTCTTATCCTTCTTTTATACTGATGGCACTATGGTACCCATGACTCTATCTCAATTGTCATTTTCCGATTCTAGTTCTACCCAGTCTCTGTAATCCCTATATCTATTTGCTAAGCTTGCCGCTATAAAGGAAACAAAATAAGATATTTTTAAAGTATAATATTTATCCTTTATATTCTGATAGTCCAACTACTTCGAAGCTCTTTTCTGCAATGGATTATGAGAGTGAGGTGCTTTGTGTCACTACTCTACAGCCTAAGGTTTTTAAGGTTCTATACTCTTCTTCTAGGATTATGTCATGTAGACAAATGTAAAGAGACGATACTATAACTTTAATAGATAAATAGCTTTTTCACCATTTATATGCGAGTATGCGGTGGCACTCACAAGGGTCCTAATTCAAGTTTTATATACCCCCAAAAAAGTAGGGTCAAGTTGCATTGAATAGTCTCTGCTCGATTTATTAACTATTAATTTTCAGATTGTTAGCAGGGTCTTGTTGGTGGCTTTAGCTTAGCCATTACCTTGAGGGTAATATAGGATGGATAACTTCTATGTGATATTCTATTTGGCAAGAAGTTTGGTTACTAAAAAGTATTGAAACTATGTCTTGTTATCAGTGACTATGGTATTATAAACTCCATATTTACAAATTATATGGTTAAGAATGAATTTGTAGATCGCATGGCCAGTAATGTTTACAAGCGACATAACTTCCACCCGCTTAGTAAAATAAGAAATAACTATTATTAAAACTTGTGGTCATCAAATGATGGAGGGTGGATGGAATCGATGAGATCTAATCTCCAAATGGAAAAAGGCCAAAGAGATTCGATAATAATTAGATCTCTAGATAAAAGATGGGTAAGGTGAGCATGGCATTGGTGAAGTCTTTAATATATTGATGCATGGTAGGCTGGTAATAGCCCATGTGATGGATCTTTATAAAAGTGGAAAAAATGACCCCCAAAAACTCCACTATGGGCCTTTGACATAATGGAATCATTCTTGGGTTGATTAATATAGTGTAACAGTATATATTAAACCCTATATTAGAGATAATACTACTAGGGAGAATGTATTTGCTACACATCCAAACAAAGTTGTCCTTAGTGGAAGCAGATCCAAACTATACTATGTCTATCAAGGGAAAGGTTACAACATCTCTAAACTAAGTTTATTGTGAAACCATAGAGAAAAAAAATAGGTAGTCTTTATTATAGCCTTGAATATCTTATTTCATTTTGACAAACTTCTGCATATTTATACTCTATTACAAAGGGGAGGTAGTATTTACTACTACAACTACCTCGGTTGATCGATCAACTTCGACTACAATTTTCCTCTTTTTCTAAGATGCTTATATGACATTCTTTTACTTAGTTGACTAAGTATCCTACAACATCCCTGAAGCAGTAAAGCTTTACCTTGAAGGTTGGAAATACATCTAACCCATGGTCACCAACAAGAATAATCTAGCTCAAAAAACTAAAAACAAGTATGTCATTTTCTCTTCTTCAAAAAATGGGGAAGACTCTGATACCTAGGATCCCTCCCATCCTCTGAACCCTGACACTCCAACTACACCCCTGCCTTCCCTTGTTTTCAACTTACCCTCCTTCTCCACCCCTCCTTCTTTGATCCCCCAGATCCTCGGAATACACGAATGAATGCCTGCTTGGAATCGGATTCATGGAGAAACTCACCTATATATTCCACTAAGTATGGTTCAGGATAGCCCCTTTCTATCACATACTCATAAAGCCATGTAAGACCAAGAGGGATCTCCTCATAATGCTTTAGATCCTGCCACACACATGGAGTTGAAGCTCCGCATATTCAGCATGTTGCTAACAATCCCCTATACTTAGCTGGTAGCTCTTCAAAATTTCCATTCCCTCCCTATGCCCCAACCTTCCTCACCTGTAAAAATGCCCAACGGATTAATGGAGGGAAGAAATGATGGAACCCAAGTCCGGGAAAAATTTAGGAATAAAATGAAAGAAGGAAAGAAGGGAAGAAGAAGCAAACAAAGAAAAATCTCTAGGGGCAAAGCGGGGAAAAGTCTTGAGCATCTGAAGCACCGTCCCCATTGCCTTCGGAGGAAGTATCAAATCCAATCAAATTAAGTAATTAAGTGCATCTCTTGGAACTGTATGGGACTAGGCACTTCAAAGAAGTAGGACAGAGTCTAAACTCTAATCCACAATGAACGACCCCAAAGAATTATCCTTCGGGAAACAAAGATGGATAGAAACGAAATAAGAACTACCTAGCTGAATCTTTGGCGCCATAGTGATCATCGCAGCATTAGTGCCAAAGGTGTGTCCTGAGGGCTCTGCACATAGTGGAACCCAAATGCATTGGATCTAATCACCTTGAAAGAAGGTTAACACTGTTGTTCACCCATTTCCTCTCCCACATGGATGGAAGGGATATCCGCCTCTTCAATGTGTATGCTCCAAACAATCCTCGAGAGAAGAGACAATGTTGGAGCTTCCTCAAAGCCTTCGACAAATCATTTTAAAGGAAGGGAAGATCATAGTTGGGGATCTAAATCTAGTTCTCTTCCCCTCTGAAAAAAGGGAGGTGTGTTCATGCGAGATCCAAATAGGGATGCACTGGAAGAATTAATTCAAAAATGGCTTAAAGCCCAAAATCATTTTGGTCAAGCGATCAATATTTTGTGGATATTCCCTACAAGGAAGGATATAAAGGAGTTCCACAGAAAGCTGCTCCCAATCTCATGAGTCCACAAGAACAAGAGTATTGCAATAAATAAATTGTAAATCTACTAGAAAGGAAACTGATAGATAAAAGCATAAGCCCGTGGGCATGCCCTACCTTTTATGTTCATAAGCATTCAGAAAAAAAAAATAGGTAGGCCAAGGATGGTTATAAATGATAAGAAGCTTAATGATGCCCTCATGCCTATAAGATATAATCTTCCTAATAAGGAAGCATTATGAGCCAAGATCCAAGACTACAATGTGTTCAGTAAGTTTTATTTGAAGAGTGGATTCTGGGGAATTGGCATTCTTCCGAAAGATAGATCTAAAACTGGTTTTGTGGTTCCACACGGCCAATATCAATGGAGAGTAATGCCATTTGTCCTGAACAATGCACCTTTGATGTTCCGGAAAAGGATGGAAGACATCTTTGGCCATTTTCCATTTTGAATTGTGTATATATATATTATTTTGGTTTGTTCCATTTATTTAAGGACTCATGTACACCATTTAGAAGAGTTCTATATTCTTGTGTTTATGGCTTGGTGCTTTCCCCAACAAAAATTGAGTTAGGGAAGACAAAGATTGAATGTCTTCGTTTAGTTCTTGTTGTTGGTAAAATCCAACTCCAACCACATGTCCTAGCGAAATTGTTTACTTTTCCAGATGTAATCAAGGATAAGACACAGTTGCAAATATTTTGGGGTTTTCCTAACAATGGCTGCTATTTCTATGACATACAAGCAGATGGTGCTACTATTCTACATAGCAGATTGAAGAAGGTTCCATCCCCTTGGTCAAGATAAATTTAAGGGGCAGTCAAAAGAATAAAAGATAAAGCAAAGCAGTTACCTCCTCTAGCATTTCCCAACACAAGTGCTACCTTCATCCTTGAGACAGATGCTTCCCATGTAGCATGGTTAGGTGTGCTCCTTCAATAAAGTGGTAATTTTGAATAAGTCTATATGTATGCCTCTGGAACATTCTCAGAAACAGAAGTGAAGTATCCTTCTAGTCATAAATAAATTATAGCACTCAAGTTGTCTATTAAAAGGTTTAGAATGTTTCAAAAGCCTGTTCATTTCATTGTTAGAACTGACTTTAAATAGATGAAAGGGATTCTTATAAATGAAAAGTTACTGGAACAAGGTCATAATCGTATTTAGAAATGGGCAAGATGGCTTGACGGTTATGAGTTCGACATCAAGTACAATCCTGGAAAAGACTTTCTAACTATAGAAGGTTGCCTGGAAAAAGAAAGTGGTTTGGTTGTAAAAGCTATCACAGTAGATAGACCTCTACATCAAGTCACAGTTTGTGATTATTTTACAGTTTCTATATATACATATTGTCTTCTTTATTGGATAGACAGTAGCCCAGTTAATAAAACCATTCTAGATGTTTGGGTTACTTTTCATAATGATGAAGAGCATTATGCTTATTTCTGTAGGCATATGCATTTCAATTTACAGATCATCTAGCAAGGAGAGCATCTTGGAAAAGTTGTCATGTTACTTGTAATCTCCTTCTGGATATATGAAGATCTTATGGAGATCCTTCAGTTGATCAGATATAAAAAATAGATTTGGTGCATGTTTTAATCTGATGCCATGGTCGCTAAAACCTGGTCTCCATATTTGAAAATATTAATGAATGGTTTCTGTCCATTAGAAGAACATCTCCTTCACCTGAAAAAGATGATTTTATTTACCAACTACAAGAGGATCTATTAGTAGGATCTCAAAGGAATTATCGGTTCTGCTTTGCTGCACATCATGACAAGAGTGAAGTTATATTGATGGTGGAGAATCATGATACGGGATAAACTTGGTGGGAGACACAATCATAATATTCCCCCTTTTCTACATAGAAGACCCATCAGCCTTATGTCAACATCTCCTTTCTATCATGGCTTTAACTCTTTACAGTCGATGGCTCCTGCGTACCTTTAATACTTTTAAGATGATGAGCCCATGATCGATGGTCGACCACATACATCAGATTCCTCTGACAGTAGTGGGATAGCAGGTCTACAATACCTTCATGATTACTATGATCACCGAGCTCTTTGGTTGGCGTACTCGGACCATGCGAATAGCTTTTGAAGGAAGCATAATGGGCCACACAGTATTCTTTGTACCTAAGATGCTTTCTTTATGTAATTTTTATTTTATTGAAGTCCAAGAGTAGTTGAGTGGTCCCCATATGACGTAGCCTCCAAGGGACAATGTAACATTTGATTGTCGCAAGTAGTTCATTTGTATCCGAAGAGAAAGTAAAGTATTTCCTCGCCCAATGCCAAAGCAAGTAGTAAATTCCACAACGCCCAGTCAATAAGTAATAGCACGATGCCCATTCAAAAATCTAATTAATAGCAGCATTGTTCCTTCCATCCCACTGACTAACCTACTAGTTCGCTCTAAACAAAAGTAATAGTGGTACGATGCATCCACGATTGTATCTTGGTCTTTATCCTGTCCCACAGATACCGATTCGTGTCTATTTAAGTAATGCTGGACCCACTGCTACTGGTGCGTGGGGTGAGTTCGAAAAGAATCCCACCTATCCATTCTTCCTTCCACCCATCCATCCAGTCATGTATCTCTCTGAAGTTCTGGCTGTTTATAATAAATCCATCCGGGGTAGTTCAAAAATATATACTACTTAAGTTCCTAGGATATGTGCTAAAGGTTCTGGCTTTATAGAATCAATCCGGCCAGTTAAAACGAGTAAGGCAATCCTTCCTGTGAGTAGTTGTCCAACAAAAAGAGTATTTCTCTAGGCTTGCTTATTAAAAGGGTACAATGATGAAAGGTTACTCCAATGGGATAAAGAAATATACTCCCATCCATATATGTGATTCCGTGTCCATGTCAATTTGTAGATTTGGCACGATTGGCTATTTTATCTATATAAAACAAGTCTTTATAGTGTTTACGAGAATCCCTAATTGAATGCCATAACTTGTGTTTTTCTTTACTGAACTCGATGATTTCCATATCCTAAAATATATAGTTAGTGTGGAAAAAGTTAGTTGCTAATAGTGCTTGCCATACAAAGTTGTTCCTGGGTAAAGGTAATAGGTTGGGCATCAACATCACTCCATTGTCTAGGATGAAGCTAATAGGAAAGTTATGGGTACCCGATACAGCGCTCCTCCATTTCCTAGGATGAAGGAAGAAACATAGGGTTCAGGTAAATGTTGCCCCTACAAGAGAAGGCATATGGTCTTCATGAAAGTGCCAGGTCTAGGCATAAGGCAGGTCTATGTCTTTTCTTGCAGTGGTCTTTAATTTCTAAATCATATAATAATATTAGCTTAGCCGTACCCAATATATAATATGCGGTACCCAGAAGGTTCTATGTGGTACCCACCCGTAAGAGTTCATAATAAGGCAAGGGCCATAGCGTAAAGTTTGTTAAATCGGTGGATGCTCATAAATAAAGGGTTCATAGGTGTTGTACCTACTAAGATTCCTGCAAGTGTTATAAATAATCCCCTGGCTTTCTGGCTGGACATTATATCCTCTCAATGTCTGAAGCCCGTCCGGCTTATCATATCTTATCTAATGAACCATAATCCAATAAAGCCATCCGACAGTTCTGAAGTTCTGTATGATATCTGCCTAAAGGGAAACCAACCCTAAAATGATTCTACTACTATATGAGGATATTTCGACTCTGAAGTGCTGGTGCTGGGGAAAAAAACTAAACATCGCAACAGCCAAATGTCATTCTGAATAGACCCTCTGATGTCACCAAAACCCCATAAGCTGCCCCCATAGCACCTCTACCCTTTTACATCAGGCATGAGTTGAGCAAACTGAAAAATACCATGCTCCTTTATTAAGTCGTAAAGAACCCCGCTCATAGGAGATAAGTATCTCAATTCCTAGGAGTAATAAAGATAGCAACCCCAGACCCAACCTTATAGAGTTTAGATGTCCCATAATAGAGATGCAGACCAAGTTTCAAATGTAATGACCCTCCAATATTAAGTTCCTCTGCAGGCATATTACTTACGAGCATGCCTCGTACTTTGGTGACCCCGCAAAAGGTCAGTGTTAAGATTACCACCCACAACCCCAATCCGAATCCAAACCCTGGATAAAATGCCAGGGTGGGTACTACCGCTATAACTCATGTGGTTCCCCCAAGCGGTATTGGATAAAAGGGGGAACCTCAGGTGCTGCTAAGTGCCCTACCAGACGAGGCCAAAGGGCGGTGAGAAAGTCACCCCACTACCCTAAGAGTGTGAACTTATTTAAAATAGTACCGCAGCATCTCTTGTAATTGTTAATTATCCAACCGCTACGCGCCTCACCCTCAAATTACTTATGGGGTGGTGGGCCAATTGTGTGTGCTTTATTTGCTAATTACTCCCACCCAAAACCGTGCGGAGATGGTGCGTGGCATAATGCAGTTATTTTGGATGGGTTTGGTACTTGCTAGTGTGTGCTGATTGCTAAGCGGATTTTTTCACATTTTTACTTTGTATATAGTTCGTTTTATATATTAATCCATTTATATTTATTATAAGCCTTATAGATTATATGGATTAATATATAATCTATAGATGTTATATATAATTACTTATAGGCTCTTACGCAGTCTATTCTCTTTCCGTGATAAGAATTAATATGTCTAATAAAAGGGAATCTGTATTTTCAATATTATGAATAATAAATATTTTCATAGGGAATAATAGGTTTCCCTATTCGTTTATATTATCACTTTGAGATCATCAATAAATATTTTGGGTTCTTAGTTGTTCGGAAGAAATCGTTCCATAATTGAACCATTGGTGAACACTCAACAGATGAAATTGTCGTATTATCAACTATTTCCCAACCTTAGTAAGAGGAGATTACCATGGATCCCTTAATTTTTGCTGCTTCCGTTATTGCTGCTAGATTATCTGTAGGGCTTGCTTCCATTGGACCCGGTGTTGGTCAGGGCACTGCTGCGGGCCAAGCTGTAGAAGGTATTGCGAGACAACCAGAATCGGAAGGTAAAATACGAGGTACCTTACTGCTAAGTTTAGCTTTTATGGAAGCTTTAACTATTTATGGATTAGTTGTGGCCCTAGCACTTCTATTTGCAAATCCCTTTGTTTGATTCTGAAAACAAAGATCCCTACACCTCGTCATTACATTAGTATTTCTCCAATAATTTCCTTGTTCAACTGCTCTTTTAGGGGATAGGCTGATCCGAATAATTAGCAAATGAATTATTGTCTTTCTTCCTATACCTATACTTCGGTCAGAAAGATTCATGATGCATGCGGCAGGGAAGGGAGTGGATAGGAAAAGCAAATTTTTTTTATCCTTATCTAAGACCTGGGACTAAGTATCCAAAATATTATTATCCAGAACTAGATAGGATCAAATAAGAAAAGAACAAAATTCTGTAGAACATATCCTTATCTATAAGTGGAGTGCGTATGAAAAATGTAATTGATCCTTTCATTTCCTTGAGTTATTGGCCTTCCGCTGGGGGTTTCGGGTCAAATACCAATATTTTAGAAACAAATATAATAAATCTAAGTGTGGTGCTTAGTGTACTGATCTATTTTGGAAAGGGAGTGTGTGTGAGTTGTATATTCGAATAATATGGCTGGGCCCAACCAGCTGCACTTTGGAGATAGAAAAGTGCATGATCTCAATGAATTACTTCCGAACGGGGAATAGCGAAGAACTATAGCATTTCGTAATTGATTGGGAAATGAACTCTTAGTTCATACCAACCAATGAGGGAGGACCATTAGAATGGTTAAAGTTGAACTGCTTGAAGTCTAAGCACAACTAACTGGGTACTCTTTCCACCGCTGTGTCAAGATGAGATGGATTAAAAGGCATAGTTGGAGATTGATCCGATATATAACATTCATATCAATGGAATAATTTTATCTATTTACTGAAAAATAGTCCCAATCTCCCATCCAATTTTAGTTCCAATGCTGAATTGACGACCTACACAGAAGGGAATTTATTCGATAGAACGAAAAGGAGAAGGCACAAATTAATTGATTGAACGGAACGTATTGATTCAAATTTCATGGGGGAAGAAGAGGAGAGAAAAGGGGAAACGAGAAAAGAAAAAAACAAAAACTTTATTGATAATTGCAAATCCCTTTTGCTGGAAGAGCCCTTCGTAGATCTCGGTCTTTTATAGATTCATTCTAATATTCCGTAAATGGAACGGAAAGGGCAGGCTTGGTGTTGATGAAGGAAGGGAACGTATATGTTCTTGGGGAATAAACAAAGAACTGAGCAGGAGAGCCGAATGAATCGAAAGATTCGTGTTCGGTTTGGGAAGAGATTATGAATTCGTGAAGTGAATAGATAATCTACTTTCATTAAGTAATCTATTAGATAACCGTAAACAGAAAATATTGAATACTATTCAGAATTCGGAAGAACTATGTAAAGGAGCTATTGATCAGCTCGAGAAAGCTCGGGCTCGCTTAAGGGAAGTGGAAATGATAGCGGATGAAATCCGGGTAAATGGAGACTCCCAGATAGAACGAGAGAAAGAGGATCTAATCAATGCTGCTTCTGAGAATTTGGAACAATTAGAGGATCCCAAGAATGAGACGGTTTACTCCGAACAACAAAGAGTAATTGACCAGATCCGACAACAAGTTTCTCGCCAAGCTTTGCGAAGAGCTATAGGAACTTTGAATAGTCGTTTGAATACTGAGTTACATTTCCATACGATCGATCACAATATTGGCCTGCTTAGAGCCATGATGAACACAAATGATTAGTGGTTATAGGTCTTATTTCTCAACAGATAATTAATGAGTGCTAATGGGAAATATTCGACTCGACGAAATTAGTAGTATTATACGTAAACAGATCGAACAATATAATAACAAAGTAAGAGTTGGTAATCTTGGCACCGTACTTCAAGTAGGAGATGGCATTGCTCGTATTTATGGTCTTGATGATGTAATGGCAAGGGAATTATTGGAATTTGGAGATGGTACAATAGGCATTGCCCTAAATTTGGGATCGGATAATGTTGGAGCCGTATTAATGGGCGTGGATATTTATACCTATTTTGTGTCTATAAGGGTTCTATCTTATATCATCTGAAATAGATATGGATATCCTATTTGTTCCGCAATTGAAAGATCCAAACCCATTTCTTACATCGGATTTTATAAAATTCATAAAATCTCGTCTTTCTGAATATACAAATGAGAAAGAACCATTGTAATTGCCGGAAGTAATAAGCCGACTAAAGGAACTAAAATAGAGGGTAGGTGATGAATTATCATAGAACGAGTACCTTACTTAATCAATTAAATTTTTATAAATATTACAAGGAATTATTATAAGATCAAATAAGTGATGGGACCAAATGAGCAGTCCTATTCGTCCTTCTTCATAGAATACATGTACGCAAATATTGTTCTTTTCCCCATCTCTTCCAAAAATTCTGAAAAAGCATTTCAAGTTGGATCCAAAATTGTTTTTGAATAAGATCCCGAGTTCAACAATGAGGATCTTATCTATTACAATATATATACAGACAGGGGAGGCAGGAGCGGGGGGGATTATCTACGATCCCGGAGGAAGAAAGGTAGTCGAGTTTGCTTGGGGACTTGGAACAAGAACAAACAATGAAGCAGAATGGATGGCGATGTACCATTCACTTGAGATAGTCTCCTCTTTAAATGTGAGTAAGTTACAGGTATTTGGCGACTCCAGGCATGTTATTCAGAATATGAACAACACATCTCCAAGAGAAGCCAAAAACAAAAACCTCCGAAAAAGAATCAAAACCCTCTCTCTTCCTACTGACACAAATTATCTACACATCCTTAGAAGTCTCAACTCGGTAGCTGATGAACTCGCGAATGAAGGAGCCTCATTGGGGCAAGGTCAAATAGTGCAAAACAAGAAACTTGAATATGCATTCATACCCTAGCACTACAAATTATGGTCATATTATAATTTTGGGACATATCACACTCCCAAAGTTAATCAAGGTGTATACTATGGCGGTGAACGAGATAGGGCGGACTCCCCGATGCAGCAAACTGGCACGTCAAGGCCATGTGCCTCTCCACCTGCCCTCTATGCTCTCACGCTCCAGCATTAATAGCTGTGAGGCGGTTTACAATATCATTCTCGAACCTATGGCGCACCATAACAGCTTCCCGTTTGGCTTTGAGTTTCAGCGTCTCTCTGTTGCAGAACCGGAGATACAGCTGCACGGTGAAATACACGAGCCCAGAACAATGGAAGGCGTTCGTCAGGCCATCGCAACCCTCAGTCAGATAACATCGGAGGTCAAGGTTTATCTGTCAAGGACTTATTCGGCAGTATGCTCAATCTCTGACCAGAACAAGGAGCAAATTCTGGAATTCAAATATGTACACTCCCGGCTCTCCTGCGTGGAATCTCGGCTAGATGATATTGAAAGGAATACAACAGAAATTCTGGGGAAAATGGACAGTATCAGAGAGGAATTTTCAATCTTCATAAACAAAACTCATTGCAGTCAGGTTCAGGAATCCCCGTCCGTCAATCAAGGAATGAAGGAAGCTGAGTTCCCTCAGCAGCAGTCTAAAGGATAATGTCTCTTCTGTCTTTAGGAGGTCGACCCACAGGTTTCACTTAATCTTTTTTGAATGTTCTTCTGTATTTTGCTCTGTAATCAGTATGTTAAGGTCTATACCAGCAGAATGACTGGAAATTTCAGGAAAATTAGGGAGAAAAACTTTGAAAGTCAAACTCATTGTCAATTCTGCAGCTTCCCCATTTTTGAAGCAGAATCATGGCAAATTTTTGTACTGTATGGCTGTGCACAGCCTTTTTAATATTTATATATAATCCTCTGTTTCTGTTAAATAAAATATATATATACAGATATATTACAACACTTATTCATACTATATAATAAAATAGTGGAAGAACAAGAATCCTGACCAAAATTTCTCTGATTTTGGAGAGCGGAAAATTGGCTATATTTATTGTTAGTATAGGATCGAGGATCATAAATTGTTGGTAAAAAGGGAGTGAAAAGCAATTCTCTTAGAGAAATCATTCTTTCTTTTGCCGCGATAAGAAACTATATCACTGTCACTTCTGTTACAAGGAACTCGATTTGATCTTTTTTCCTTATAAGGAAAAAACTTAACGTTCATTCTTTTCACGAGGAAGACCATAAAGCTTAAATAGTTCACTCAAAACACCTTTTAAGAGATTATGTGGAACAATCGGATCAAATAAACCATGACCAAATAAATGCTCAGTCACCTGAAAATCTTCAATCACTTTCTGACCTAATGTCTGTTCGATTACTCTTTTACCTGCAAATGCAATGTACGCTTTAGGTTCGGCAATAATGATATCTCCCAACATGCCAAAACTAGCAGTCACTCCACCAGTTGTCGGAGATGTCAGAATCGATAAATATAAATTTTTTTTATCCTTCTGATGAATATATAACGCGGAAACTATTTTGGCCATTTGCATTAAACTAAAACTTCCTTCTTGCATGCGTGCTCCTCCGGAAGCACACACCATAATGACTGGAAGAGATTCCTCGGTAGCGCGCTCGATCAAACGGGTTATTTTCTCACCTACTACAGAGCCCATACTACCTCCCATGAACTTAAAATCCATAACTCAGAGTGCGATAGGAATACCATTTATTTTACCTATGCCTGTTTGAATAGCATCAGTCAAACCTGTCTCTATTTGACAGGAAGTTATATGATCCTTATAAGGTTCATCCTCAGAATTAAGAGGATCAGAATTAGAAGGTTCATCCTCAGAATGAAATTGAAGAACATCGAGAGTGTACATGTCTTCATCCATAGGACGCCAAGTGCCACGATCAATTATAAGTTCTATTCTATCTGAACTATTCATTTGCAGATAATATCCACATTCTTCACAAATACTTTTATTCTCTCTCAAGAATCTGATATAGAGCAAGCTCTCGCAATTATCGCATTGAACCCATAATCTATTAATTTTAACGTAATCAATACTTAGATTCTTGTTCTTATCCATCTCATTGACGTCCTTACTATCCCCTTCGACCGAATCTTTTAGTAATCCAGTTATTTTATGCCTGTCTTCAAACCACTCCCTTATAGACATAGAGTTTTCCATATAAAGGTAACGATTGTTACTTTTCCTATCTTATTTTGTATGAGGAGAAGTCGTATAAATACAATGATTAAAATAATTAATGAATAGTGGAATGAATCATTGATAAATCATCTCCATTCATTATTGATTAGGAATCCGAAATATCAATCTGGGATTATGATAGAACCCTTTAATCTGTTATAAAGAAAGATTCTCTCCTATACCGCGATGAAAAGGAATTTTCATCCTAAATATAAAATATTTTGGGCTAGAAGGGATTTGAACCCTTGACTTCATGGTCCGGAACCATGAGCTATGATCCACTGAGCTACCAACCCTATCGAATGATCCATAAGATCAATGGAAAGGATGAATAGGATTCGTTATCGAATGCTTTACCCCAAAAAATTTGAATTGACTCACTCTGTTTGAGATATTTGACCTCGGAAATTTCTATATATCAATATCTATAATAGATATTGATATATAGAAATCCCAGATATTAATATCTGAAATCGCAGATCTCCGTTCACGATTTGGCCTAATCTTTGTGGTAGTGGTAAAAGATTGGGCCGAGTCTGATTGGTAGAACGAAAGTCACTGGATTACAAGTAATCAATCGTATCAAATTCAAATTTGATCTCCTTCCATACTTCACAAGTAGCAGCTAGTGCAGGACTCCATTTAGTAGCTTCACGGATCACTTCATTACCTTCACAAGCAAGATCACGTCCTTCATTACGAGCTTGTACACAAGCTTCTAGAGCAACCCGATTAGCTACTGCACCAGGCACATTTCCCCAAGGGTGCCCCAAAGTTCCCCCACCAAACTGTAGTACGGAATCATCCCCAATGATCTCGATCAGAGCAGGCATATGCCAAACGTGAAATAGCTCAAAAGCTTCTAGAGCAACTCGCCTTTTCGGCATGTGAATCATCCTCTGACGTGAAATAGCTCAAAAGCATCTTCAAATTCAAAATTCAAATTTTCGCGCTTTGAAATTCAAATATATGCAGGGAAAATTGATGGGAAGATTGGAATACTACGAAGATGGGAATTCCACGAAAGGAATCATTAATATATAGCTTTAGTGTCACTGGTAGAGGTTGCTTTTTACAAAAAAGTAAAGCAATTTAATTAGGTTCAGTTGCAAAAGTAAAAGCAATCAAAACAATTACTTTTGCAATCAAAACAATTCAAGTAAAGCAATTTAATTAGGTTCCGTCGGAAAACTAGAAGCAATCAAAACAATTCAATTAGGTTTAGTTGGAAAAGTGAAAGCGATCAAATAAAACAGTTAGTTGATTATATCTTCATTAATATTTATATAAGAATAAGAGAAAAAGAATTAGGAAATGAATATGAATAATACATAATAGGGAAAATGTAAGATAACAGAAAGAAATAAGAATATTTATATAAGAATAAGAGAAAAAGAATTAGGAAATGAATATGAATAATGGATAATAGGGAAAATGTAAGATAAGAGAAAGAAATAAGAATAAGAATATATTTATGAAAACATGGAAAAAAGGATATAAAAATAGTTATTTGGTTTTAAAAGAATGTAAAAAATATTAAAAAAATAAAAGAATAATAATATATAATTTTTTTAGAAAAATATGAATAAGAATAAAATTACATATTATTAAAAGAATAAAAGAAAAAGTGAATTCTTTTGTGCAATGTAATCTCTTTTTCAAGTGGAGAAATGTCAATACTTGTTATTCCGAAGAATCAAGGTATGATCAGAATTACATAGTCAATACATAGGGGCTCAACAAGAGCATCATGTCACTTACAAGAATTGAACATGGGGAGGTAACAATCATTCCTCCCAACCACCCAAGCAACATCCCATAGACATTGTGCAATAATCTCATTTGAAAGAATATAAAAATAATTGAAAAAATATATATATATATAATGGAAAAAGAATTAAAGAATACAAATATATTTATATAAGAGTCTGAGAGATTAGATAAAGAAGAAAAGATAAAAATGTATTTATATAATAAGGTAAGAAAATTACATAAAAGAGAAAAAAATGAAAACATATTTAGAATAATAATAATTTATACAAAAGAAAATGTTTGGCCTTATCAATGCAAACATATGTTCTTAATTGTTAAATAAGTGGAAGTATATGAAAGATTTATTTTTTAAAGTGAAATACATATATATATATACACTTTTGGACAAAGATCAACAATGATGGAATTTTGAGGAAGCATGGGCTTATTTTAGTAGGGGATTTCAATTTGACTATTAGTAATAGGGAGATTTGGGGTGTTTTTATCAAATTGAATCCTTTAGCAAGATTTTTCTCCCATTTGTTAGAGGAGGCAAGGTTGGTTGATGTCATTATGTGCCCTGTCATCCCTACTTGGAGGAATGCAAGGTAGGGAGATGTTGTTGTGGCAAAGGGATTGGATCATTTTCTGCTTGTTGAAGACATGGTGGATGCTCCTATAGGTACATGTCATGGATATATACTTCTAAATCCCTCTCATCCCTACTTGGAGGAATATAAAGCAAGGAGATGTTGATGTAGCGAAGACATTGAATCGTTTTCTACTTGTTGAAGACATGGTAGATGCTTCTATTAGGTATAGGTCATGGATATATACTTATAAAGAATCGGACCTCTCCTCGGTGATTCTGCATTTGGATTTCTCTGAGCATAGGTTAAAATACCATTTCAAGTTCAATCATTCATGGCTTAGTGAGGAGGATTTTAATGCCTTGGTTCAGTTGAATTGGAGGACCTCTATAGCTGAGGAGGGTGTATCTCTGATGGAGCATTCGGTGCAAAATTTGAAATGCTTGAAGTCAATCATCATCAAATGGGAGGTTGGTAAAAGGAAGGATTTGAAAGCAACCCTTTTAGATATTGAAGACTGGATTTGGGGGGTGTATTATGCTAATAGTAAGGGCGTGTTTTCTGAAAGTGATAATTTTCTCCTGGGAGAGATTGAATCTAGGAAAGTCATGCTCCTAGGATTAGCAAAAGAGACATGGAGGCTCAAAAGAAGATCCATTTGGCTAGCTCAAGGTGATGTGAATACTAAATTTTGTTATCGGTTTGTTGAGCATAGGAAGAATTCCAATTCCATTTGGGAGATCACTAGGTCTTTAGGGGAAGTGTTCAAAAGTCCGTTTGAACTTGAAAGAGAAGGCTAATCTTTTTTCTAGGGTCTTATTTTTTTATCATGGAGGTAACAATATTCTTTCTTAGTTGTAGGTCATTCTAGGCTATCCTAGGTTCTTTAATGCAGAAGAGGGTAGGAAGGTGGTGGATCGTGTGACCATAGAAGAGGTAAAGAAGATATTAGAAGGGTTTTCCAAAACAAAAAAAATACTTGGACTAGATAGGTGGTCTGTAGACTTTTTCTTGCATTTCTTTGATATTGTCGGTATGGATCTATAGAAGGTTGGGGAGGAATCCAAGAGTACTGGGAGGGTTTGTGGGGATTTGAATGCATTATTCATTGCCATGATCCCTAAAGCCTCCAATCCAAGTTCTTTTAGTGACTTTAGGCCATTTTCTTTGTGCAATTTGGCATATAAGGTAATTGCATAGGTAAATTCTAGCATAATTAAGCTCAATTTGTCCAAGCACATGTTTGGTGAGCATTTTTTTATACAAAACAAGTAGATTTTAAACGTTGTCGGAGTAGCCCAGGAAGGGATGCATTCAATAAAAGAGAAGAAACTGTAGGCTATCATTCTTAAGCTTGATTTAGTGAAAGCTTATGAAAAGGTGAGTTGGGCACTAATGGAATTTTGAGCGAGCATCGACTTATTTTAGCAGGGGATTTGAATTTGATTGTTATTGGTAGGGAGAATTGGGGTGTCTCTACCAGATTGAATCCTTTAGCATGATTCTTCTCCCATTTTTTCAAGAAGGAAAGGTTGGTTGATGTCATTTCATTCCCTCTCATCCGTATTTGGAGGAATGGAAGGCATGGAGATGATGTTGTGGTGAAGAGATTGGGTTTTCTGCTTGTTGAAGACATGGTGGATGCTGCTATCAAGTACATGTCATGGAAATATACTTTTAAAGCATTCTAATCCCTAATTGGAGGAACGGAAGGAAAGGAGATGTTGATGTGGTGAAGAGATTGGATCGTTTTCTGCTTGCTAAAGACATGGTGGATGTTTCTATTAGGTACAAGTCGTGAATAGATATTTCTAAAGTATCAGACCACTCCCAAGTGGTTCTGTAATTGGATTTAACTGAGCATGGGTTAAAATATCCTCTCATTCATGGCTTAGTGAGGATGATTTTAATGCCTTGGTTTGGTCAAATTGGAGTCCCTCTGTAGCTGAGGTGGGTGTCTCTCTAATGGAGCATTTGGGGAAATGTTTGTGATCTTGGAGGTAACAATATTTATTTTGGGGTATTTTTCATGATCCTGGAGGTAACAATATTATTGCTTAGTTGCAAGTCATTCTAACCTATCCCAGGTTATTTAATGCAGAAGAGGGTAGGAATGTGGGGGATCTTGTGGCCATAGAAGAGGTAAAAAATACATTAGATGGGTTTACCAAATTAAAAATCCATGGACTGGACGGGTGGTCTATAGAGTTTGTCTTACATTTCTTTGATATTGTCGTTATGGATCTGTGGGGGGTTGTGGAGGAATCTAGGAGTATTGGGAGGGTGTCTAAGTATTTGAATGCAACATTCATTACCCTAATCCCTAAAGCCTCCAATATGGGTTCTTTTAGTGACTTTCGACCAATTTCTTTATGCAATTTGGTGTATAAGGTAATTGCTAGCAGAATTACTTGCTCAATTTTTCCAAGCATATGTGTGGTGAGTAGTTTGGTTTTTTACACAAAAGGTATATTTTATACGTTGTGGGAATAGCCTGGGAAGGGGTGCATTCAATAAAAGTGAAGAAACTAGAGGTTATCATTCTTAAGCTCGATATAGTGAAAGCTTATGACAAGGTGAGTTGGGGATTCCTGAGGCTAGTTCTTTTACAAATTGGTCTTAGTTTGGAAGTGACCAATTCGATTATGGTGTGTGTGTCCTATGTTAATAATTATGTTTTTTTTAATTTATGGATCTCCTACCAGTTTTTTTAAGAGTGAAAGGGGATTAAGACAAGGATTCCCCCTATTGTTTTTGCTAGCTGTGGAAGGGCTTAGTTAGTTGATTTTGAAGGAAAAGGTGGAAGGAAGGATAGTGGGAGTGAAGGTCTTAACTACTCATTGGATTTCTCATTCTTTGTTTGTTGATGACATTTTGATATTTCGTTAAGCGGCTATGCATGAATGGTTAGAATACAAGGAAATATTGAATATTTTTTTGTTTGGAATCAGGAATGGAGGTTAGCTCTGAGAAATATTTTTTGCTGCAAAATGGTATTGAATATCAGGTCATGTGTATATAGGTTGCTGGGGTTTTAAATTTCCAAATGAAGGAGTCCGGAGAGGGCATGAAATACCTGGGATATTTTTTGAAGCCCAATGATTACCGAAGAGGTGATTGGTCTTGGCTCCTGAAGAAGGTAGACCTGCGTATTCAAAATTGGTGTTATAGGTGGTTATCTCTAGGTGGTAGGTTGATTCTTGTTAAGTCAATACTAGAAATCCTTCCATCCTATTGGATGTTGATGGTGCATATCCTGAAGTTCATTTTGGAGAAGATAATATATAAATTCTTCAAATTATTATAAACTAGTAATAAGATAAAGGAGGGGCTTTATTTGGTGAAGTGGGAGAGGTTGGATAGGCCTAAAGGGTGGGGTGGTTTGGGATTGAAAGATATCCTTGCTTTCAAAAGGGTGCTCTCGACCAAAATCCCTTGGAGGTGTCTTAACAGAGTAGGGTTTTGGAGTAGAATCATGGTGGATGAATATCTTAAAGGTTTTTCAATGGAAGGGTGGATAAATATCTTAAAGGCTTGTCAATGGAAGGGTGGATACATATCTTAAAGGCTTGTCAATGGAAGGGTGGACAATATTCATCCTAGAATATCAACAATTTTACTGAGTGAACAATTTCAACAACATGGGAAATTAAGTTTTGATACCAAATGTTAGGTTTAAGATTTAACAATGAAAACACTCAGACATATATCTAGCAAGGGATATCCAAATTTTACACTCAATAAATCCTTGAAAATGAAATTCTATTCAATCATTCATTACCCATGTTTTTATTTATTGTACAATAGGTCCCTTAATATAGAATAAGTGATCATAACAATATGTCATAACAAGACAATCATTTGCTACCATCTCCATAACAATCTCCAATAATTTCTCTGTAAATCTCTTAATTGATTCTATGAAATCATCAATGCTAACTTCTTCCATTAATATCCTCATCTTTGATTCATACATAGACATTTTGTGTGGTCAACATCATTATAATGCAATCATATAATTGAAACATTATTTATCACAAGTAGGAGTTACTCCGTCACTTCATAATTAATTAGATTTTAAGGGCATACCATAATGATGCAAAACACATTAAACTTAGATGGAAAAAAACCAACAACTATGTCATGTCCCCAATTTTGGTTCATCCAGTACCATGGGTGAAAGGGGACAAGATAAACCCCTAAGGGAATTAAATTGTATTAATTCTATTTGCTTAGAATTAATTTTAGCCTAAGTCTCACAAATTGGCAAATTTATATATTAAAGTTATTTTTGATAAATAAAATTAATGGATAATGAGCAAGGGGGCCAAGAGGGTGCCCATGTGGAAGATGTTGCCAAAATGGATTAAGTGGTGAAGATATGGCAAAAAGATGAAGAGAAGGAAGGTGGATATAAGGTTTCCAAATCAGAAAAAATAAACAACTAGAAAAACCTAAGGAGGGCGCACTTGCCAAAAAAATAGTCCAGTTTACCAAAGAGGAAACATCCTGAACGGTGTAGTTTCCATTTCAATGGCCAGTTCACAAGGAAAGAAAGTGCTAATGCAAGAAGTAAACATCTATGGTCAAGGAGGGCACATTTTCTAAAGGAGAAAGCTTGTAAGGAAAAATGAAGGAAAGTATGTCCACTCATGGGTGACCTATTCTCATAGGTCACCAAGCCAAGTAACTTGCTCAACAGGTCAACAGGAATTCTATAAAACAATGCTTCCAACTCCCATTCACGTCTTTTGACTATTTTTTAATTGAATGTGAGAGATTTAGCTCCTCTTGTTGAGTGATGTGCCTCAACTTGCTTTGGGTGATGCTCCCCATAGCCAATCTTGTCTAGTTTATTCTCTTCTCTCTCTCTCTCTCTCTCTAACGGGTATTGAAGACGATTGGGAAGCCATTGAAGATCTATTTGCAGCCGCTGAAGATAATTTTGCAGCCACTAAAGTTCTGATATCAGGTTGGGGTCGAATTGATTCAGAAGAGTTTAAGATTTCAAGAAGAATCCTTCTCATTATCCCCTGTCTTCTTCCCCATTCCTCAGTATTGTAGGGTGTTGGTGGAAGGTTTGCTCCATTGAAAGATTTCCAGTGATCAATGGGATGGAGGATCTGATGTGTGGTGGCCATATTAAAAAATTAAGTTGAACTTACAGCCATTCATTCAACTTCTATCATGTCCAAGTGATTCTAGTTCGATATTCCCCAAGGGTGTCATGTTTTGTACTCAAAGAGGTGAAGAACTGAGGGAATGAATCTTCTTTCCTTCAGTCATTGGAGAGGATGGTTTGCTGCTATTTTTCCAGCCATCAAAGATATGTAATAAACATATCAAATTAGTCCTAAAATATTCTCAACTTATCATATGAATATGTCCCAGAGGCTCATGATGTAATAATGGCTTTCAATATTGTTTTCTAGCTTATTTTGGAGTAGTTTTCACCATTCAAGCACTGTAGTTTCGAATGGTAGATGTATACATCTGATTATATGGTTTAAGGTCTCTAATATAACTCTCCTAATCCATTACATAAATATTTTCAGCCAGACATATGTTTTATTGAAGGATTGGGAAAACCTAGGGGGGTTTTGAAGGTTTTTATGGCATATAAGTTATCTAGAAATGTAATGAGGTGATGTAAAGTTTGTTTCTCTATATTTTCAATCAAATATGCTGTAATATTTCCATTCAATACAGAATTAAATCTTACATTGGTCAAATACAAGTTTAACTGCTTCCCCTATGCTCATTGGGCACTCTCGGGGGACTAGTTTTAGCAAAAATTGCATTAAAAGAGTTTTGTTGGTCAGAAACCAGTTCTGTAAGTTGCTGCTGTTCATTTAAAGACACTAGAACACATTCCAACCTTAAGGTACTGAATTTGGGAGGGTTTTACCATGTTTTGGAAGTCAACCATTAAAACTAGCTCGACAGTCCAAGTCACAACAATTCCCCCCCAACTCTTCATCTAGTGTTTAATTGTTGATTTTTTATGCCCATAGACCTCCATGAACAAAAATATCAGTTTGATAATCCTTCCCAAATCTCTGATCTAGTTTGTATATGTGGATGTACCTAGGAAGCATTGTGGTAGGCTTCAGCGGTAGCTGATGTCCGAAACATAAATGGTCTCCGTGCTTTGTACAAAGGATATAAAATTTTTCCCTCTATATAAATTGCTGCTGCACACTATCCCATATAAAATCTAGAATTGAAAGTCACCCCTACCACCCTTGCTCTGTGTACAAGCACCCCTCACTTACATCCAACCAGCTCCAGAAATTACCTAAAATTTACAACTCAAATTTTGTTAAAAATTGGAGTTAGAGATAATATCTTGGCCAATTCTTGGCTGGGATATTACAAACTAAGAGATAATCCATGATCAACTCAAACAACTAGATTGATAACATCCAAGCTTGCATAATTTTCAATTATAGGTCATGAAATGAAATGAGTAAAGTAATACTAAGACATGAGTGACACCCATCATCCTTTACACCAAACCATAACATCAACCATCCTAGAAATATGAAATATCAATTTATTTGAATTAGTTCAATAGGATTAAGAAAATAGGGACTATAAATATGTAAATGAATAGATATAGTATTGGAAAATGTGTTATTAAGATCTTCCAATTAAACATAAAAATGCTTTAAAATATCATTGGTTTCCATTTACAAATACAATTGTACAAGAGGTATATATGTGCTTGTAATCCACACGAGTCCTCAAGGTAGTGTTCAATTAAACAAATTGTGAATAGAGGTATTTGCTACTTATGGTGCATGTTATGAATTGTCAACCACCATTTTCCATGCTTGAGAAGCTAGAGTCCTACAAAGGGTCACTTTGTGTTGTCATTTAACTTCAATTCTCTTCAAAACAAATGCACTATGATGGGTTATTTGTATTATATGTCAAAAATTGAGATTTAACTGTCCTTCATAATACACATCAATTATAGAAATTTTTTTAAAATGCACATCAAATATAATGATAACATTCATTTACCACGATGGACTTTTGTGATAATTGTATTTGACACCAATCACACTGAATTACCTTCATTGTAGGTGACTATTGTTACGTAAATTCAACAATGTGACTCCTAAACACCAAATGTGTCATAAGGAAACACACATAATGAGTTACCTTCATTGTAGGTGACTATTGGTACATAAATTTCAACAGTACGACTCCTAAACACCAAACTTGTCATAAGGGAACACACATAACAAATCAAATCCAATTGAGGAAAGCTCAATTGAACTCCCCAAAAATTAATTTCTTAACACACCAAGAAGCCATCTTTAAAACTTGAGGCTTTGACTCTATCCAAGTTTTATAGAAACCATTAGAACCCAATTCAAAACCAAGTCCATGTGACCCTTCAATGGATCCCAAACATCTTACCATAAATTTAAGCTTTACAATGATTTTAAGGAGAAAATTCTCACCCAAATACCCTTGGTGGCATCCTTCCCTATGTATGTAATCTCCTTTGAGGAATATAAAAATGGGAGAATACAATCTGAAGATCCACTTTGTAATAGGAAAGAATAAACCTTATTTTCCTTCTCTACATATCAAATAGGCAAACACAACACATCTTATTTCATACATTTAACTAATAATATTTAATTGAAAATATAAAAATATAATCACAACAAACTGAATTGTTACAACTATTTATAATCAATTGAAAATATTTAAGGCCCGCATAGGTGTGGCTCATTAGCTATTCACTTGATATGAAGTCACATGTTGTGCACAGAGGTCACGAGTTCAATTCACACTCGGGCTTACCCGTGTCCCATGCTTGCAGGTGGTTGTGGGTCACCTAGGGGTATAGTGGTAGCGGGATTGGATCCCTGGACCCCGTGTCACGCGAGTACCAACCCATTATCTAGTTGTCGATTCCCCTAGTTAAAAAAAAATGAAAATATTTAAGATTTTAAGTGAATTGAAGTTTAAATTTTGATCTCCTAGGGTTGGCAGGTGCGGGGGGGGAGGGGGGGTATATTTTTGACCCTGTGGGGAACAAACAGAGAGACTACTCCTAGAGCATTAGGAAAAAATCCAATAACAATGTAGAGTGGCTTGCCCTAATCAAAGGGCTGGAACTTGCCAGATAATTGAGAATCGAGGAACTCACAGTGATTGGAGACTCACTAATCGTCATTAGAGAAGCAAGATCCCTAGCGAGAAATAGTAAGAAACCTACCTAACTTGGCAAACAAAGGCGTTGGCTTGAGCTTTAGATTGTTGGAGTGTGACAAATTTCCGAGGTATGAGAATTGGGTTCACTAATTTTGTTTAGAATGGTCGCTTCATCTCTGTATTTGAATTACCTTTGGCCTCATAAGGCAGAGTATATAAATTACACCCACTCAATCAATTTTGTGGTGCAAAGGAATGCAACCCACAACTCTTTTTCAAACCTCTCGGATTCTCTTAAGATTTCCCATCTCCTCAGCATTTATCGGCCTCAATTCACGCCATGTTGTTTCCTATTGGGCCACATGCGTGAAGCTGAGGTGAGACATCAATAGCAAGGATCCTATCTATTTGAAAGTGGGAATGTTCTTCCCTGTTGCATTCTTGCAGACAGACATTGGAGTATGAGCGAGGAAAATTCTGATTTAAACATGGAGCATATTGTTGCAAATCCTGGAATGTGTTTCTCTCTCTGCCACAAGTCAATTAGGAGCTTCAAGCGCACACATAGATGGGTTGAGGGTGTTCAATGTACTATGCAGGAAGACGAGCATGAAAGATCCTCTGGCAGTCTTGGTAAAGCTACTATCGTGGATAAGGGAGTTCAACCGGAAGCAATGTTGGAGAAGGAAGCTAATGGGTATTGTGGCCCTGGGAAGAAAAGAGGATCGAATGCAGAGATAAGGAACCTTAAATCCGTGTTGACAAGCTGGAGCAGCAGATCAAATTGGCTCGAAATGAAAACTTGGAGATGAAACGGTAATTATCGAGGCTGTACACTTTAGCTCATGCCACCCATTCAGAAGTAAAGAACCACAATAGAAAGCTCGAGGAGAGGGTTAACATTATAAGTGCAACAATGCACCCAGAATTCCTCCTGAATTCTCAACTGGAAGCAAGGAACAACACCAACAAAATTATTGACAAGAAGCTGGAAAAGTTGGAAAATGAGATGGTTAACTCTGCTCTGCACTTTGGTATCAGCTCTGCAAAAGAAAGGAGCATGGAGGACAATGAAGATTTTAGTATTTAGCTGGTTGGCCTCAGATTATACTTCTTTTTTGGTTTTAGATATGCATTTTATTGGTATTTTGAAAAATAGTTTATGTTGGAATGATGGAAAAAGAATTAGTTTTAGAATGAATTCAAATAAATCTGGAAGTTTAAGCTGCTTCATCCCTGGGTTAATTGAATAGTTTATAGAAATGTTTTGCACTTGCGTCCTTCTACTTGGACAATTTGTAAGAAGATATAGCTTCCATAGGCTAAGTAAATTTCAGAACAGATGCAAATTGGAGAAAGATGAACAAGAGGTGATGTCCTCTACTCTATTTTGGGATCTGTCATCCTTCTTATGCTTATTGTAATCTATGTTTTTTATAACGAAAAGCTCTTTAACCGTTCTTGTTAAAAAAAAAGTTTAAATTTTGATCTCAATTATGATAACACTTTATAGTATCACTAAATTATAATTTAAAATACTGTTTTCACAACCCGAAAAATCAATATTGTTTTTAAATTTAAATTGTGAAATTTTCTATTTAATATCTATTTAAACTATATAAAATTATACAAAACTATTTTTAATTAATTACAATTTAATAAAGAAAAAATAAATAAAATATATTAAAAAAAAATTACTTATTAAATATATAAAGTTTAAAGTTGAAAAAAACTTTAGTATATACCAATACATTTTAATTATACATATATACATCCATACAAACTATTAGATTCATCATCCGAGAACTCTTGCTCTCACCTCTACCATGTGCCTTGGTATATGTGGCATCATGTAAAATTTGAAAATAGTATTTATTTGATTCATCATTTATATATATATTTTACTTTGAAAAAAAAATCGTAATATTAGTTATGGAATATTATATTGTTCAGATGATTTTCAACATTCTTGCTTTTCAGCTTCCCAATCCTTCCACTAGCTATCTACTAGGCTACCCTTCTACTACCAACACATCAAATGCTGTTAATTACAGATCTTACAATTGAAACAAAAAAATTCCAGTATTGTTAGCTTTCATAACAACTCTTGGGATATCCGTTCTTTGCTTGACTCCGTTGGAGGATCCAGAGTCTCCAATCCTCCTCCATATCATCTATTCACCTCTTGATGCACAATCGTGCTTCATCTGGAGCATTTTAAATGTTTCCAGTTTCCAAAATGCATTACTTACAAAAGCAAAAACAGTCTTGTCACGGTGTGATTTTCTATTGTATCTAATTCATCTTTGCCAGAATATTTGCTCCTGGAGTATGGGGGTTCTCCATCCCCTTCACACTCTGCATTTATATGACTGCATCCAAGATTCTCTGCCCTTCCCTAGGTAAGAACAAATACACTGCCAATACCTTATGGTAATTACAAAAATGATGCAAAAACATTCCTGCCACGGATTGCTATTGAAATCTATTTCATCCTCTCCAGAAAAAAATTTATCTGCTCCTAGAGTATGGGGGCTCTTCACCTTCACACTCTGCTGAATAACATAAATTCTTATCTGCTCTTGGAGTATGAGGGTCACTCTTATATGACCGCACACCTGACAAGTTGTATGACAGAACTTCTGTTGGTTCCCATCTGTTCGCCTCTTCTGATGCTCGATTGTGCTTCAACTGGAACCTTCTGAGAAGATATCCCTGCTACTACATGTCCCCCTATGCAAACGACTGCTAGTAATGGATGTGTGTCAACCCATATTTATTCTTTATATGCCAAGCTCCTTTGTCCAGTGACAATCCTATCCTGGACAAATTATCTGTTGATGTATTGTTTTCCCTATAAACATGTGTAAAAGAAATTTCTTCGAAGAGTGTGCTAATTCTTCTTGTCTCCTCCAGCAGAGATAGAAAATTGAGGCTCTGGCATTGGGAGATTCCTTTCATCCAATTTATGATCAGTTGAGAGTCACCAAAGATATCCAAATTTTTTAAACCATTTTCATTTTCCATCCTCAGGGTAAGCCATAACACCATGAGTTCATCATAATTACTGGTTCCACATCCTAAACCAACACTAAAACTTATTTGTATATCTTCATAAATAAGAATTAAGCCCCCTGCGCCACACAGTTTTTCCCTATTTGTTTGTGCCACTCCATCAAAGAAATCTCTTGGATTGTTGATTAGGTTCATCACATGAATCTTTCTTGTTTTCTTGCTATTTTTTTAATAGGAAAGAACTTTAGCATGCATAGGCTCTGTATTACACAGTAGGAGAAATGAAGATATGAGTTTTCAAATAAGGAAGAGTTTCTTGTCCTCCAGGTAAACCAGATTACCATTGAAGGTAATGCTCTATAATCACCCACAACCTGATTACTAGACCAGTTTTTGAAACATGATTCCACTGATTCCCCGTTCCATATATTATGAATTCTTTCTTTATGTCCTTCCATACCATATTGGTGTAGGCACAACTAACGACCAGATTCTCATTTGTTTCTAGATCTTTATGGCAGAGGCAACAACTTATAGGTCCAATCCAGCTCCTATTTTGTAGATGATTGTAATGTACCCACCTGCTGACCCAATGCAAGGAAGGGAACATGGCACTAAAATCTGGGCATTTCATAAAACTTAGCCCATTCATTAGATGCACACAGTTAAATACAAAGTGAGCAGATGTAAATCAAACAATTATGCATAGCGGAAATAAATTCATCCACACACATATTTTCATATGCACTCAATATATCCACATCAGTCATCAATTAATTAAAACAATGCAGAGGTAAATACACATAAGAGAATATGCTCATCTCAATATAATGCGGTCCCAACAACTAGCTATGTCGCCGCAACGTTCCACCCAACCATAGGCCCTTCGACAGCTTATGCTGAGTCCGTCCGAAGGCCACCCCCGAGCTGGGCATGATTCTCACAAGGAAAGGGAACATTCCAGCTCACACACAGCCCATTAACCATTTCATCTCAGCCAAGCCAATCCAACTGGGTTTGTCAGGCTACACTTGAACCCTGGAGGCTTACACTCAAGCTCAAGCCAACGCCATGGATACCCACAACCCATACCCAACATACTCTTCTCTCACACAGCAAGCACAAACATGGGGCAGGGATACACATTTTAAACAATGGGATTTACGAATAATATGGCCATGGGTTTTCCCCAAACGTGGGCACCCCAAAGACGGATTGGGAGAAGGAAATTCAACCATAGGGGAGAAAACGATTTCTCCCACAAATATAACAGCATTCAGTGGGCCAAAGAGCCTATATACACCCCCAAAATCGATTTCCTCTTTCTTCCCAACTGGCATATAGCAAAAAAACGCCCTTCTCCCAGCTGAGGATCAAGGAAAACCATAAAAACATGGCTGGAAAACGCCCAGGTAGCTCCCAACTCGTGAGGGAGAGAAACTGGTTGATGGGTAATGGCTTGGGGAGCAATCCATGGCCCTTTTTCTTGCCCAAGAAGACAGACACGATTTTCCATGAAGGGTGGCTTTCCCATACCCGAATTTGGACAGCCATACCTCTCCATTCCCAAGGAATTAACTACCTCAGCCAACTCTTGGGAGAAATCAATGGTTGGGTACAAAAGTCAACATGGGTAGTTGAGGGTTTGATGGGTTCTCTCATTGACACTTGGCTTGACTTGAGTGGCTCAAGGGTTTGAATGTTTTCCCTCCCAATTCCTTGTAAAATCATGCCCGCATCTCTTGTTGCATTGCATAGCTAGTCGTGGGTATTTATTAAAATGCATATTTGCAATTTCAATGTGCCTGGCTAGCACGTAAACCATATGCATCACTAAATCGATGGCGGGGCCTTGGCCTTGAGCTCCTCACCACGATTTTATAACAATATTACATCATTTACAATTTAATGCCATGGGGTCAAACTGGGGACATTACAATGATCCCATGTTAAAGCCTTATCAGAGAGGAAATGCCAGAATAGCAATTTGGTTTTCATAGGGCATTGCAAATTCCATAAAGTCTTCCACGAATCTCTTGCTTCCAAAACATGGGCATTCTTCAATAGGGTCTAATATCCCATCTTTGGAGTGTAAATGGCATTTGCGGCAGGTGTCCAAGCTAAAGTATCCTAACATTCAATGATTTTTATATGGTTTTCAATTAGATTCCCTGTGTACTCCTCCCAACATCTTTTTTCCTCTCCTTCCAGAATTAGTTGTACTGCGGTGATCCAATCTCCTGCTGCATTTCTAATTTGATTTAACAATCTAAGGCCAACAATTTGTAGTTTGTGGATAAATTATAGAGGGAGTAAGTGGGTATTTCCACTACCAATCCACAGATTAGTCCCAATCCTGACTTTCATACCTGATCCTACCTTCCACGCTAGACCATCCCCGATCAAGGAGAAAGAGTAGATGGTTGCCCTCCAAATTGCAGATACATTCATGGTAGACTTTGTAGGGTTTCTAATCCAATCGTATATGGAGGCCGACTTAATATATTTATGTATGATTACCTGTTCCCATGGACCTTTTCCTTCAATTATTTTACAAATGCTCTTTGTTGCAAGGGATGTCGAGAAGGGTATCAATTGTTTTACTTCCCACCCACCCGTAACCTTGGGCAGAGAGATAGCCTTCCAACTAACCCAAGCATAGCCATTATTGTCCAGATTTCCCGACCAGAATAAACGTCTTAGTAAGGAAGATATCTTGTTTAGTATTCCTTTAGGTATCCAAGAAAACAACCAATAAACTGGTATCGTTGTCAGAACTGCGTTAATTAAAATTAACCCCCCCCCTTTCGATAGCCACCTTAAGCTCTAGATATTAATCCTCCTTTTGCATTTCCTAATGAGCCAATCCCAATATTTGTATCCATATGCCATTGATTTTAGATGAAAGCCAAGGTATTTCAGTCCTTTTTTCCATCTTGAGTCCTTTTACTCCCAAGACTGTGCAGAATCTACCAAGTTCCTTCTCTTTTATACCTTCTCCAAGCATAAGGGATTTTCCATTGTTAATATTCATCCCCGAGGCTTTACAAAAAATATTGATTATCTCAAGAAGAGTTTCTATCTCACTTAAAATTCCATTCACTTAAGATTAGGACATCATCTACGAACAGAATGTGGGTGAGGGACAAGTTATTTCCCAACGGAATTCCTCTGAATCTTCCAGTTCTTTTAGCATGCTTAAGGACCCTAATAATACCTTCGACCACTAGAATGGACAGTAAGGGTCGGAGCGGGCATCCTTTACGTATCCCTCTCTCTGGTATAAAGAAGGGAGATGCCTTACCATTTATCAGAACAACAAAAGACACTGTAGTCACACAGTTAACAATCCATTTAATGAAAGAGTTGCAGAAACCTACCTGCGAAAGCACCATCCGAAGGTAATCCCAACTTACTCGATCGTAGGCCTTTGAAAGGTCAATTTTAATAACAGTTGCCTTTAAGTTCCTTTGTTTGATTGAGTGCATCCCCTCCTGAGCCACTCTGACCGCTTCGTGTATCTGTCTACGTGGGAGGAACCCAAATTGTTCGTCTGAGATATTAGCTGCCAACTAACCCTTTATTCTTTTCTCAATGATTTTAGCAATCAAGTTATAAATGCCGTTACATAGGGCTATGGGTCTGAGATCATCAAAAGTGTCTGGATTGTCAACTTTCGGGATAAGGGCAATGAAAGAAGTGTTGAAGACCCCCAAAATTCTCCCATTCTTTCAAGAGTCCTCAATAACTCTGAAGAGATCTTCCCTCACTGTATCGTAAAGCACCAAAAAGTACTCAATGGGTATACCGTAGGGGCCCAAACTTTTTTCTTTCTTTAGACTGTGCATAGCCTCTTCCATTTCAGAGGCAGTAGATTCCTGAAGTAGAACTCTATTATCCTCTTCTTTAACAAAATTTGGATAAAGCTGAGTGACCCTAACTGCTTCATCTACTAACAATCCCTCTTCCTTGTAAATATTTCCAAAATGTCTGACCCCTGTTGCAGCTAGGTCTTTGAATTTGCTTATAGTTTCACCAGTTTCATGTTTTAAACCCCAGATGGTATTTATGCTTTTACGGTAATTAGCAAATTTGTGGGAAAATTGTGTATTGTCATCCCCTTTTGTCATCCATATTGCCCTGCTATTTATTCTCCATTCCGCTTCCCTCTTAAGGAGTATAGATCTCTTTTTCTATTCCAGATCAAGAAACTCTTTGCATTTTCCTTCATTTAGAAATCCAAAAACCTCAGAGTTTGAAAGAAGGGTTAGACTATTTTTAGTATCTGAAAGCTCCATTTCCTCTAGGAGTTTCATCTTGCTGGCCCACTCTTTTGTCACCAGTTTTTCCTTTTCAGATTATTTTGCAACTGTAATGAAGCAGATTCGTTCAAGTCCTCATTGAAGGGCTTCCAGGCAGACTTTAAAGCCTGGATACATTCTTCTTCGTCAAGCCAGGTAGGATTCAATTTGAAAGGTCTAGCGACATATTACCTTCTAGCTCAAACTCCAGGATGACAGGATGGTGATTGGAATCTTCCACATGATCTGCCCATTGTTTGAATCGAAAGGCATTTTCCAGAATTTTCTCAAATAATAAAAATATATCCAACCGTTTCACTATTCTTTCTTCTCCTACATGGCGATTATTCCAAGTAGATTTTAGTAGGACCGGTTCTATATCTATGAGTCTTTTATCCATCAGGATGTCCTTGAAGAAAGCTGTGAGAGTGTTTCATCATTTATATTTAAAAACAATAACGTAAAGATAGAATTTAGTTAGTAAAAACATTTTTTTTTAAATTTTGATTTTATTAAATTTTAATTTTAATCATTATTATAATTAAATTAAAATGATTTTGATTTTAACAATAATTACAATTAAAATGAAAATGAAAATAAAAATATTTGAAAATTACATTTACTAACTATTATTTGATATATAGTAAGGGAGTTGTGATATAAAGTAAGGGAGTTGTAATGTAGAGTAAAGAGTAGTCACAGAACATGCATTAATATATAAGAATACGGCTATTGTATTATGATAAAACAATTGTTTATGAAAATTTAGGAGAGACCAAAAATGGTTCAAGAGAGAGTTCTTAGAACATGAAGGTGAAGTGGAATTTAAGAAAGAAGAAAAGTTTATGCAAATCTTATAATTTAAGGAAAAAAAATGGAGAAAAATCTTATAATATATTCTTATGTTTTACCTCATTCTTATTGATGTTACATTTTCCATATATTCATAAAAGGTAAAAATGTGTTAATGGTTGCTTTCTTTGCACTTTCTATCTTCTCAAGCTTTAACTTTGCTTAAAAATAAAGAAAATCATATCACTTTAAATTACATTCCAAGTTTTCCCAAATCAATACATGAGACTATATCTGACCATCATATTCTGTTTTTTCTCATGTAAAATTTTTCTCCATCATGATCCTCACTGATTTTTCTCCTTTTTTTTTTTCCTTTAAGTGGTAAGATTTGCATAAACTTTTTTTTCTCTCCCCTGAAAAATAGAAGACTCTAAACAAAGTAGAAAATTATATATATGATGATATTAATGTCCACTAAGAACTACTTGGTCTATCAGACCTTAAAAGAAGAGATAGGGATTATTTGGATTGTTGTAATATGTTATTTCTATTACTAAAAAGCTTAGAAAGAAGCGTTCCTAGGTCGCTTGACATGTTAGAAGATCACGGAAGTTAGTATTGTAGCAAAGATTATGAAACTGCGATCAAATGTGCATGTACGCAGGGACTCTCGGAGAAAGTGGCATTCATTCTCAATGCTCATAGTCTCACAAATTTGGTAAATCCTTTAGTACCATGTGTTCTCTATGAAGATCATGGGAATTCGTTCTTATCTTGACTACATTAATTTTTTTATTCAAATTGGTTAAGACAAATAGATACTTTTAATATTCTAGATTAGGTTTAATGAAGAAAAATCCAAAAAATAATAAAAATATAATATAATTACATAAGAATATAAAAAAAAGTATGGAAGAAGAAAGGAATAAGAAAAAATGAAGAAAAGCATAAAACAATAAGAATATATATAATTAACTTTTTATAAAAAAGAATATGAATAGGAGGGTAGGGATAGCTATACTGGAAACTCCGGGCTGAGCTGATACGAAGCGAATGGAGACAAGTTATGTTATGCCTGAAAACAATTCTGAATGTATTGCTAGAAGAGCCGCGGGATCAACGGGCCAGGTCCTATTGCAATTACCTAAAATGCGTTTGCATAATATTATTTCTCGATCGGGTATGGCTCCCACCGTTCCCGGAGCTAAACAATTAGTTAATCATAGACATACCTTGGTCAATGACCATATGGTAGATATTTCGAAAATGAATTATAAATAATTCAATTCTTTTTAACAGAATTCTTCAAATATCATTACAAACTGTAGAAAATTTGAACAAATAGGAAGATGTTCCCAGATATAATCTATCGCAAACCTAAGAAGATCAATGGTTGTAAGGAAACCCCTTCTATTTTGAAAGATGGCGATGATATTAAACCAATTCTTTTCTTTCTTAATCCAAGATAAATATAATCCTTCTTCCATTTTCTCTTCTTCCCCATCTGTGTAATTTCGATCAGGAACATAGCCTTGAGTAACTGATATCTTTTATAATAATACATAAAGAAATAAATACAGAGCCCATTCAGATATTGAAATATCTAGGTATTTTCATTTTATACTGGAGAGAAAAAAATGGATGCATTCAATGTAACTAATTTATTAAAAAAAAATTAAGGAGGAAATTTAAGAAATGACGTCAAATTTGGAATTTGTTAATTTTGTTAATTATGAAGCTATTGCATTTGTTCTAGCTTTTTTTGCTTCTATTTCAATAACTCTTTTGGCTTTCAAATTAGCTGAATCACTATATGATGCATGAATGATTCTTTGCTTTTCTTGGCCTGGCCGATGGCCAGGCCAGCCAGGTCAGAAAAAAGGGGGAAAAAATTATTTTGAACGGAATGAACAATATGATTCGCTAGATTTCTTTTTCTCTAAATAATTGCTCTATTCATTACATTATCGATAAAATCCATACATGTTATGGTATACACCTTCACTCCACCATTCATTTTGTTAAACATGAACTCTTCCATCTTGGAGAGATGGCTGAGCGGACTAAAGCGGCGGATTGCTAATCCGTAGTACGGATAATCCGTACCGAGGGTTCGAATCCCTCTCTCTCCATTCGGTCACTATTGATCCTGAAAACGAAAACTCCGAATCTTTCTACGAAAAAGACCAATTAACCTAGAGACTTTTTTCACTATTCTTTACGTCCGGGATTACGTCCTGGATCGTTCGATAGAAATCCAAAGATAAAAAGAGAAATGAAAAATACCACTACTACGTAAACGAACAGCTTAAGAGTAAGCATTACGTAATCTCTAGGATCCTGATTATAAGTACAATAGAATAGATCATCAATCTTTGTACCATATATGCATACTTGAATACCAAGCAATAGTATGATTCATACAAATCACGAAATTATTTTTCTGGATCACATGTGAAAATAAATTTGAAAGAAGGAGATAATTTATCCCTTTGTTTTCCAAATGGTCTTTCTTCCCTTCTTATTTGTTTGAATCAACCAGATATTTATCGAATCTTTATGAAAATATGTAATTCGTATCAATACGTGACCAAATAGCCCAATCCAAAGTGAGAGATGAGATCGGAAGGAATTGACGAAGGTGAGTTAAAAAGTTTTTAGCCGGGAGCAGATAAGGTATCTGGATCTGGTATCGTCGGGCGGAGCAAGGATAGAACTTCTGCCACAAAAAATATAAAGAGTGATACAAAAATTGGATCAATGACAGCGATCCAAAAACTTGAAAAAGGAAAAAAGAGGATACTTTTTATCGAAAACTTACAGCAGCTTGCCAAACAAAGGCTAAGAGAAAAGAAAGAACGGGAATAATTGGCATTACATCGACAATTGGATCGGAAATCGCATAAGCCTCAGGTAATTTTCCAAAAAAGGGATTATTTGAATGAATAAAGGCATCATCTAGACAAATATTGAGCATAACTAGCATTTTTCTTCTCCAATAAAAATTAGGGGGGGGGGGTAAAGCCAGAAAAGTCTTTGATTAATGGAATTGATCGAAGCTCTTCGGCAAGTTTGAACGGACTTGGGGTTGGAAGGGATGATTCTTTCATACATACAATATTTTACCCAATCTAATAGAGACTGATCAATGAATGGATATTCTTATCCCTTTTTATGTTTCTCCTATTATGTCCAATTCCATTAATAACCTATTTTGTTTCAAAATCCACAAAATTATCTGGCCCAATTGGGATCTGATCTAATGAATCTTGGATCCTAATGAGTTGAAAAAAAATTTGATATAAGTATTCATTAGCATATGAATAGAAAAATAGGATGGGAATGGGGCATGGCCAAGCAGTAAGGCAGCAGGTTTTGATCCTGTTATTCGGAGGTTCGAATCCTTCCGTCCCAGACTTATTTCATTGGTTCATGTTTTCCCTTCCCTCCCTCTTCCCTTTCTTCTTTCGTAAAGGGTAAATCCAAAGGAATTTCATTCTACTTTTTATCATCATTTCACCATACTTATCAGAAGGGAATGTGATTACAATGGGAAAGGGATAAAGGGATATCTCTATGGTGCAAGATGGGAATACAGATCAATTTGAGATAAGGTTCAATTTATGAAATTAGCCCATTGGATGTATGCTGGTCCTGCTCATATTGGAACTCTAGGAGTAGCTAGTTCATTCAAAAATGTCCATGCCATTATGCATGCTCCTCTAGGAGATGATTATTTTAATGTAATGCGCTCTATGTTAGAACGGGAAAGAAATTTTACTCCTGCAATTGCTCGTATAGTAGATCGTCACGTACTAGCACGTGGATCTAAAAAAAGAGTTGTGGATAATATTCTTCGAAAAGATAAGGAGGAAGGTCCCAATCGCCTTTGGGCAACCCTTTAAACAACTTAGGGATCCTTTTGAGGATCACGAGGACTAATAGAGAGAATGACCTTCCCCTATGGGGAAGGACATTCTCTCTTTGATGGGAGAAAAAGAATGAGGATTTGGAGAAGCAAAATTATTTTCCCCCTTTACCCGGAATTTTGGGTGGTTCTCGGAAGAAAATAGAGAAAAAGATTATCCCTAGGGTCGATACCAACAGGAATGTATAAACCAATGCTTCCATAGATTCGATCGTAATTTACAATTATGGAGATAGCTTTCGTACTAATATTGATTAGAGAAGAGATAAGAGCAATATCATACCACTTGTCCCTTAGTAGTTGGATCTCCCAGTTTTTGGAATGCTCCAAATTCTACTCGAGAATCCAAATCCGGGTTGATACCAGCAAAAACATCTCTGAATAGGGTTCTAGAGCCATGCCAAATGTGTCCAGAAAAGAAAAGGAGAGCAAATGTAGCATGTCCGAAAGTAAACCAACCCCTTGGACTACTACGAAAAACACCATCGGATTTTAAAGTAGCACGATCTAATTCAAAAATTTCACCTAATTGAGCACGTCTAGCATATTTTTTGACTATAGCAGGATCACCGAGACTAACCCTGTCAAGTCCACCACCATAGAACTCAATAGTTACACCTACTTGTTCAACACTATACTTTGATTCTGCCCTCCTAAAAGGCACATCGGCTTTCACAATCCATCTTTGTCTACCAGAACTACTGGAAATGTTTCGAAAAAGGTAGGCATACGACGTACAAAAAACTCATTTCCCTCCTTATCTTTGAAGATAGGATGTCCTAACCAACCAACAGCTATTCCATCTCCATTGTCCATCGCACCTGCTCTGAATAACCCCCCCTTAGCTGGATTATTACCAATGTAATCATAAAAAGCGAGTTTCTCAGGAATTTTTGACCAGGCTTCCGATAGGCTCAAATTTTCGGCCAGACCGGCACGAACTCGTCGATCTATTTCTTGTTGAAAGTATCCTTGATCCCACTGGTAACGAGTGGGACCAAATAATTCGACCGGAGTAGTTGCAGAGCCATACCACATGGTTCCGGCAACAACGAAAGCTGCAAAAAACACAGCAGTAATACTGCTAGATAGGACCGTTTCAATATTCCCCATGCGTAATCCTACGTATAAACGTTGGGGAGGATGAACACTGAGATGGAATAGACCTGCTAATATACCCAATATACCCGCTGCAATATGATGAGAAGCTATTCCTCCCGGAACAAAAGGATCAAAACCTTCAGCTCCCCATGCTGGATCCACTGGTTGTATTTTTCCAGTTAGTCCATAAGGATCAGACACCCATATCCCAGGACCATACAAACCTGTTACATGAAATGCTCCAAATCCGAAACAAGCTACTCCTGAGAGGAATAAATGAATTCCAAATATTTTTGGCAAATCTAAACAAAGTTTTCCCATACGTTCATCAAAGAATAGTTCTAGATCCCAATATACCCAATGCCAGATAGCTGCCAGAAAGCACAGGCCAGAAAAGAAGATATGTGCCAAGGCCACACCTTCATAACTCCAAATACCAGGATTAATTACAGTTTCTCCATTGATGCTCCATCCACTCCATGAATTCTTTATTCCCAAACGAGTCATAAAAGGTATAACGAACATACCTTGTCTCCACATTGGATCAAGAACAGGATCAGATGGATCAAAAACTGCTAATTCGTACAGAGTCATTGAACCGGCCCAACCAGAAACTAGAGCTGTATGCATTATATGTACAGAAATTAACCGGCCAGGATCATTCAATACGACAGTATGAACACGATACCAAGGAAAACCCATGCAAACACCCCTTTATCGGAAAAAGTAAACACTATGTAACTTTCTCACATTGGATTGGAAGAGATAATGCTATCGAGTTAAACCCGAATCATCTCGAAGGTGAACATCTATTCACTTGGACATTGCTATAGAACAGGTTCGAAACAATTATGTTCATACATAATAGCAGGGAGAGGCAAAGATATTTTATCGTTTGTATGTACCAATACACAATGCGGGGATTGGTCCCATGTATACTGATAAAACACATAAATACTTGTTCATTATTTGAGGAACCTGCGAAAAAAAAGAGGAAACTAGATCTCCCTATTCATTCTTCCGTTCGTCTATGAACGATATCTCCTTTCCTTCCAAGTTATGGACCAGAATATACTTTCCGATAAACACGTACCAGAAGTCCATTTCTTCATATTTCTATTGTACTTATAATCAGGATCCAGGAGATTACGTAATTCTCACTCTTAAGCTGTTCGTTTACACAATAGTGGTATTTTTCATTTCTCTTTTTATCTTTGGATTTCTATCGAACGATCCAGGACGTAATCCCGGACATAAAGAATAGTGAAAAAAGTCTCTAGGTTAATTGGTCTTTTCCGTAGAAAGATTCGGAATTTTCGTTTTCAGGATCAATAGTGACCGAACGGAGAGAGAGGGATTCGAACCCTCGGTACGGATTATCCGTACTACGGATTAGCAATCCGGCGCTTTAGTCCGCTCAACCATCTCTCCAAGATGGAAGAGTTCATGTGTAACAAAATGAATGGTGGAGTGAAGGTGTATACCATAACATGTATGGATTGTATTGATAATGTAATGAATAGAGCAATTATTTAGAGAAAAAGAAATCTAGTGAATCATATTGTTCATTCCGTTCAAAATAATTCTTTTTTCCTGAACTAGAAAGCCTAGAGTTATATAACCTATTTTTATGTGATAAAAAATCCTTTTAATACTGGTTGGCCTTTTTTCGACAGAGCACCGCTGTACTTTCAATGTTTTCTATTTTCATTTGGCTTTATATCTATTTTATGTGGTATGATATTGTTTATAGTGACTAAGGGCTATAGGAACCTGACTGAGAAAATAAACAACAAAAAAACATAGAAAATGGAAGAAAAGTGATTAATCTTGACAACATTTTATTCATACATCCATCAAGTCGATGGGATCATAGGGGTGAAAGAAAACGAAATGGATCTAGAGGTTATTGCACAGCTCACTGTTCTGACTCTGATGGTTGTATCGGGCCCATTAGTAATTGTTTTATCAGTAGTTCGCAAAGGTAATCTATAATTACAATGAGCCATCTCCGGGAATGACATACTATTTACCCAAGTATTTCATCTCCGGGGATGGAGATTCATGTAATGATGAAAACGAGGTAATTATTGATAGAAACTTGAAATAGAGATTGATAACTCCCCATCTTCCTATTGGTTGGACAAAAGATCGATCCGTATGTTACAATTGGATCGTGGCGGGTATAGTTTAGTGGTAAAAGTGTGATTCGTTACATTATCAACTAAAATAGTTGAAGGATCTTTTACATGGATCTTTGATCCATCTAAAGCTCTATTTCCAGATAGGTTAAAAACCTTCCCTATGAATACCATGGTTCAGGAATAGCATACCTTCTCGTAATCTGGATATGAAATGAGAAAAGACAAACACATTTTTTATTCCAAGATAGCGACACAGAATGTTTTAAAGGTTAGAGAAATCTTTCCAATTAGAGAAATCACAGATCTATGGAGAGCCAAAGATATTTTTTCATCGCGACTAAACCTTCAACATATGGATGGAAAGACCCCAGGTTGAAGCCGAATAGCTATAGAACGATGACTTTGGTTTACTTGGGTTATCGGCATATTACCTGGAGGAAAAGATACATCCAGTACTGGGCCAATGATTTGAGCGATACGTCCCACACTTTTTTCCACAAGTGCGGAAACCCCAAGAACAAGAGGATTGGTTCTCATACAAAAAAGGAAAAAATTTCCTTGAATCTTGAATTTGATATATATCAATATTATCAATAACAAAAAGGTTCCTTCCGTATCGGGTCGATTAGATCAGTCAATAATGAATGGGAGTTACCACCTGGGTAATACCCTACTTTATTGAAAAGTTCAAATTAATATTTGGATTATTAAGTAGGTAGATAGATATGGATAAGGATCATGAAGAAGTCTTCGATTTCTCTATAACTAGAACCCATTTATCCATAACTAAAATTGAAAATACTTCAACATTATGTCCATATCATCTGTGAAATGTGAAACTTTAACCTTACGAATGACCTTTATCTCATTGGTCGTTATCTCTTCGTATGCACATTTGTTCCATATTCTATATGTATTGTCATATGGACAATTCGCACCATTATGGTTAAAGGTCAATTCGGTTCCTTAAATTCATTAATTAACTAGTTTAACAGCTGAAAGGAGCTTGGGTCAATGAAGAACTTCAAGATCAAAAATTGGGTTGCGTCATACATAAAGAACATTATACAATGATAGTGTATCTAGTAGATCTTATTGTCCAATAACGGACGACTGTTTTGTAGGATATTTCTGTCAAAATCAATTAGATCTTATTGTCCAATAACGGACGACTATTTTGTAGGATATTTCTGTCAAACAAAATCGATTGTTTACGTTTGATCCATGTCGAGCAGACCTCGTCCTTGCGAGAAATAATTATTAATAAAGGAGGGACTTATGTCACAAAAAACAGAGACTAAAGCTAGTGTCGGATTCAAAGCTGGTGTTAAAGATTACAGATTAACTTATTATACTCCTGAATATTAGACCAAAGATATGGATATCTTGGCAGCATTCCGAGTAACTCCTCAACCTGGGGTGCCGCCCGAGGAAGCGGGAGCAGCAGTAGTTGCTGAATATTCCACCGGTACATGGACCACTGTTTGGACCGATGGACTTACTAGTCTTGATCGTTACAATGGACGATGCTATGACATCGAGGCCGTTCCTGGAGAGGAGAGTCAATTTATTGCCTATGTAGCTTACCCCTTAGACCTTTTCGAAGAAGGTTCTGTTACTAACTTGTTCACTTCCATTGTAGGTAATGTATTTGGATTCAAGGCCCTACGGGCTCTACGTTTGGAAGATTTGCGGATCCCCCCTACTTATTCCAAAACTTTTCAAGGTCCACCTCATGGTATCCAAGTCGAAAGGGATAAATTGAACAAATATGGCCATCCTTTATTGGGATGTACTATCAGACCAAAATTGGGTCTATCGGCTAAGAACTATGGTAGAGCAGTTTACGAATGTCTCCGTGGTGGACTCGATTTTACCAAGGATGATGAGAACGTAAATTCCCAACCATTCATGCACTGGAGAGATCGTTTTGTCTTTTGTGCAGAAGCAATTTATAAGGCTCAGGCTGAGACGGGTGAAATTAAGGGACATTACTTGAATGCTACTGCAGGTACATGTGAAGAAATGATGAAAAGGGAAGTATTTGCAAGAGAATTGGGAGTTCCTATCGTTATGCATGACTATCTGACGAGAGGTTTTACTGCAAATACTTCTTTGGCTCATTATTGCCGAGACAACGGCCTACTTCTTCACATTCACTGCGTGATGCATGCAGTTATTGACAGACAAAGAAATCATGGCATGCATTTCCGTGTACTGGCTAAAGCATTGCGTATGTCCGGTGGAGATCATATTCACTCTGGTACTGTAGTAGGTAAACTTGAAGGGGAACGAGATGTCACTTTAGGGTTTGTTGATCTACTGCGTGATGATTTTATTGAAAAAGATCGAAGTCGTGGTATTTACTTCACTCAAGACTGGGTATCTATGCCAGGTGTTCTGCCCGTAGCTTTAGGAGGTATTCACGTTTGGAATATGCCTGCTCTGACCGAGATCTTTGGGGATGATTCCGTACTACAGTTTGGTGGGGGAACTTTGGGGCACCCTTGGGGAAATGTGCCTGGTGCAGTAGCTAATCGGGTTGCTCTAGAAGCTTGTGTACAAGCTCGTAATGAAGGACGTGATCTTGCTCGTGAAGGTAATGAAGTGATGCGTGAAGCTACTAAATGGAGTCCTGAACTAGCTGCTGCTTGTGAAGTATGGAAGGAGATCAAATTTGAATTTGATACGATTGATTACTTGTAATCCAGTGACTTTCGTTCTACCAATCAGACTCGACCCAATCTTTTACCACTACCGCAAAGATTAGGCCAAATCGTGAACGGAGATCTGCGATTTCAGATATTAATATCTGGGATTTCTATATATCAATATCTATTATAGATATTGATATATAGAAATTTCCGAGGTCAAATATCTCAAACAGAGTGAGTCAATTCAAATTTTTTGGGGTAAAGCATTCGATAACGAATCCTATTCATCCTTTCCATTGATCTTATGGATCATTCGATAGGGTTGGTAGCTCAGTGGATTAGAGCTCATGGTTCCGGACCATGAAGTCAAGGGTTCAAATCCCTTCTAGCCCAAAATATTTATATTTAGGATGAAAATTCCTTTTCATCGCGGTATAGGAGAGAATCTTTCTTTATAACAGATTAAAGGGTTCTATCATAATCCCGGATCAATATTTCGGATTCCTAATCAATAATGAATGGAGATGATTTATCAATGATTCATTCCACTATTCATTAATTATTTTAATCATTGTATTTATACGACTTCTCCTCATACAAAATAAGATAGGAAAAGTAACAATCTTTACCTTTATATGGAAAACTCTATGTCTATAAGGGAGTGGTTTGAAGACAGGCGTAAAATAAGTGGATTACTAAAAGATTCGGTCGAAGGGGATAGTAAGGACGTCAATGAGATGGATAAGAACAAGAATCTAAGTATTGATTACGTTAAAATTAATAGATTATGGGTTCAATGCGATAATTGCAAGAACTTGCTCTATATCAGATTCTTGAGAGAGAATAAAAGTATTTGTGAAGAATGTGGATATTATCTGCAAATGAATAGTTTAGATAGAATAGAACTTATAATTGATCGTGGCACTTGGCGTCCTATGGATGAAGACATGTACACTCTCGATGTTCTTCAATTTCATTCTGAGGATGAACCTTCTAATTCTGATCCTCTTAATTCTGAGGATGAACCTTATAAGGATCATATAACTTCCTGTCAAATAGAGACAGGTTTGACTGATGCTATTCAAACAGGCATAGGTAAATTAAATGGTATTCCTATCGCACTCGGAGTTATGGATTTTAAGTTCATGGGAGGTAGTATGGGCTCTGTAGTAGGTGAGAAAATAACCCGTCTGATCGAGCGCGCTACCAAGGAATCTCTTCCAGTCATTATGGTGTGTGCTTCCGGAGGAGCACGCATGCAAGAAGGAAGTTTTAGTTTAATGCAAATGGCTAAAATAGCTTCCGCGTTATATATTCATCAGAAGGATAAAAAGTTGTTATATTTATCGATTCTGACATCTCCGACAACCGGTGGAGTGACTGCTAGTTTTGGCATGTTGGGGGATATCATTATTGCCGAACCTAAAGCGTACATTGCATTTGCAGGTAAAAGAGTAATCGAACAGACATTAGGTCAGAAAGTGATTGAAGATTTTCAGGTGACTGAGCATTTATTTGGTCATGGTTTATTTGATCCGATTGTTCCACGTAATCTCTTAAAAGGTGTTCTGAGTGAACTATTTAAGCTTTACGTTCTTCCTCGTGAAAAAAATGAACGTTGAGTTTTTTCCTTATAAGGAAAAAAGATCAAATCAAGTTCCTTGTAACGGAAGTGACAGTGATATAGTTTCTTATCGCGGCGAAAGAAAGAATGATTTCTCTAAGAGAATTGATTTTCACTCCCTTTTTACCAACAATTTATGATCCTCGATCCTATACTAACAATAAATATAGCCAATTTTCTGCTCTCCGAAATAAGAGAAATTTTGGTCAGGATTCTTGTTCTTCCACTATTTTATTATATAGTATGAATAAGTGTTGTAATATATCTGTATATATATTGTAATAGATAAGATCCTCATTGTTGAACTCGGGATCTTATTCAAAAACAATTTTGGATCCAACTTGAAATGCTTTTTCAGAATTTTTGGAAGAGATGGGGAAAAGAACAATATTTGCGTACATGTATTCTATGAAGAAGGACGAATAGGACCACTCATTTGGTCCCATCACTTATTTGATCTTATAATAATTCCTTGTAATATTTATAAAAATTTAATTGATTAAGTAAGGTACTCGTTCTATGATAATTCCTCACCTACCCTCTATTTTAGTTCCTTTAGTTGGCTTATTACTTCCGGCAATTACAATGGTTCTTTCTCATCTGTATATTCAGAAAGACGAGATTTTATGAATTTTATAAAATCCGATGTAAGAAATGGGTTTGGATCTTTCAATTGCGGAACAAATAGGATATCCATATCTATTTCAGATGATATAAGATAGAACCCTTATAGACACAAAATAGGTATAAATATCCACGCCCATTAATACGGCTCCAACATTATCCGATCCCAAATTTAGGGCAATGCCTATTGTACCATCTCCAAATTCCAATAATTCCCCTGCCATTACTTCATCAAGACCATAAATACGAGCAATGCCATCTCCTACTTGAAGTACGGTGCCAAGATTACCAACTCTTACTTCGTTATTATATTGTTCGATCTGTTTACGTATAATACTACTAATTTCGTCAAGTCGAATATTTCCCATTAGCACTCATTAATTATCTGTTGAGAAATAAGACCTATAACCACTAATCATTTGTGTTCATCATGGCTCTAAGCAGGCCAATATTGTGATCGATCGTACGGAAATGTAACTCAGTATTCAAACGACTATTCAAAGTTCCTATAGCTGTTCGCAAAGCTTGGCGAGAAACTTGTTGTCGGATCTGGTCAATTACTCTTTGCTGTTCGGAGTAAACCGTCTCATTCTTGGGATCCTCTAATTGTTCCAAATTCTCAGAAGCAACATTGATTAGATCCTCTTTCTCTCGTTCTATCTGGGAGTCTCCATTTACCCGGATTTCATCCGCTATCATTTCCACTTCCATTAAGCGAGCCCGAGCTTTCTCGAGCTGATCAATAGCTCCTTTACATAGTTCTTCCGAATTCTGAATAGTATTCAATATTTTCTGTTTACGGTTATCTAATAGGTTACTTAATGAAAGTAGATTATCTATTCACTTCACGAATTCATAATCTCTTCCCAAACCGAACACAAATCTTTCGATTCATTCGGCTCTCCTGCTCAGTTCTTTGTTTATTCCCCAAGAACATATACGTTCCCTTCCTTCATCAACACCAAGCCTTCCCTTTCCGTTCCGTTTACGGAATATTAGAATGAATCTATAAAAGACCGAGATCTACGAAGGGCTCTTCTAGCAAAAGGGATTTGCAATTATCAATAAAGTTTTTGTTTTTTTCTTTTCTCGTTTCCCCTTTTCTCTCCTCTTCTCCCCCCATGAAATTTGAATCAATATGTTCCGTTCAATCAATTAATTTTTGCCTTCTCCTTTTTGTTCTATCGAATAAATTCCCTTCTGTGTAGGTCGTCAATTCAGCATTGGAACTAAAATTGGATGGGAGATTGGGACTATTTTTCAGTAAATAGATAAAATTATTCCATTGATATGAATGTTATATATCGGATCAATCTCCAACTATGCCTTTTAATCCATCTCATCTTGACACAGCGGTGGAAAGAGTACCCAGTTAGTTGTGCTTAGACTTCAAGCAGTTCAACTTTAACCATTCTAATGGTCCTCCCTCATTGGTTGGTATGAACTAAGAGTTCATTTCCCAATCAATTACGAAATGTTATAGTTCTTCGCTATTCCCCGTTCGGAAGTAATTCATTGAGATCATGCACTATTCTATCTCCAAAGTGCAGCTGGTTGGGCCCAGCCATATTATTCGAATATACAACTCGCACAAACTCCCTTTCCAAAATAGATCAGTACACTAAGCACCACACTTAGATTTATTATATTTGTTTCTAAAATATTGGTATTTGACCCGAAACCCCTAGTGGAAGGCCAATAACTCAAGGAAATGAAAGGATCAATTACATTTTTCATACGCTCTCCACTTATAGATAAGGATATGTTCTACAGAATTTTGTTCTTTTCTTATTTGATCCTATCTAGTTCTGGATAATAATATTTTGGATACTTAGTCCCAGGTCTTATATAAGGATAAAAAAAATTTGCTTTTCCTATCCACTCCCTTCCCTGCCGCACGCATCATGAATCTTTCTGACCGAAGTATAGGTATAGGAAGAAACACAATAATTCATTTTCTAATTATTCGGATCATTCTATCCCCTAAAAGAGCAGTTGAACAAGGAAATTATTGGAGAAATACTAATGTAATGACGAGGTGTAGGGATCTTTGTTTTCAGAATCAAACAAAGGGATTTGCAAATAGAAGTGCTAGGGCCACAACTAATCCATAAATAGTTAAAGCTTCCATAAAAGCTAAACTTAGCAGTAAGGTACCTCGTATTTTACCTTCCGCTTCTGGTTGTCTCGCAATACCTTCTACAGCTTGGCCTGCAGCAGTGCCCTGACCAACACCGGGTCCAATGGAAGCAAGCCCTACAGATAATCCAACAGCAATAATGGAAGCAGCAGAAATTAAGGGATCCATGGTAATCTCCTCTTACTAAGGTTGGGAAATAGTTGATAATACGACAGTTTCATCTGTTGAGTGTTCACCAATGGTTCAATTATGGAACGATTTCTTCCGAACAACTAAGAACCCAAAAGATTTATTGATGATCTCAAAGTGATAATATAAACGAATAGGGAAACCTATTATTCCCTATGAAAATATTTCATCATGAAAATATTTATTATTCATAATATTGAAAATACAGATTCCCTTTTATTAGACATATTAATTCTTATCACGGAAAGAGAATAGACTGCGTAAGAGCCTATAAGTAATTATATATAACATCTATAGATTATATATTAATCCATATAATCTATAAGGCTTATAATAAATATAAATGGATTAATATATAAAACGAACTATATACAAAGTAAAAATGTGAAAAAATCCGCTTAGCAATCAGCACACACTAGCAAGTACCAAACCCATCCAAAATAACTGCATTATGCCACGCACTATCTCCGCACGGTTTTGGGTGGGAGTAATTAGCAAACAAAGCACACACAATTGGCCCACCACCCCATAAGTAATTTGAGGGTGAGGCGCGTAGCGGTTGGATAATTAACAATTACAAGAGATGCTGCGGTACTATTTTAAATAAGTTCACACTCTTAGGGTAGTGGGGTGACTTTCTCACCGTCCTTTGGCCTCGTCTGGTAGGGCACTTAGCAGCACCTGAGGTTCCCCCTTTTATCCAATACCGCTTGGGGGAACCACATGGGTTATAGCGGTAGTACCCACCCTGGCATTTTATCCAGGGTTTGGATTCGGATTGGGGTTGTGGGTGGTAATCTTAACACTGACCTTTTGCGGGGTCACCAAAGTACGAGGCATGCTCGTAAGTAATATGCCTGCAGAGGAACTTAATCTTGGAGGGTCATTACATTTGAAACTTGGTCTGCAGCTCTATTATGGGACATCTGAACTCTATAAGGCTGGGTCTGGGGTTGCTATCTTTATTACTCCTAGGAATTGAGATACTTATCTCCTATGAGCGGGGTTCTTTACAACTTAATAAAGGAGCATGGTATTTTTCAGTTTGCTCAACTCATGCCTGATGTAAAAGGGTAGAGGTGCTATGGGGGCAGCTTATGGGGTTTTGGTGACAGCAGAGGGTCTATTCAGAATGACATTTGGCTGTTGCGATGTTTAGTTTTTTTCCCCAGCACCAGCACTTCAGAGTCGAAATATCCTCATATAGTAGTAGAATCATTTTAGGGTTGGTTTCGCTTTAGGAAGATATCATACAGAACTTCAGAACTGTCGGATGGCTTTATTGGATTATGGTTCATTAGATAAGATATGCTAAGCCGGACGGGCTTCAGACATTGAGAGGATATAATGTCCAGCCAGAAAGCCAGGGGATTATTTATAACACTTGCAGGAATCTTAGTCGGTACAGCACCTATGAACCCTTTATTTATGAGCATCCACCGATTTAACAAACTTTACGCTATGGCCCTTGCCTTATTATGAACTCTTACGGGTGGGTACCACATAGAACCTTCTGGGTACCGCATATTATATATTGCGTACGGCTGAGCCAATATTATTATATGATTCAGAAATTAAAGACCACTGCAAGAAAAGACATAGACCTGCCTTATGCCTAGACCCAGCACTTTCATGAAGACCATATGCCTTCTCTTGTAGGGGAAGCATTTAACTGAACCCTATCTTTCTTCCTTCATCCTAGGAAATGGAGGAGTGTTGTATCGGGTACCCATAACTTTCCTATTAGCTTCATCCTAGACAATGGAGTGATGCTGATGCCCAACCTATTACCTTTACCCAGGAACAACTTTGTATGGCAAGCACTATTAGCAACTAACTTTTTCCACACTAACTATATATTTTAGGATATGGAAATCATCGAGTTCAGTAAAGAAAAACACAAGTTATGGCATTCAATTAGGGATTCTCGTAAACACTATAAAGACTTGTTTTATATAGATAAAATAGCCAATCGTGCCAAATCTACAAATTGACACGAACACAGAATCACATATATGGCTGGGAGTATATTGCTTTATCCCATTGGAGTAACCTTTCATCATTGTACCCTTTTAATAAGCAAGCCTAGAGAAATACTCTTTTTGTTGGACAGCTACTCACAGGAAGGATTGCCTTACTCGTTTTAACTGGCCGGATTGATTCTATAAAGCCAGAACCTTTAGCACATATCCTAGGAACTTAAGTAGTATATATTTTTGAACTACCCCGGATGGATTTGTTATAAACATCCAGAACTTCAGAGAGATACATGACTGGATGGATGGGTGGAAGGAAGAATGGATAGGTGGGATTCTTTTCGAACTCACCCCACGCACCAGTAGCAGTGGGTCCAGCATTACTTAAATAGACACGAATCGGTATCCGTGGGACAAGATAAAGACCAAGATACAATCGTGGATGCATCCTACCACTATTACTTTTGTTTAGAGCGAACTAGTAGGTTAGTCAGTGGGATGGAAGGAACAATGCTGCTATTAATTAGATTTTTGAATGGGCATCGTGCTATTACTTATTGACTGGGCGTTGTGGAATTTACTACTTGCTTTGGCATTGGGCGAGGAAATACTTTACTTGCTCTTCGGATACGGATGAACTACTTGCGACAATCAAATGTTACATTGTCCCTTGGAGGCTACATCATATGGGGACCACTCAACTACTCTTGGACTTCAATAAAATAAAAATTACATAAAGAAAGCATCTTAGGTACAAAGAATACTGTGTGGCCCATTATGCTTCCTTCAAAAGCTATTCGCATGGTCCGAGTACGCCAACCAAAGATCTCGGTGATCATAGTAATCATGAAGGTATTCTAGACCTGCTGTCCCACTACTGTCAGAGGAATCTGATGTATGTGGTCGACCATCGATCATGGGCTCATCATCTTAAAAGTATTAAAGGTACGCAGGAGCCATCGACGGTAAAGAGTTAAAGCCATGATAGAAAGGAGATGTTGACATAAGGCTGATGGGTCTTCTATGTAGAAAAGGGGGAATATTATGATTGTGTCTCCCACCAAGTTTATCCCGTATCATGATTCTCCACTATCAATATAACTTCACTCTTGTCATGATGTGCAGCAAAGCAGAACCGATAATTCCTTTGAGATCCTACTAAGAGATCCTATTGCAGCTGGTAAATAAAATCATCTTTTTCAGGTGAAGGAGATGTTCTTCTAATGGACAGAAACCATTCATTAATATTTTCAAATATGGAGACCAGGTTGTAGCGACCATGACATCACATTAAAACATGAACCAAATCTATTTTTTATATCTGATCAACTGAAGGATCTCCATAAGATCTTCATATATCCAGAAGGAGATTAAAAGTAACATGACAACTTTTCCAAGATGCTCTCCTTGCTAGATGATTTGTAAATTGAAATGCATATGCCTACAGAAATAAGCATAATGCTCTTCATCATTATGAAAAGTAACCCAAACATATAGAATGGTTTTATTAACTGGGCTACTGTCTATCCAATAAAGAAGACAATATGTATATATAGAAACTGTAAAATAATCACAAACTGTGACTTGATGTAGAGGTCTATCTACTGTGATAGCTTTTACAACCAAACCACTTTCTTTTTCCAGGCAACCTTCTATAGTTAGAAAGTCTTTTCCAGGATTGTACTTGATGTCGAACTCATAACTGTCAAGCCATCTTGCCCATTTCTAAATACGATTATGACCTTGTTCCAGTAACTTTTCATTTATAAGAATCCCTTTCATCTATTTAAAGTCAGTTCTAACAATGAAATGAACAGGCTTTTGAAACATTCTAAACCTTTTAATAGACAACTTGAGTGCTATAATTTATTTATGACTAGAAGGATACTTCACTTCTGTTTCTGAGAATGTTCCAGAGGCATACATATAGACTTATTCAGAATTACCACTTTATTGAAGGAGTACACCTAACCATGCTACATGGGAAGCATCTGTCTCAAGGATGAAGGTAGCACTTGTGTTGGGCAATGCTAGAGGAGGTAACTGCTTTGCTTTATCTTTTATTCTTTTGACTGCCCCTTAAATTTATCTTGACCAAGGGGATGGAACCTTCTTCAATCTGCTATGTATAATAGTAGCACCATCTGCTTGTATGTCATAGAAATAGCAGCCATTGTTAGGAAAACCCCAAAATATTTGCAACTATGTCTTATCCTTGATTACATCTGGAAAAGTAAACAATTTTGCTAGGACATGTGGTTGGAGTTGGATTTTACCAACAACAAGAACTAAACGAAGACATTCAATCTTTGTCTTCCCTAACTCAATTTTTGTTGGGGAAAGCACCAAGCCATAAACACAAGAATATAGAACTCTTCTAAATGTTGTACATGAGTCCTTAAATAAATGGAACAAACCAAAATAATATATATATACACAATTCAAAATGGAAAATGGCCAAAGATGTCTTCCATCCTTTTCCAGAATATCAAAGGTGCATTGTTAAGGACAAATGGCATTACTCTCCATTGATATTGGCCGTGTGGAACCACAAAACCAGTTTTAGATCTATCTTTCGGAAGAATGCCAATTTCCCAGAATCCACTCTTCAAATAAAACTTACTGAACACATTGTAGTCTTGGATCTTGGCTCATAATGCTTCCTTATTAGGAAGATTATATCTTATAGGCATGAGGGCATCATTAAGCTTCTTATCATTTATAACCATCCTTGGCCTACCTATTTGTTTTTTCTGAATGCTTATGAACATAAAAGGTAGGGCATGCCCACGGGCTTATGATTTTATCTATCAGTTTCCTTTCCAGTAGATTTACAATTTATTTATTGCAATACTCTTGTTCTTGTGGACTCATGAGATTGGGAGCAGCTTTCTGTGGAACTCCTTTATATCCTTCCTTGTAGGGAATATCCATAAAATATTGATCGCTTGACCAAAATGATTTTGGGCTTTAAGCCATTTTTGAATTAATTCTTCCAGTGCATCCGTATTTGGATCTCGCATGAACACACCTCCCTTTTTTCAGAGGGGAAGAGAACTAGATTTAGATCCCCAACTATGATCTTCCCTTCCTTTAAAATGATTCGTCGAAGGCTTTGAGGAAGCTCCAACATTGTCTCTTCTCTCGAGGATTGTTTGGAGCATACACATTGAAGAGGCGGATATCCCTTCCATCCATGTGGGAGAGGAAATGGGTGAAAAACAGTGTTAACCTTCTTTCAAGGTGATTAGATCCAATGCATTTGGGTTCCACTATGTGCAGAGCCCTCAGGACACCCCTTTGGCACTAATGCTGCGATGATCACTATGGCGCCAAAGATTCAGCTAGGTAGTTCTTATTTCATTTCTATCCATCTTTGTTTCCTGAAGGATAATTCTTTGGGGTCGTTCATTGTGGATTAGAGTTCGGACTCTGTCCTACTTCTTCGAAGTGCCTAGTCCCCTACAGTTCCAAGAGATGCACTTAATTACTTAATTTGATTGGATTTGATACTTCCTCCGAAGGCAATGGGGATGGTGCTTCAGATGCTCAAGACTTTTCCCCGCTTTGCCCCTAGAGATTTTTCTTTGTTTGCTTCTTCTTCCCTTCTTTCCTTCTTTCATTTTATTCCTAAATTTTTCCCGGACTTGGGTTCCATCATTTCTTCCCTCCATTAATCCGTTGGGCATTTTTACAGGTGAGGAAGGTTGGGGCATAGGGAGGGAATGGAAATTTTGAAGAGCTACCAGCTAAGTATAGGGGATTGTTAGCAACATGCTCAATATGCGGAGCTTCAACTCCATGTGTGTGGCAGGATCTAAAGCATTATGAGGAGATCCCTCTTGGTCTTACATGGCTTTATGAGTATGTGATAGAAAGGGGCTATCCTGAACCATACTTAGTGGAATATATAGGTGAGTTTCTCCGTGAACCCGATTCCAAGCAAGCATTCATTCGTGTATTCCGAGGATCTGGGGGATCAAAGAAGGAGTGGTGGAGAAGGAGGGTAAGTTGAAAACAAGGGAAGGCAGGGGTGTAGTTGGAGTGTCAGGGTTCAGAGGATGGGAGGGATCCTAGGTATCAGAGTCTTCCCCATTTTTTGAAGAAGAGAAAATGACATACTTGTTTTTAGTTTTTTGTGCTAGATTATTCTTGTTGGTGACCATGGGTTAGATGTATTTCCAACCTTCAAGGTAAAGCTTTACTGCTTCAGGGATGTTGTAGGATACTTAGTCAACTAAGTAAAAGAATGTCATATAAGCATCTTAGAAAAAGAGGAAAATTGTAGTCGAAGTTGATCGATCAACCGAGGTAGTTGTAGTAGTAAATACTACCTCCCCTTTGTAATAGAGTATAAATATGCAGAAGTCTGTCAAAATAAAATAAGAGATTCAAGGCTATAATAAATACTACCTATTTTTTTTCTCTATGGTTTCACAATAAACTTAGTTTAGAGATGTTGTAACCTTTCCCTTGATAGACATAGTATAGTTTGGATCTGCTTCCACTAAGGACAACTTTGTTTGGATGTGTAGCAAATACATTCTCCCTAGTAGTATTATCTCTAATATAGGGTTTAATATATACTGTTACACTATATTAATCAACCCAAGAATGATTCCATTATGTCAGAGGCCCATAGTGGAGTTTTTGGGGGTCATTTTTTCCACTTTTATAAAGATCCACCACATGGGCTGTTACCAGCCTACCATGCATCAATATATTAAAGACTTCACCAATGCCATGCTCACCTTACCCATCTTTTATCTAGAGATCTAATTATTATCGAATCTCTTTGGCCTTTTTCCATTTGGAGATTAGATCTCATCGATTCCATCCACCCTCCATCATTTGATGACCACAAGTTTTAATAATAGTTATTTCTTATTTTACTAAGCGGGTGGAAGTTATGTCGCTTGTAAACATTACTGGCCATGCGATCTACAAATTCATTCTTAACCATATAATTTGTAAATATGGAGTTTATAATACCATAGTAACTGATAACAAGACATAGTTTCAATACTTTTTAGTAACCAAACTTCTTGCCAAATAGAATATCACATAGAAGTTATCCATCCTATATTACCATCAAGGTAATGGCCAAGCTAAAGCCACCAACAAGACCCTGCTAACAATCTGAAAATTAATAGTTAATAAATCGAGCAGAGACTATTCAATGCAACTTGACCCTACTTTTTTGGGGGTATAAAACTTGAATTAGGACCCCTATGAGTGCCACCGCATACTCACATATAAATGGTGAAAAAGCTGTTTATCTATTAAAGTTATAGTATCATCTCTTTACATTTGCCTGCATGACATAATCCTAGAAGAAGAGTATAGAACCTTAAAAACCTTACGCTGTAGAGTAGCGACACAAAGCACCTCAGTCTCATAATCCATTGCAGAAAAGAGCTTCGAAGTAGTTGGACTATCAGAATATAAAGGATAAATATTATACTTTAAAAATATCTTATTTTGTTTCCTTTATAGCGGCAAGCTTAGCAAATTGATATAGGGATTATAGATACTGGGTAGAACTAGAATCGGGAAATGACAATTGAGATAGAGTCATGGGTACCATAGTGCCATCAGTATAAAAGAAGGATAAGAAATAGCTTTAGTAGTAGCACTAGAAGTAGTAGAAATACAAAAGGGTGTAGTATAAAAGAATAGAGGGGAAGACTGTGTGACTATAGTGCTAAAGTAAATTGGATAAAAAGAATGGCATTGTATTTTATATGATAGAATAAGAAGCTAACTCATCCTATGAAGGTGCAACCAGATAAAGAAGGACGGACAATAAAGTGGAAACCTCACTAGGAGTATGAACATAAGAGGTTAGAGGTTCTTTTTATTCATCATGTATAGCTTAATAATCCTTCAGTCTAATCCTCACTTTCCTAAATTTTACTTTTCTTACCATGATCATATTTTGATTTCTCATCATCATTTCCCCCATCATAAGGAGGCCAACTATCACAACCTGTTGTATATAATCCTTGTTGTGAACCCAAACTAAAAGTCTTCCTCTATAACGAAGTCCCCTAGCGCGAAGAGAGAGTAAGTCAAGGCCTTACCTTACCTTACCTTACCTTACCTATTTATCCTGGCCGGAGGAAAAAAGTAAGTACCCCAAGACCAAAGCCAAATAAATAATAAGAATACCCAAATACTAAAAATAAGTAACGTGAAGAGGGCGTATTGAAAGCTAGGCATAAGGAAGGAGATTATAAGAATAAGTAAAGTACGTAACGTATTTAAAGCAAGGAAAAATAGTTAGTGAATAAGGGGTGGCCTCGATCTTTATAGGGGAGGGACGCACACACCATCCATAGTGGGAGGCGCGGGATCTGCGCTCTAGCAATCCTGTAGTTCACCCACCTTGATAAGCTAGCAGGCAGAACCACTCCACCTCGCTCGTATTCGAGGTTTCAAAATTGGGTTTATTCACTTTCCCCTCTTACTTGATGTTAAAAACTTAGTGTGCAGCTGGCGGAAAGAACAAGCGTAATTACATTATATAAATAAAGAGGAAATATAATTATCTATATATTTATATACTATTATATATACTATTTATTTATATAGAGGAATAGAGTAGCATTAAAGGTATTTACGGTGCTGCTCCAGTCAGTCAGTAAGGTATATTTAATGCCAATAAAGAATATTTCGAGAAAGATAAATAATATCATCACCAAATCAAAGTTATATATTTACTGCTCTTACCTTTTATTACTTTACAAAGAGACGGCTGTCACTCCAAGATACTCTCTGTCACTCACTGCAGTTTATTTATATATACTATTTATTTATATAGAGGAATAAAGTAGCATTAAAGGGACGGACCTGTTATATCATAGGGTATTTACGGTGCTGCTCCGGTCAGTCAGTAAGGTATTTAATGCCAATAAGGAATATTTCGAGAAAGATAAATAATATCATCACCAAATGAAAGTTATATATTTACTGCTCTTACCCTTTATTACTTTACAAAGAGACGGCTGTCACTCCAAGATACTCTCTGTCACTCACTGCAGTTTCTTATGTCTTGCTAGCCTTTTACGATTCCATGGAAAGGAGCTCACAAATACAAAGGAGCTCGCCCAGATTATCATACTGCTAAGTCACTCATCTTTTACTAGTTACTTTAGCCACTTACTTTAACTGCTCGCCTTCTTAAGAGAACTAGCTTTATACTGATATTCATACTATAAATTAGGAGTAAATATTAATGCATGCGTTTACCCTACACAACCATAGCATATATACTTTGATCCTTGTATGAATAAACCCAAGCTAACGAATGATGGCACCTAATAAAATATTAATTCTCGATTGGAAGGAACTACCCTGAGCGGAGGAGCTCAAAAGCATTTTCAAATTCAAAATTCAAATTTTCGCGCTTTGAAATTCAATATATGCAGGGAAAATTGATGGCGAGCTATGGCAGTACGTACCAATTATAAAGCTGGCGTTCGCTAAAATGATGGGATGTGGTTTGGATGCCGAAAATAGTTCGCCGGGACACCGGGACAGGGTGTTGACATACATGGTATGGATGGACAAAGGAGAACCATGGAGGTTTCGTTAATGTCTGACGTAGTACAGGTAGTCTGGTGCATAAGGTTTCAGGCTCTGTGGATCGCTGAAGATCCTTACATGATCGAGGAGGGGTGTCAGGGGACGGGGCCGCGGGAGCTAGGCAGTGGGGACCACGGCGGAGACGGAGAGAGAGATCTCGACGGAGAAGACCGAAACGGCGTGACGAGGGCTCACATCTCGACGGTGCATTTGGTCGAGAGTTTAGCCCACTTCTTTTTTAATTAGATGCCGAGATAACTTTTTTTCAATTACATGCCCACTTTTCCCACCGACAGCACCATTATCCTGTTTTTTCTCTCATCGATCTGAACACGAATATGATGACCACACTCTGCCTGTTTTTGCTCCAATAAACTTTCTTTTTCTTTCTCATATTCGAAGTTCAGTCTGCAAAACACCGTATGCTTATTTAGTAATTCATTCCTGTCGTTGGGTAACTGCTCTTCACATCCCAAACTCCCCCCTTCCCCCGGCGGCAGGCTGCAGATATACCCCCCATCTCAGTGCTGCTCTTCCAAAATAACAAGAAAGCCATGGCAACCATAGCAGCAGCAGGCGACGCCATAATCAACCCAGTCATTCAGCTGATGACTGATCTTACTAAGAAGGAGGATAACCGTCGGATTCTGCAAACTGACTTGAGGCGTATGGAGAGCCTTCTACAATACACTCACATCTTCTTCTTCCGATATCAACAGAAAGATCTCCCGGAGATGATAAAGATTTGGTTGCAATTGCTGCAAAATTGCCTTACAGAGGCAAAAGGCCTTTTCGATCGTTCGGGACCACGCCAACGCTGTCTTGACTGTGTGGTGTGCCATCCCGGGAGACTTTCAGATGAAATAAGGGAATGGAATGCATTTTTTGATCATCTCTATCATGGCCTTTCAACTGACTTGTTTCAGCAAATTGCTTTATCAGGCAACGCCATGATCAGCGTTGCGGTCGACCCGGTCATGGAACTGTTGAAAGATGTTATTAAGGAGGAGGATAACCGTCAGATTCTGCAAATCGACTTGAGGCCTATGGAGAGCCTTCTACGAGATTCTACCACCCTCTTCCAACCTCAAAAGGAAGCGTTCCTGGAGATCATGAAGACCTGGTTGCCATTGCTGGTAAATTCTCTTATAAAGGCAACAGGCCTACTCGATAGCTCCGCACCACACCAAAGCTTTCTTGACTCTGTCTCCAAAGAAATAAGAGAATGGGTGCCATCTTTTCAAAGTTGCTTGTTTCAGCACATTGTTTTATCAGGCAACGCCATGATCAGACTTGTGGTCGACCCGGTCATGATACTGTTGAAAGATGTTATTAAGGAGGAGGATAATAGTCAGATTCTGCAAACTGACTTGAGGCGTATCGAGACCCTTCTACTCGATATTACCACCCTCTTCCGAGATGAACCCAATATTACCACTCTCTTCCAATCCCAGGCAAGTAAAGCCTTCCTAGAGATGATCATAACCCGGTTTCCATTGCTGGAAAATTCTCCTACAGAGGCAAAACGGTGCAATCCCAGGAGACTCTCCAAAGAAAGAAGAGAATGGAGCGCATCTTTTGATGAGATCTATAATGGCTTTCAAAGCGACTTTTCAATATTCGTGACTTCTCTGCAGTTTCTTTCATCCAACCCGTTCGATATTGTAGATCAGGCAAAAGAGCCAGTTTCTTTCATACAACCCGTCTCCGGAGATGAGAGCTTGATGCTGTTTTGCAGAGTGGCTTTCAAAGACGAACCAGTTTCTATGGATATCCAAGACCGTGCCAGGAAAATTGCGGACGAGTGCAGAGGTCTGCCTTTGGCCATACATGTAGTCGCCGCAGCAATGATTGGGCAAAGCAGTGTACATGAATGGGATCGTTGTTTATCCTCCATTCAAAACATAGCTACTGCTGAATCTGGTCTTGATGCAGAACTGTATGCAGCACTCCGCTTTTGTTATGATGCTCTGCCCAATTCAGACGTGAAGAAATGCTTTTTATATTGTGCCATCTACCAGGAAGATGAAGAAATTGATACGCTCGAATTAGTGCATATGTGGATTGGAGAAGGATTGGTGAAGAGCAAACAAGGAACCTATTTAATGGACATGGCCATTGGGCGCAAGTACTTAAAACTCCTTGTAGACCGTTGCTTGTTCCAGACTGTTAAAGAGAGAACGAATGTCATTAAACAGAAGACTGCAATAAGAGTTCAATCTCTTATTCGGGCCATGGCGATCTACATTGGGCAGAAAGAGGAGAACTGTTTATTCATGGCAACTCAAAATCAGCGAAATTTTCCAGAGGTTCACGATGAGAATTGCAGGAGTATATCAGTTGCCAATAATTTAATGGAAGATCTACCCAGTCATCTGCAATGCCCAAAGCTCGCGAGTCTCACCTTACGAGACAATCGAGAATTGAAAGAGATTCCGTCAGAATTTGTAGTGAGTCTAACCTCTCTCAGGGTTCTCAATCTGTCCGGCTGCAACAAAATAACTTCAGTCCCAACGTCAATAGAGCAGCTAAAAATGCTTGAGTTTCTCTCGTTAAGCGATCTTCCCATTGAAGATTTGCCTAAAGAGGTATGCCGTTTGTCTAAACTTCAATTTCTGGATCTTTCTAGATGTGGAAGTCTAAAATCCTTGCCATCTGAGATCGGAGAGATTAAAAATCTCAAGTGTCTTAATTTAGACGAATGCAAGAGTTTAAGGGTGATTCCACGTGAGATCTCTGAACTCACTTCACTGAGCAGACTCGTGCTTCCACGGGAGATGGGTTTAAGTATGGAAACGGAAGCGCCGGCAAGTATTTGGAGTTTGAAGGGTCTCAAAAACATGACGGAGTTGAGAGTACGGGTAGACTGGGGGCAGCAACTGAAAGATGGCATAATGGGAAGCTGGTCGGAGATGAGGCACTTGATGTTGATCTACTACTTCGGAGATGAGGATCTTCCTGAGGACATGAAGAGCATGAAGAAGCTACAGAGTTTTATGCTACAGTGGTACTCAGGGTCAAGTCTGCCGAATTGCAAGTTTGAACATCTTGAAGTGGTATCATTGTATTGCTGCGACAACATAAGCGATCTCTCTCCATTGGAGTGGATGCCGAATTTAAAGCTTCTCAAGTTGATCTGGTGTAGAGGGTTGAGAGAGTTGGGGATAGGGAGTCGTGGAAGTGGATCTCCAAGTGGATATCAAAGGTTAGAGAAGTTGGTTCTCGATTGGCTACCAGAGTTAGAGAGTCTGGGTGGAGCATCAAAGAGGGGAGCGTGGGATGAAAGAACAGTACCTCACCTCCGTGTCTTGAAGATACGTGATTGCCCATCTTTGAAAAGATTCCCCACTGGAATGGAGAAGCTGCCGAATTTATGCGCAATAAGAGGCGAGGCAGCATGGTGGAGCAGCATAACATGGGAAGATGATGACATGAAAATCAAGCTGCAAAATATCTTCAAAGAAGGGTAACTAAATGTAATTTCAGATATTTGTATTTTTATTTTATTTTAATTATAATAAATTAAAATAAAAAAATTTGTATTTTATGTTACTTTAATTATAATAAATTAAAATTAATTTTTTTTTTATAATAAAAATAATGTTTTTATTAACTAAACTTTATTTTTACTTCTTGTTTTTACATACACGTGACGTAAACATTTAAATATTATTTTCAAATTTTACATGATGCCACAGGTAAAGAGAGGAATAGCAGCAGTCCTTCTTCGATAAAGAGCCTAACAGTCTATATGTATGTATACCGTTAAAATATAAGAAATGTATATATAATTTAAAAGTATCTGCATATATTAAAGTTAGTATTTTCAACTTTGTATATTTAATTACTAAATTTTATTTATTTTCACTTTATCAAATTAGAATTAATTAAAAATATTTTTGTATAATTTTATATATAGTTTAAATAGATATTAAATCATTTTTAGTTTTTTAAAATTTAATTTTTTTTTTAATATATTATTGAATTGTCAAAGAAGTATTTTAAGTTATAATTTAGTGATATTATTGATCAAAATTTAAGCTTTACTCTAGCTAAAATCATAAATATTTTCAATTGATTATGTTTAATATGCATTATTTAAATGATTGGAATTATTTAATTTGTTGTGATTATATTTTTTTTATTTTATATTAAATAATTTAAATGTATGAAATAAGATGTGTTGCATTTGCTTATTAAATATATAGAGAACGAAAGTAAGGTTTATCCAAAAAAATACATTCTTCCATTTTTATATGTTTTAAAGGAGATTATATACATGGGAGGGATGCCACCAAGAATATTTGGGTGAGAATTTTCTCCTTAAAATCATTGTTAAGCTTAAATTTATGGTAAGATGTTTGGAATCCATTGAAGGGTCACATGGATTTGGTTTTGATTTGGGTTCTAGCAATTTCTATAAAACTTAGATAGAGGCAAAGCCTCAATTCTTAAAGATGGTTTCTTAGCATGTTCAGAATTCATATTTGGGGAGTTTAATTGAGCTTTCCTCAATTGGATTTGATTTGTTATGTGTGTTTCCTTATGATAAATTTGGTCTTTATGAATCATATTGTTGAAACTTAGGTACCAATAGTCGCTTGCAAGGAAGGTAACTCATTTTGTGTGTTTCCTTATGACATGTTTGGTGTTTAGGAGTCACATTGTTGACATTTAAGTAACAATAGTCATCTACAATGAAGGCAATTTGGTACATTATTGTTGGCAAATACAATTGTCACAAAAGTCCATCGTTGATTCGCTGTAAATGAATGTTGTCATTATCTTTTATGTGCATTTTTTTTAAATTTCTATAATGGATGTGTGTAATAAAGGATGCTTAAATCTCAATTTTTGACATATAATACAAATAACTCATCATAATGCATTTATTTTGAAGAGAATTGAAGTTAAATGCCAGCACAAAGAGACCCATTGTTAAATATTAAACATAACATTTCGTATCAAAACTTAATTTATCATGTTGTTGAAATTGTTAAGTCACTAAAATTGTCGATATTTTAGGATGAATATTGTCCAAAGAAGTGGTGATTCTACTTGGAGTAGATAAATTAATGTTTTTTATGTTGTGTAAAAACTATATCCACATCTCTTGAAGAGCATTACTATTGGAGTTTTGAAAGAGAGGCATGATAATTCACTACGAGAGGTTGTTTAAAGTTGTCCTAAATCAAGTAAATGTGGAGTTTATAGAGAATCCAACATAAATTCGAGGCAATGTATGCCAAGTGTAGAATGCTAATCATTTGGATCAACATCATCCTTCAAACTTTTTGAAGTAACATCTATCCTTCGTCATGGTGACACTATTTGATGCCAATGATGGGTGGCCTATTTGGCACCGATGGTAGGAATTGGGGTGGTCTAGATTATATGTACAATATCAATTGTGGATAATTGTTTCAAGAATGCAATTTACTCCATGCATAACAGGGAGGTGAAAAGTAATGGGTTCCTTGGTCACGATGAGCAAAAAACTATTTTAGGGATTTAATGTACTGTCCCTTTCTTTTAAATCCATTAGGGTTTTTCAAGGGTTTTTTTTACCAATCTATTCTATGATTTCAAATTAAGAGAGTGATGAATTCCATAGATCGAGAGGGAGCAATATAGATGGAGATGAATCTACAGTGTAGGCTTGATTATCCTTTATCAAGGGCTTAACTTTGTGTATGCCACAATAAGGATTATGTTGACTGAAATGGAGAATGTAGCTTTCTCTAACCATAAAATGTTTGTTCACTGCAGGTTATTCAAGGGATTCTCCTACCTCAATAATATATAAGAGTTTGTCAATAATGGCAGCAAAATGCATGCCTAAGGTTGATTCATCGATTTAAGAAATCTGCAGTAAGGGTTTGCCTAATGGTTTTTATGGTGAGCCTTATAAAAACCCTTGAATTTCATGCCCATTTGTTGCTATATCATTATTAGGCTCTAAGACCTTGTCTTGATATGTAGCCAATCAATTTTATCCTTTGAGGAGCTTGGGGTTTGAACTAATTCATTGTTTGATAACCCTTTTGTTGCCACATCTACTGAGACAAGGGATGCTAGCAAAGCTCATGTAACAATTTTTTTCTATCATACATGTCTTAACTAGAATTTTTTACTCAATGTATGATATTAGGTGTTGTCTTTCAAGTTCATTGAGAGGTTCTTTGTTAAGGATGAGAGCATACCAATAGAAATATTTACAAAGATGAATGCTCTGAATATATGTGAAGCCTTGTTGCAGATATAACGTTGAATCCATTTGACATGGAGTTATAATTTTTATGATCATACCAAAATATACAAGGAAACTTAAAGTTTCTTTCTCAATCATATATTGCATCAAGTTGATGCCTTCTCCATGGAATTTAAATGTTTAAACCATCTAAAGCATGGATAATAGTCCAATGGTAGTTATGTTGTTCTGATGTGGAAAAATATAATTCAAGTGTTTTACCTAAGCTATAAATAATATATGTTTTCGTGTAACAAATAGAGTTTACATCATATTCTTAATACTAGTATCAACATTGTGATTATCCATAACCCATTTTTTGTAAAACGGTTCAAGCAAATTCTCAATTGAGTGAAACAACCTATCATGTACCAAATTACTGAAAAATGCCACCATGAAAAAATGCTACCATGTTTGAGGTTTGTCATATCTGGTATGTTGGCCATTGGATTCTTTTTTTCTATCCATGGATAATGACTTAAGGTCGGAGCCTAAACAATGAAGATTATTGTGTGCATGAAAACCATGACAAGGATGATTTGGGGTTTCTACAAAGTTTGAGTTCATGGTTTGCATTCTTGTAATTTTGGGAAATTTTATTATGGAATTGTCATTTAGATATAATTATAATTTTTAGCAAGGCATGTTTGTTCACTCAATGGTTTTTTTTGTATGCATTGAGTATCCTAATAAATAAGAAGTCAAACTTTGAATTAATTGTTATGTGTGAACTCATTGAAAAAATAATGACTTTTAGAGTCAACGAAGTTAGTTTAATTTTTATTTTTATTTTATGCATTGGATGTCTTAATATATAGGAAGTCAACTTTGAATTAATTGCTCTATGTGAACTCATTGAAAAGATAATGACTTTTAGAGCTAGCGAAGGTAATTCCATTTTTATTGTTGTCAATGTTTATTTTGATTTTGATTTTTTTTGTAAGCTAGTACCCATAAAGTTTCAAACTAGTGATCTAACACAAGGAGTACCTTAACAGTACACCAATTTACCATCCATTCTACACCCTATAGAAATCAATGCTTATTTTGATTTATCCTTATATATCTTTATATATTTTAAAAAAATTATGTCTTTTGACATTATATTTATGTCAACTTTTCGTTATTGGTTTTCCTTTATGAAAATATTTTTTATTGATTCCAAGTTGTATCCAAGGCCTTTTATAAGCCTTTCACATTGTGACTATCCTTTTATTTAGCTTCCTTGCTCCTATTAAATTATCATATTTTTGTGGCCAATGTATTTTCCATAAATTTAATTTAAAAATAAATTTGTTTCAAAATTCCCTCTCTTTGGGTGTAGGTGCTTTTTAACATTTGGTTCTTTTTATTAGTGTAATTATGAAAAGCTGATTCCTTTTAAAAACAATTTTATTAATATTTTTTTTGTTATATTACTATTTAAATTAATATTGAATTATTTAAATTTATTTATTAATATTGAATTATTTAAATTTATTTATTAATATTAAATTATTTAAATTTATTTTTAAAAAATATAAATATAATTAGTTAGTGTTATAGTTGATACATTATATAATAATTAAAAATATTCAAAATTATTTAGAATAATGGTTTATTTCTTCTATATATTATTCAAATCCTTCTTGATATGAGTTTTATTAATATTGCTGAATTTCTTATATCCATGTAGTATTGTGATAAGGAATTCACTCTATGGAAAGACTAAAACCTTCTTGATTGTGTATTAAGTTCCCTAGATCCTTAAGTCAAGATAGAAGCATAACAAATGGAACCCTCAAGTCCTAGATCAAGCACATACTCAAACAATTCAAGAATGAAAGGAAGGAGAGGAGATAGATGTCCCACCTCTAATCTGTAGGTTGTCCTAGCTGCTATTGGTTGATCTAGCTCCAAGCTTGCAGATCCAAACTCTAAGCCTGCAACACAAGATGGGAAACACAAACTTCCAATGTACACAAGTGTATTAAGCCAAATCTAAATACAAACAAGTAATGCTTTCCATACATCCAATATGAAAAAGACACATGAAATGGGAGAATAGGTCAAGTTATTAATAAGACAACCAAAAGAAATGTTGAAATATTGTAACTTCTAAGAATATTCTATTTGCACTTTATCCGGAGATGTTTCATTCCTCCACCGGGACCTTATTGTATATCCAGAGATGTTTATTCCTCCGTCGGAATGTGGTAACTAGGGTTATTAGACCTCCGTAGTGGGGTTGGCCCTGAGTTAGTTGTTTAGGGGTTATTAGACTCTCCTAGGAGAAGTCGTCCCTGTTAGGGTGAAAATTCAAGTCAGAGTAGTATATAAATAGAGGAGGTGTGTTCCTCATTTATCACTCATTCACTCACTTGTGATTGACACATAGGAGAGAGAGAGATCTGCATAGGAGGAGAAGGAGCTTTTTTTGGGGACTACATATTTGTATTTGTTGGTCATCTATATTAAGGAAGCTTTGTTGGGTTTTCTACCCCATGGGGGTTTCCCAGGATAAATCTGTGTCTCTTGTGTTTATGTTGTGCTTGTTGTTCTTTAAGTGATCTTGTATATGATATTGTTGTGAAATTGAATGTAATACTGATATTATCTATATTAACGTATTTAATCTTAACATGGTATCAGAGCTAGCCTGAAGGAAGGCATTGTATGGAATTTACGACACTTGTTGCACTTGCGACAAATTCGAAACTAGGGATTGGTATAGTAAAAACTTGTCATCGTGGCACTTTCGCTATAAAACCGTTTTGGAGAAGGTTCAGGATCTGAAACGTTTACAGGTCGAAGAAGAAATGTTCATGTAACTTGTGTTCGAAGATCAGCCTCAGATTCATTGTACTTTGCGAGATATGATTTGTACAAGTTAGGGTTTCTGCCTCTTCCAGAATGCAGCCCTAAATAGGTGACCTAGGAACAAAGGTCATATCTCGGGCTAGGAAGCTGCAAATGTAATTCCTTAAAAAGTAGGAGCTAGGGCATAGACTGTAGTTTGACAGGTCCTCTTTTCATATGCCGAAGTTGAAATAGTGACACGTGGCACTCCATACAAGTTCTCTATGATGTTTTATCCCATAAATAGGTCATGTTACGACACTTAGCATATATCTCTCATGGAGAATCCATTGAAGCTCAGATCTGTGGGGTTGGAAAGATGACAGGTCAGGCTACTACAGGCTGAAGTTTTAGACCCTGCAGATCCAAAATTTCAGAGATGCACCAAAAACAATACGGCACATCTGAAATGACTCAACGGAGGAAATCAAGGAGGAGGAGGAAGAAGCTCTCACTTAGGGTTTTCAGTGTTTAGGTATGGAAGGACCTGATACAATGTTGGAGACACCTGATGCAACATTGGAAACTTTTATAATGGATTTGGAATCCATTCATCATAGATATTAATCGTCCATCAAAATGTTGTGGGAGGAAGGATATTGAAAATTAGGGTTTCCAAGTAAGAAGAAACCCTAGCAAAGTTGGGAGACTCGTAGGGAAGCAATGAAGGAGGTTTAAATGGAGTTGATATTCTATCATCCTAGCACCATGAACATATATAACATGTTTACAAGTGATCTACCTTGGATGGTTAGCGTTATACCCTTATAGAGAAGACTACTCGACGAGTATGACTTGAGAAGATACAGGTATATTTTGAAATATGTTTCATGATTAAGTTCATAATATGTTTGTCTTCGTATTATTGAGGTTAGTACAATCATGATTATTTTTTGATTGTCTGATCACCTTAGTAAAATTATGAATGCATGTGAATGATAGAAGACATTCATTGATTAGGGTTATGACACTTATGATTGTACTAATGCACCTGTGTTGTTGTATGAGGATGATGTTGTCTGCTAACAAGATACAAGTACATCAAGAAAGACAAATCAAGTTCTATGACCATGGCGACATGAAGACAAAGACTCATCCATAGTCTTTGACCACATAGAAGCTCTACTTACGAGGTATGTATGACTTTGGTCTACTTTGCTTAACTTATGAGATATGCAGGTTCTAGCACAAGGTCTCAAAATCATTGAAGAGAACAAAGAAGATATTGTTTGGGTATGTTAAGACATAACCAAGCATGATAATCTAGGTATGTTTTCCTATATCAAGTTAGAATCCTACTTTGTGTTAGGATCTTAGGTAAGTATACCTGGGTATGAAATGATCATGACCATACATACTTAAGATTATTTAGAATCATAATGTTTTGATAGTATTGAGATTATACTAATGAATGTATGATTATGTATGAGATCGTGAGGATGACACTAGTGCACACTTAAGCATGCATAGTGGTACAGAATGGATAGAAGTTTAAAGACATATAATGATGCTATCATAAAATAGAGATCAAGCGGGAGGAAACCACACAAACATAAAATATACCTATTTGAGTTGTTAATGATATTGCTTGTAATAGTTGTATGCATATTTGTATTCCTAGAATATATCATGCATAGTGTAAGCATTCATATAGCATTGAACAATATACTACTAATATGCATATGATGGGTAAGTTGGACAAACATTCCATTGTTGTTTATCTAGAATGAAACCTATTTTTTGACATGCTAAGAGCTATGCACGCTCTTGATAGTATGTTCTGGTAGAGATGGAAGGCATCTAGATAGCCACTGTATGCATACAAGATATGGAATAGTGTTGTGCCAAAGTATTGGTTAAGATAGTTGCATTAACTATGTGAATCATATCTGTATGCATAATAGGTTATCATGTCAATATGATTTGATGATTATGAAGTATTACTAATCATGTAATTAACTTTGATTTGAAGGAAAGATCATGAAGAATGATGAACACCTATTCCAAAGAACAAGTGATGGATGTTCAACAAGAAGACTTACAAATCAAATGTACTATAGAAGGCTTGTGGCTAGAGGATTCTCTTAGAAAGAGGAAGAGGATCATGATGAGATGTTTGCTCCAAGTGGCTAGACAAGACTGTTCTCTTAATGGTGTAATTGAAGAAGAAGTGCGAATCAAGAAAACTCCCAGAATTTAATTGAAGAAATCTCTGTACGGGTTCAACAGGTATCCAGGATTGATAGTCATTTGATGAGCTTAATGATAACCACGGGTGATGCGGATTTCAACCTTTGCTACAAGGTTGAAGATGGTTTCTATATACAAATGAAATTATTCTCTTAGATGGATGCACGAAGGAACTCACCATAGATTTTGAATGTTCTTGAGGCTCATATCAGTAGACCCATCTGACGGGGGATGTAATGGATAGATATGCACAAGATCACTCAATGCAGAGTGTGAATGATGTTCATTCACAGGGGGAGAATTGATAGCTTCTTGAAAAGCTTGGGCTCTACCAAAAGTAAATTTGATCCTAACATTTACCTTAAGGTTATGAACCTGTCATACTATTATTGTATGTGGATGATCTCTTTCTGACAGGGAATGAGAAACAGATCATGGAAAGCAAGAAGAATCTAGCTACAGAATTTGAGATGAAAGATCTCGGATTGATGCATTACTTCCTAGGTCTGGAAGTATAGCAAGGCCTAGAAGGAATCTTTCTCAACTAGGGAAAGTATGCAGTGGAAATATTGAAAATATTTGATATGTTGGAATGCAAAGCCATGGCCAATCCCATGGATTCCAACTTGAAGTTGTTAGCTGATGACTCATCAGAATTAGTGGATGTGACTCTGTACAAACAGATTATTGGGTCATTGATGTATCTGACGAATACTAGGCCATATATATGCTTTGCTATGAACACCTTGAGTCAATATCTAGTGGAACCTAGACGTGTTCACCTGGTACCTGTAAAGCATGTGATGAGGTACCTAAAGGGTACGAGAGACTTTGGTCTATATTATCTTGGAGATTATGACTTCAGATTGTATGGCTACACAGATGCTGATTGGGCAGGAAGTGTATCAGACAGGAAGAGAACATCGGGTGGATGTTATTGTCTGGAATCTGCCATGATATCGTGATTTAGCAGGAAGCAGTCTAGTGTGGCTCTCAGCACAGCTGAAGCGGAATATATATAGCTTCTTGCTCTGCTACTTGTGAAGCGATATGGCTTCAGAAGTTGTTATTAGGATTATTTGACTTAGAGATGGACTCCACTGTGATCTTGTGTGGCAACCAGAGTTGTATCAAGATGATAGAGAATCCAGTGTTCCATGATAAGTCAAAGCACATATAGATCTGATATTTCTATACACTAGATATGGTGCAGAAAGGAGCTATAAAGCTCGAGTATGTGAGCACTGACAAACAAGTTGCTGATGTATTAACCAAACCTCTATCTCGAGTTAAGTTTGAGTATTTTCGAGATAATCTTGGTGTAGTTCAAAAGGACCCTCCTTGAAAGGGGGAGTGATATGGTCAATGATGATACTTGGATACTGGTATTGATATGGATACATGTATTGATGATGAGGTTACCTATATCGACGGTAAGGTCGATGATGAGGTTACCTATATCGATGGTAAGGTCGATGATGAGGATACCTGTATCGATAATGAGGATACTTGTATCTATGATAAGGATACTTGTATCGATGATGAGGATACATGTATCGATGATGAGGATACCTGTATCGATGATGAGGATACTTGTATCAATGATAAGGATACACATGTCGATGATAACAATGATGACGTCGATGATACTAACGATAAGGTCTATGATACCGACGATAAGGTCGATGTGTGTTCCTTAGACTTTGTCTAAGTGGATGAGTGGATTGCATCATCCCTGAACATTTGGTTCAAAATTTACGTGATGGGATTGCATCATCCCTGAACGTTTGGTTAAAAATGTACGTGATAGGATTGCATCATCCCTGAACGGTTGGTTCAAAATGTACATGATAGGATTGTATCATCCCTGAACGTTTGGTTCAAAATGTACGTAATAGGATTGCATCATCCCCGAACGTTTGGTTCAAAATGTACGTCATAGGATTGCATCATCCCTGAACATTTGGTTCAAAATGTACGTGATAGGATTGCATCATCCCTGAACCTTTGGTTCAAAATGTATGTGATGGGATTGCATCATCCTTGAACGATTGGTTCAAAATGTACGTGATGGGATTGCATCATCTCTGAATGGTTGGTTCAAAATGTACGTGATAGGATTGCATCATCCCTGAACGTTTGGTTCAAAATGTATGTGATGGGATTGCATCATCCCTGAATGGTTGGTTCAAAATGTACTTGATAGGATTCCATCTTCCCTAAACAGTTGGTTCAAAATGTACGTGACGGGATTGCATCATCCCTGAACGGTTGGTTCAAAATGTACGTGATAGGATTGCATCATCCCTGAAGGTTTGGTTCAAAATGTACGTGATGGGGTTGCATCATCCCTAAACGGTTGTTTCAAAATGTACGTGATGGGGTTGCATCATCCCTAAACGGTTGTTTCAAAATGTATGTGATAGGATTGCATCATCCCTTAACGTTTGGTTCAAAATGTACGTGATGGGATTGCATCATCCCTAAACGGTTGGTTCAAAATGTACGTGATAGGATTGCATCATCCCTGAACGTTTGGTTCAAAATGTACGTGATAGGATTGCATCATTTCTGAACGTTTGGTTCAAAATGACGTGATAGGATTGCATCATCCTTGGATTTATGTCCTAAATTGATAGGGATTGACAATCCCTTAATTGGGTCATGTGTGTTGCATATGTTGTTGATCAAGAGATCTAGATGATGATGTTGTTGATCGAGAGATTTAGATGATGTTGTTGATCAGGAGATCCAGATGATGATGTTGTTGATCGAGAGATCCAGATGATCATTGTTGATCGGGAGATCCAGACGATGATGATGTTGATTGAGAGATCCAGACGATGTTGTTGATGGAGATCCAGATGATGATGTTGTTGATCGAGAGATCCAGATGATGCTATTGATCGGGAGATCTAGATGATGTTGTTGTTGTAGCTGATCGAGTGTTGCATAAGATGAAGACTTAGTACTGAAGATCTTGATGTTCCAGTATTGAAGATTTTGAAGATGTTCTAGTAACTGTTTGAGTTACTGATCATCACCTTCTTCCAAGCTCTCAATCATCACCCTTGCAAGACTTACAAGATCATAAATTTTTTGCTTTCGTAATCATACCCCCTTAAGTTTGGCTATGGATGACTCTCCTTTTGTAGGATTTGGGAGGCCAACCACTTGGAGAGAGTTTTGGATCTAGATGAGGATAAGGTGGATATAAGGATCATAGGTTACCTTTAATAGAGATTGAGCACATATTCGAAGGTTAGGAAGATCTACCTCAAAAATCTCATCAAAATATTTATCCAAAATTCAAGGAAAATGGTCAAAGAAGGATTTTCGCTCCCCTAAAGCAATGCACAGAGTGACTTTCGCTCCTCTAGAGGCTTATAGGGACTGAAAATGAGGAAGTTTTCACTCCTAGGACAGCTAGGAGGGGGCAAAAATCTCAATAGAGGCTCAAAAAGGGGTTTCTTTGGTTAGATTTCGACCCCAAAACACTTGGATTCTTCCCAAGGATTACTAGGCAGTGGACCAAGTACATAATGAAGGATCCTAACACCTCTAAGGAGAACTAAAATCATGTTTTTCATGGTGATAAAACATGAAAACCATAACTGACACATTGTGTGACAATTCGAGGTATAACAAGTGCCCCTTAAAGTGTGAGGTTAGAAGGAAACTAATGGCCGAAACACTTTACCAAAAGTAAAGTCTCGAGGGATATCTGAAAGAGAACCAAAGAAGAGATGCAAAAAAACATCAAAAATATGTCTATCAACTCCAAGGCAGGCATACCCATGCTAGGAATAAACTGACTCAAAGCACAGTCGCTAACCAATACACTACGGATCCATGAAAGTACTTATCAAAGAATATGGCCACCAAATGATACAATGTGGATCCATATCTTAATGACTGAAAAAGATCATGGCTACAAAGATACAAGGTAGATCCATGATAAAACAATATAGTCAAGGAACAATACAAAGTGGATATGTTTGACAATACATGTGTGAGGATCAACATGATTTCCATATGGCCTTCTCAACTCGCGCAGTTCTTAGAAGGATATGGACATAACGACTTTGGTCGATGCTCAAGTTTGGTCGAAGCAAGTTTGGCCGACTCCACTACAAAGTGACTTTATTTGTATTAACTTTATCTGGAGACCATTTTTCAAATTTGATCAGACTCAACTTTAACAAATACTATGCCACATGTATCAATGAAAACTTTCTTTTGGTCGAATATTCTCAAATAAAATGACTTATCACTTGACCAAATAACATATAATTTTCTTGATCGACCATATGGTGTATAGACTCAAACTACATGTCCCGACAATGTTACATCGACCATATTTTTAAATAATTACCCGACTATTTTTACAAACTCGATCAATTAATGCGTAAGATAAACATCAGATGAGACTGAATTAGTCATCTTGATTACATGCCCTTCATAGCCGATCATATTTTACAATTCGACCAAAAATAAGTATTGACCCGGAGTGGTCAACCAAATACAATATAGATAAAGTCACTTTCTAGTGGACTCACCCGACGAATGTAGCCGACATTTGTTTTTCTCGAATACCCAAATCGACCATAATGTGAGAGTTTGACCAACAGATATCGACCATACTTTAACACGCGACCGACTTTTTACAGAAGTTGTTGGTTACCTCGGCCATAACATCTTTCATCAACATAATCAGGTGATGTTCGACAAGAGTCTGCCGACCACTCTTCACCAATTTTTGCAATCACCTGTCAGCTATTGCAAAGCAGTCGAGCACTCTTCACCGACTTGTACAGTCACCCGTCGACTATATGAAAGCAGTCTAAAAATCGGTTGGACTCAACTTTAACATATACTATGCCAAATGTATTAATCAAAACTCTCTTTTGGTCTAATATTGTTTCGACCCGTTTCTAGATCATACGGATTTCACCTCCTAGATGTGAGCACCCAAAATGTAACTTAAAGTTGTAGATAGGCCAAATTGGGGTAACCACAAAACCACTTTACATTGTATTATGACCTATACAACCAGAAACGAAAAAAAATGTATATAAAAAAAAATTATTTGTCACCATCCAGTTTGTAGAGAACTTCAAAATTCATGATCGTAGTATATATGGTCGAAAATCAAGTAAAATCAGGTCGACCAAACTTGTAACTCGTCGAAGATCGACCACATGTGTAACTCATTAGAGATAGACCAAATTTTATATCAACCCTATGCATCGACAATAGCAAGGATTTCAAGATGGAAGTTTCCAATTCAACAGAAGTAAAATTAGGTCGACCAAATCTGTAACTCATGGAAGGTCGACCACATGTGTAACTCATCGAAGGTCAACCACATGTATAACTCGTCGGAGATCGACCAAAGTTTATATCAACCCTATGTGTCGACAATACCAAGAATTTCAAGATGGAAATTTCCAAGTCGCCATGCGTACAAGTCGGAATCACCATATTCATCACAATCGACAACTTAGACATATCCGACATGATCAGACAAAAGATAGAAAGTGACAACATTCCAACATAAATGCAAAGCATCTACTTAATGAGGCACGCATAGCCTTTCAATCAAAATTAACTCCATCGTTAAATCACTCTTTATTACACCCATCTACTTTACAGCCACATGTGTCAGGCTCGTCTTCTTTAAATCCCGGAGTCGAGGATTCCTGGATACTCTTCTAACAAGAACTGGAAAACTAGAATTAAGAAATACCAGAAAACCTCTGCGATCTTTATAATTGCATAGAAACCATGGCGCCCAAGAGGGTTCAAACAACCACGCGTTTAGTCGCAGCTAAAATCCATGAGTTAGAGAAAGCGCAATCACCGTGGAAAACCCGCTTGGAGCTGGTTCAAAATGCTAAGGTATAGGAGTCACATTGGCGAAGAACTTGGAAAGACATTCTAATTTGGGGAAAAGATTCAAAAGGCCAATGGAGAGAAGAAGCTGAAAAATTGCGGGCTGCTACAGTTCAAAGTTACATGCAAGCACCTCTTCTTGAATCATTTGGTGGATTGAAGGAAATTATTGCTCAATTCATAGTTAGCAAATTTCATAATGGGAAATTTCTTTTTGATACCCCGGTTAAAATAAATGGTGCACTTATTTACAAGATTACAGGATTGTCAAATAAAGGCGAAGAGGTACCTGTTTGAACTAGGTCAGAGTTGATTGAAAAATTTACAAAGTAGCCGAGTGGAAAAAATTCTTGAGGGTTAGTGATAAGTCAGATGAAATATGAAAATTTTGAGATAGCTGCTCAAATCGTTTCGACCACTTTATCAACTTCCAGTCACGGTTCAGATCTAAAAACTGAAATTCTAGAGGCAGTACTAAACATGGTAGTAATTGGAAAACAATACAACTTGGCAAACTACTTAACCGACATTATCCGAACGATATGCTCTAAATGTCAAAATGAGGGAGCGGTCACTCGATACCCATCTCTAATTATTTGGATTGTTATGACACATCACAGACCATCAGGAAATAAAGAATTTTTTTCTAGAAAGACCCATGTTAATGCAAAATTTCAAGTCTTTTACATTTGGGGGAAGTCGACTAGGCCCCTCAACAGTAAAAATTTGGCTCGAACTCTGGTTTCAAAACCTAAAAACTGTATGCACCATATGGAGAGTACCTCAAAATGTGCGATGAAGTCTGCCTCCGTTGGCACACATCCAACTTGAGGGATCACACCAAGGTCTAGCACCTAAAAGGCATAGGTGGCACCGCAAGACCTCTCGACTTTTACCCTTCCGTCAAAGAAATATTCAATGAGCTCAGCAGACAAAGCAATACAATATTGACGATTCCTACTTAGGCCCGAGAGGTCATCGTACCCATAGTTGAACCTCTAGGAGATCAAGAAAAAGAGGAAGAGTATGAAGGACTCCTATATATGCACACCTTTGTATATGAAGTTGAATCTACAGTCGCACGACAACCTCTAGCACTTACTCTTACACCGCATCAAAACCCTCCAGATACAGCCGAACATTCAGATGAACAAAGTCACTCCGACAACCCAGAATATGCTTTGATGAGTGACAACATTCAACAACTGGCCGACGAGTTAGCAGAAGCCTAACAAGCATGAAATGTACAATTGCATGGCAAGGGAAAAAGAAAAATGATCATACAGGAGCCGATTGAGGAAGACAAGGAAGACCTATTCGACAGTGCAACACAAATTCTCGAGGATGCGGCTAAAAATAAAGTACTAGTCGACCAGGAGTTTAAGATATTTTTGGAAGCTGAGCAAGCTCGTAGCCAACCACAACCAAAAAAGAAAGTTCAGCTTATGACCGAGGATTCTATCGACTTGACTGTAATTTCACCCGCAATGTCTCCGACTATTGTGACGGAAGACACTATTTTCTCTACACCTGTAAGTACTCCGCTTGCACCTCTAGCATTAACTCAATTTTCAAATGTTGTACAATCTCTTCCTCTCCCTCTTCGTGAAACATTTCAAACTGAACAAGACCTAACGCAATTCATAACCAATCTTCCCAATATGTTTCCACATTAGCGAGATTTAGTAACCAACAAACCTATCTTCATCGACAATAACCCATCGACTGATTCGGCCCCTCTTGGTGCAAACCCAACTAAACTATTGAACCCTCTGAATACTTCAGCACCAGAAGTAATTGGTATGCATCATAGACATCTTCAACATAATCTAGACCCCACCAGTCCCATTTTTTGCAAGGAAACTTCACAGTTTATCCCTTTTCCAGTGAACCTGTCGGTGCGATCCCATTCACCTCCCCGACCTGTCGTCAATCCCCCAGAACAGCCCCGAGACCTTGAAGTTTTGAATTCAGTCAAACCATTGATACCAGAAGTCTTGTCTCCTATCGCCAGTCCGGAACCATTTTCCAGCTCCCTTTCCATCCCTGCGCCCTGAGTCGAAGACACACCAGCTATTAATGCGTCGTTCCCCACCCCTCCTGATGGAACCACTACTCCATCTAAAGTAATTCAAGAACAAGAACCGTCTGGCAGCTCCCTTTCTATCCCTGCTCCCCAAGTCAAAGACACACCAGCTATTAATGTGTCGTTCTCTACCCCTGCTGACGGAACCACTACTCCATCTGAAGTAATTCAAGAACAAGAAGCACTAGCTCAAGAAATCTTCGAAGCAGCAACCAAACCAGCAATAGAAATCACTAAAGCAGACTGAAGGAGCCACGAAATGAGCACAAGAAGACAATCAACCAATGGTCGAAGAAGCACTCCTGATAAATACAGCATCAGTACCAAGCAACTCAATACAAGCAGAACAAAACATTGATGAACCACAAGTGGAAACACAACACTCACGCGAGGTATCCGAGACACACAAAGACTCAAAACAACAACTAGAGCCTCCCAAATATCAAGGGAAGTCCAAGAAAAAGCAGCATAAATACAAACGATGCCACAATAGAGAGCTGCAACAACAACAACATCTGGATCATATCTCTCAGCTGGGTCGATTAGCTGTACATCTCGACCAATTGGGCACCATCTCGACATACAAGCCACAAGAAGCAACACAAGCAGAGCTTGACTTACTGGCTGATGCAATTAATCGAGAGAAACGACATTGACGACTAGAAGCCGAAGACCGCATCCAACGTTTACAAGAGGACCAAAATGTATTCTTGGCTAAGTGTCAGGACTTAGCACAAGAATTCATTTGTATTCCAGCTAGCTCCGACACGACTAGCACACTTGATAAAGCTCTTCAGTTATTCCAAACAATAGTGTCGACATTGCGAGAAGAACTCATCAGGGACCGACAGGAACAGGCCAAAATAACAACATCCCTGATATCAGCACAATATGAAGCATTTAATTCAGCATATGATCAGCTCAACTAGTATAATGACCAAGCAGCTATTGTCATTGATGTTCTCCGCAATTGGTACAAACACTATGGCAATATTCACAGAAATGTGGAAGACAAGTGACTTGATTGATAAACTTCATCAGCAATGCGGAGAAGCTGACGGCACCATGAGCAGAACCATCGAAGATGAAATTCTGATAGAAAATAGCAAATTGGAGAAATTAGAAAAAAGTGAAGAGCAATGGTTGAGCCAAGCTTGAAACAACCTCTTCAAAGTGGAACAACTTCAACCACATCTCCAAACTCTGCTTACAGCTGCTAATAAGAGAATTGAGTTATTTGGTCCCGACTTAAATCATCTGCAGGGCAAGACAACAGAGGAAAAGATGACTGAGTTATCAAGTCTGACAACACTTATGACTGAAATTCAAAACTCACTGCGCCATTGGGAAAACTTCCACCACCATCTATTTGTCTCTGTTGAAACAATTGTTCAGTTCTATGCACAACAAGAAGCAGTGGCCAGTTCCAAAAATAAATAAACAGTTCTAGCTACATCTATCAATTTTGCATAGCCATCCATCTTTTTGTTCACTTATTTCACATATCCTTCTTTATTCGGCAAAAATAAAGATTTTGAGGTAGAAGAGGTTGGCCTATCGACTAGGCCCTCCACCAAAAAATTTGCAATGTAAGTCGACAAGCTCTGTGGACTAGTCAGGATATGTTTGTCGATTCTGGCGACCAAGCTATGTAGTATGCACTATTAATGAATTTTTGTGGTAGTTGGCAACATAGACTCAACCCATAAATATTTATACATATTAACAAGTTATTATTTACATTTACAAGATCCTAAGTTACTTCTCTTTGGTTTTAAAGCTTCATTTTTGAATATTTTATTTCAAATCAAATTGATGGTTTCCAGTATTTACTTCAACTACTTGAACTGATTATCGTAGTTTTTTCTCGCTTTCTACTTTTGCTATAAAATCAATCAACTCGGATTTCATACATATCTGAAATTTATATGTTGGTATTGATAAAATATTGAATAGTGCTACTATTATTTGATGAATGATATTTGCATATCTACTTGCTATATCTATTTGCAATTTGGTGCTACACTTAGTTGATACTTTATTGGTGAATGAATTATTTGCCCTTGGATTATGTCGTGCATTTTCATTAATAGAAATAATTGAATGACAATGTTAATTTTTGAATGTCCTCCAAAGAGAGTCGAATAATTATTTAAAAATATGGTCGATGTTTGTTATAATAAGTCGTGTTTGTCGACGAAGAGTGGTCGACTGCTTTGGCACACCCGACAGGCAATTGCACAAGTTGGTAAAGAGTGGTCGAAATATTCTCTGCTTGTGTTTTTCTTCGTTCTAACTGTCCTTTTCTCATAGCGGCGTTCATTTTTGTCCATAAGAGGGGCAAATGCTAGTTGGAAATCAACCCCTTAAAAGGTATAATATCATTTCTTATCATTTTTAGAAAAGTCTTAAGTTTCTTTGATTTGTTGGACTATGAAGAATAAGATATGTGGCACAACTTCGCATAAAACAATTAGAAACTTTTTCCTTGAAAAAAAGATGCATTTCATTAAAAATTAATAAAACACTCTGTACAAATACTACTAAGAGTCATATATTTCCATTTCTCCTAAGTGAAAAATCATATATCATGCACATTAGTTGTTGTTTGATTGCACTCTACACTCTACAGATCAAGAGAGACCATCAAAATGTACTAGCCATTAGATCATGTAGATCAATAAACTACACATAACAACAAATAATATTATGTTCAAAATAGTATGTATCACAGGAAAAAATGGCTTACAAAAAACCAAAATTGAAATGGTTCTCCAAAATAACCCGACATATTCTATAGTCACTCATATTGACCCAAAGAGTGGGCCTTTTATAGAAAGTTGTAAGAAAGTCAAAACGGAATAGGTCCACGATCATGTTCCAATATATTGACATTGTTGTGCTCCCACTGTAACCACATACCTTCAATATGTCGAAGACCCATGTTGGATAGTTAATCAACTTGTTCATTTCTTTCTTGGTAGATGCGCTGAAAACTAATAAGTTGGAATCTGTCAACAAGCCTAATTAGCTCTTCATATATGGTGAGCAGATGTATATTCCTTGGAGGGTTCCTCTTATTCATCCACTCAATAACTAATAGATAATCTCCAAAGACCTATATATCCTTAATGCCAAGGTTGATTGTAGTCAGTCAGGTTTACTTTAAAGTCGTGAGCTCAACTTGATTATTGAAACAAGTGCCAAAACCTATTGTAAATTTGTGATAATGAACATCAAAAATATGAATGATACCCCCATCACCTCCCTTGACAGGTAGGCCTTGTGAGGCCTCATCAAAATAATCCCAGCTCCTAGATTTGTCATTGTTTTCCTCTCTTACACATCGTTGCCTTGATATATCTTTAGTCTAAGGAAATAGGTTAATAGTGGCCACTGCTTTTGTTCCATATATTTCAGGCGGTATAAGCATATCCTAAAAAATAGCCATGTTTCTTGCTAGCCAACCAAACCAAATAATAATAACAAGTAGAGCTCAATAATCGTTGTAGTCTCCATTGTTTGTCCATGTTGAAAGAGCATCTTATAGTTGATTTCCATTCCAATTAAAAATCACCCCTTTGATCCTAGAGATATAGGTCCAAATTCTGGTCATATATGGATATTGGACCAGTAAATGGTCAATAAGTTCATTGCTATTCCTGCATAGTGGGTGATGAGTCCAAATTACAGGTATCTGATAGCCTTTTTCCCACACATGAAGCACAAGAAAGGTTGAAGAAATGCACTTGTTTAGTGGGAAAATGATTTACCTTAATTATTTAAAGAAGTTGTTTTAAAGATTATTCTTTTATGTTTTGAAAGTGTTTGCTATGAACTAATTGCATGAAAAACGAGTTTGAATGAGCAGGTGTAGGTACACTAAAGGACAACACGCAAATCAAGTGAAGAACTGAAAGATCATAACAAAGCTTAGCGCCTTTTTCCCTGATTTATAGAAAAGAACTCTTGTTTAACCAAGATCGGCATTTAGACATATAGTTAGGTTAGCATTAGAGGCATATATATATGGACCTCTCGGGTAGCGAGGGGATCCTGCTGCCATTTTTTAGAACCATCGTTTAACGTTTTATATTGCTGAGACAGTTGTGTTACAGACCTTATTTTTAAACTATGAAGTTACTATTTTGAATAAAGACTTGATGTTACTTTCAATTCGGTGTTTATAAGTTTTCTTCACTCCTAAGCACGGGTTGGAGAGGGCCCCTCCAACACGTAAGTCAGGAGATCTTACTGTTTAGGTATTTTTCATTATGTGCTTTGTATTGACTGAATCTATACCGCATATGAAAGTATTTTAAATGACATTTAAATAGCACGATTTGATTTCTATAGTAAAACGACCATTCTGATTCCGTAATTGGTTATAATGCATTCTGTAGTTCGGTAACGTTGTTTCCGTAGTCCTATAGCAACATTCTTCCAAGACATATTTTAAGCATCTATTTTCCTATGTGCTCGCATTACTTTTGAAACAGTGATCTAGATCTTAAAGCTCATGTACTCTTTCATTATTACAATTGCTCACTTACTTTTGGTACCTTGGCTAATTAATGATATTCACTTCTTAATGTTTTGATTAATTCGTAGCATTAGATAAATGGCATTCTGAACTTGGTTTTGGCATTTGAATACGTTAGATCAAACTTCTAGTTTTATGCATTCAATTTACAGTAATTGCTTCTTAGATTAAAGATCCATCTTTCATTATTTTAGAATAGATCTGCTACGTTTTCAACATGCAATTTCATAGTATAAATTTACTGTTTTCAACAAGTTATTTCTTAAAGATATATTTACTGTTTTCAAGCATTTAAATTTCTTAACATAGATTTATTGTTTTCAGCATTTGAAACTTCTTAGCATAGGAATTTCTCATCCATAGATTAGGCAATCATTTCACAGCTTATTTAATCTTTTTCAGGAAAACCTTTAAACATCGATACCAACACCCAACCACGACAAAGACTATCCTATAGAGCACATATAGTGCCAGCACCTCTAAAGTTTGTACGTCCCCTGGTTTGATAATTAAAGTAGATTCCTGGTCTAGTTGCCCTCATTAGGAAGCCATTATAAGAGCTCACCAGTGGGCACCATCTTGGCCCTATCCAATATCGCTGGATCATAGTCTCCCAAACCGACACACCTCTTTGTAAAACCAACCATAAGAATCACTTCATTTTTAATAGGCATTGAAAGTTCCATAAAATATTAGTCCACCATAACGGCCTTGTGTGTTCTTAATCGGCCCGGATAACATAGTAACCCAACTTTAAGATGTAAACCCATTTGCAATTTTGGACCAAATAAGTGAATCTTCATTTTCCGATAGATATATACAAGAATCCTTTAAATCTTTGATGAATTGGTCCCAGATTTGTTTGTCCTCATTAACCAGACCCAAGTCCATTGTGCTCATCCAAATATGCACTCATTGGAATCTGGTTAGAAAGCTCCATATGAAATCATGCAAATACAAGAGACTTATTGAGAGGACGGATAATATTCACCACAAACAAAGGTTTCCTTTTTCATTCTATTAATACTACCGGGATACTCTACATCAATGGTCTTCGTTTTTCTTTTGATCCAATATTCTCATTCATAATTGATTTTCAAATGATTTAGTTAATTATTTTGTTTTTAGAGATAGATTTTTGATATTATAGTTTCCTCTTATCTAATAATCTTATTCATAATTTCCTTTTTTATCTTAAAATATTCAAATTTACATTTTCCTTTACTCACATGATATATCATTTTTATCCCAAATCCCCCCATAGGACTTCATTTGAGATGTTGGTGAAGGTGATCATCCCCGTTGTTGCAAAGTAACCCAGGTTGTGCACTAAATCTACCCACTAGGCAAGCCTCATTTAATTTTCCTTTATGGACACGATATTGTTTTGCATTAATTCAATTACCCTACAATAAATCTGGAATCCTTTTTCAATTTAAATATAATATAATAAATCTCATGTCCTTGAGTGGGGTTGTGGGTTCAAATAGTAAGGTAAACATTAAAAGTGAAATTGAGTCAAAGAGATTTAAACCATTATACATTATTACATATTTGATTAAACATTCATGTGTATTTTGTTTTAATGGAGACGTGTGTTAGTAATTAATTTCTTAATTAAGTGCTAGTAATGAAAATGTATAAATATTGAGGTTGAACGTGTGCTATCCTACATTCTTCTTCAAGGAGTCATGGAGGCATCATGAAGAGGCATTAGAAAACTGATATCCCGGGGGACTACTCAATCATAATACAACATATTGATAACAATTCAATTTTTAAGGATATCAAACTTGCTTGAATCATCAATAGAGCAAAAATATAAAGTCGAGGTTTTGACGAGATCCCTTAGTTTCACACCCTCAAATTGTTAAATCACGACGTTGACCTCCTCACCAATCAAGCCTCGAGGCTACATTATATTTCATCCCATATAGTAAGTCGCTCGTTGATATAATGAATGCCATCCTTTGTAATGAAGAAGCCACATCATCTCACCTTTACTTCACCTAAGGGAAGAAAGGATGATGCATCAATATGTGTCCTTCCCTCACACATGCCACTTCCATTATATCAACCAAGCTCTGAAGACATGGAATACATCTATGTGCATAGATATGGAAATTTGGTAGCCTTTAGGCTTCACATTTGGAATTCCTTAAGGGCTTATCATCTTCAAGGAAGCTCCATCCGAATCCCATGGGCTCCTAATGCTGTTAATTATTGTGGGTTATGTGGATTGGGACCTAGGTTCAAATGCTACCCTGCATTTATGTTTTGTTTTGGTATACCTTTCCTAAAACTGGTTTGGGACTTGGACTACCCTGCATCTACCCTGCATTTATAACTTTGATTCATCCATGAATAGCAATTTATAACTCTTTTTCAATTTGAAAAAGAAATATATTGTTTTGTTGAGATCAAAGAATCCATAATAGTTGGAACTACCTCTAGTACCTTGTAGATCCGACCTCCCAAAGTAACAATGAAGCTACAAATCCTCGACTCATAAACAATATGATGTTTCCACGTGTGAAAAATTGTTGTAAAAGAACATTACAAACATCAAGTGGGGAAGCATCACATAGTACCTCATCTCTAAAGGGCTTGATGTCATAGAGTAAGCAAAATTACTATATGTAGTTCTCTCATTCTTGACTCAACCAATCAATGGTGTATGGTTGGGGGTACAACATTGTCAGGTGCAACATTGTCAATAGATGCAATTTCCTAGTGTCCTTTGCTAATATCATGTTCTTATGGCTATTATTATCAATAATGAAATGTCGTGGAGTCCCCTTTACCCAAATCTATGAATGGAGAGGTGTTGAATTTCCTTTGGCTCCTCTAACTCTTCTAGTTGGGTATTTGTAGTTGTGATGGAAGCATCGGGTTCTATGTCAACCATCTAATTTCCCTTATCTAGTTTCAAGTTAGAAATTGAGCTAGGTTCTAACTTTGAGACTTTCATGCCATCCAACAATGACTTCTTTGAGTGACATGACTCAATCATGTGTTAGGGGTTTTTGTGGAACTCACACCACTTTCCAGTGTCCTTTAACTTCCTATTACCCTTATTTTCCTACGGCGTGGATGTCCTTGATCTATCTTTCATTTATTCAATTTTATTTGGATCCACATGCACACCCCCTTGACTAACATATGGCCCAAATATTCCACCTTAGAGACACTAAAGGGACATTTGGACCTTTTAAGAAAGATTTTGAAGGCCTGATCTACATGGGCTTGCCAAATTTTAATGTAGATCTATATGTCATAAAAAAAATGAGGAGAAAATTATGTAGAAATGGTTTAAATATTTTGTTCATGAGACTCCTGAAGGTGGGGGGTGCATTGCAAAATTCAAAGGACATCACCGAGAACTTTTAATGGCCTTCATGAGTGTGAAATTTTTGTTTGGTAATAACCTCCTCCTTCATGCTAATTTGATGATATCTTGAGTACATATCAAGTTTGGTGAAGAATTGATAGCCTAAGTCCCAATTTTCCTTCCTTGACCATGTTAAGAACCTAAAAACCCATACCTACTACTCAAAACCTCATATGCCATTGATATCCTCAATTGGAGGTGAAGGAAACCTTTGATAGGGCATGTATGATGGTGGGATATATTATTCTAGGCCTAGATGCACAAAATATCCATTTAAGACGTAGGGCCTTAGTTTCCTCCCTTGATAATTTCTAGGGCCTTGTGACACATGGCTAGTACTCAAAACCTCCTAAAGATACTACTATATACACATATAGGCCAAGGACACCCTTACGAGGTCCTATGTGGTGGTTTGAGATATCTTTCTTGATTCCAAATGTCTAGAGGATTTGCTTAGGGATTAAGGCCCAATATTTCTCCCTTGACCATGTCTAAGAAATTAATACTCATAACTAGTGCTAAAAACCTCTAATTCCCTCCATAACCCTATTCTAAGGCCAAATATCCCTTTGATAGGTCATGTGTGTTGGTTAAACTCATCGTTCTTGGTCATGGATGCATAGAATATTGCTTGAGTACCTAAGGCTTGAGTTTCTTCACTTAGCAATGTAGAGGGTTGTTAGACCTATCCTTGGTGATCAAAACCTAGTAATGGTGTTGATGTCCACACATAGGGGCTAAGAGTACACTCATGAGGCCATTTGTGTTGGTTTGGGGAGTCAGCATTAGCCCAGAATGCCTATAAGCTTCTTTTGGGGCCTAAGGTAGAGGCCCTCCTCCCTCAACCATGTCCAAGTCTTCAAGACCCATACTAGTGCGCAAAACCTCCTAAGGGCACTCCTATCCATCAAGCAACAAATAATTTACTAAGACCTGTAAAAATATTCCCAATCAAATACTTAAATTTCAGTTCAAATCACTTTTATCACCACCTTTATAATTTTAATAAACTGAAAATTGACTATTTTTAATAGAAATTTTGAAATGAAAATTTATTTTGTTTTGTTTTTTATGAATTCCTCCATGCACCTCCCCCCATTTCTAGCTAACACTAACACTCAAACACTTGAGCTAACTCATTGGGCTAAGCATTTATTTATTTATTTGAAGTGACAATAACATAAAAGATAAATAATTGAATTCAGATATTTGAATTTGTCTTGTTTATGATGGTAACCTTCATAACTAAATCCCACCATTACATGTTAATGTGGTAAAGTAAAACTTAGCACCACTTGATTGTACTTGTCAATTTAACATACATTTTTTCTCCTTACATAAATGGAATCCATTTTCATAAATCTACCAAAAATTATAACAAATTTAACACCACATATTATAAATAGCCTTAATACCACCACATAATATATAAATAGTTCTAATTTGTGATGTTAAAAGCCTTAATACCACCAGTTTAACACTACATAATATAAATGGTTATAATTTGTGATGTTAAAAGCCTTAATACCACATAATATAAATTGTTCTAATTTGTGATGTTAAAAGATGGATTTTCTTCCACTTATATTAAGTGGTGTTAATGTGGTTCTAATTTGTGAAGTTAAAAGTTTAACACCACATAATATAAATGGTTCTAATTTGTTATGTTAAAAGATGGATTTTCCTTCACTTAGATTAAGTGGTGTTAATGTGGTTCTAATTTGTGATGTTAAAAGGAAATTTTCCTCTGCTGAAATTAAATGGTTCTAATTTGTGATGTTAAAAGATGAATTTTCCTCAATTTAAATTAAGTGATTCTAATATGTGATATTAAAAGATGGATCTCCCCATATTAGATTAATGTTAAAAGATGAATTTTCTTCCACTTAAATTGAGAGTGGTGTTAATGCCATATTCATGATGATATAATACAAGTGGTGCTGTGTACTAAAAATGGAATTTTCTCGTCTTGTTGTGTATGTTCACTGTTCTTAAATGGAGAAGCTTGGTTGCCACCAGTTATCGGCTTTCTTGGCCTTGTTATTATTTTATGCCATAAGTAGCGTAGAGGGGAGCAGTACGTCTGAAGCGTCGGTTGTTAATGAAACGGCCATTAATGGGACTGGTCTCAGAGTCGGTTTCTACGATTCAACTTGTCCAGCTGCAGAATCCACCGTGTTTGAGGTCGTTCAAAAAAAATTCAAGAAGAATCCTTCAGTAGCTCTTGGATCAATACGATTGCAGTTCCTTCAGTAGTTCCTGGATTAGTACGCATAATTCCATGTTCTGATTGTTATTGAGAATGTAATTTACAGTACGTTACTTCAATAATTCAATTTGATAGAACTAATGCAGTAGGTTTGTTATATCAATGTCATATATAATTGTTTTTTGGTGGAAATTTGATTTTATTTTTTTTTGTTAGGAACATGATAACATTTTCCGGGTTGTAGAGTCCTTACCGTAAAAACATTTGACAATAATGTACGTTTCCGTTCACAATTAAATTTAATCATATTTATATTTAAAAAATTATGTGTTTTTATTTTGGGTTATCATTCAACTCTGGACCATCTTATTACACTTAGGAACATTGTTAAAGAGTGTCACAATAATAAAATTAATACTATGTGATGTTTTGTTTATATTTAAAAAATTATGTGTTTTTATTTTGGGTTATCATTCAACTCTGGACCACCTTATTACACTTAGGAACATTGTTAAAGAGTGTCACAATAATAAAATTAATACTATGTGATGCTTTGTTGAATTTAGAAAACTATTTGATAATAATGTAGGTTCACAATTAATAAAATTAATTAAATTTATATTTAAAATTGATTTATTTTTATTTTAGAGTTATCAATCAATTCTAGGTCACCTCATTATTCTTAGGACCATTGCTAAAGATTGTCACAATAATAAAATTAATAATATGTGATGTTTTGTTGAATTTGGAAAAGCATTTGACAATAATGTAGGTTCTCTACTAAAATTAATTATATTTATATTTAAAAATGATGTAATTTTATTTTGGAGTTCACCTTGTTATTGTTAGGACCATTGCTAAAAAAATGTCACAATAATAAAATTAATACCGTGTGATGCTTTGTTGAATTTAGAAAAAAAATTGACAATAATGTAGGTTTACAATTAAAATTAATTATATTTATATTTTGAAAATATTGTATTTTTATTTTTGGGTTATCATTCAACTCTGGTCACCTTGTTAGCTTAGGACCCTTGCTAAAGAGTGGCACAATAATACAATTAATTATATGTGATGCTTTGTTGAATTTAGAAAAAACATTTGACAATAATGTAGGTTCACAATTAAAATTAATGATATTTATATTTAAAAATTGATATATTTTTATTTTAGGGTTATCATTCAACTCTTGTCACCTTGTTACTTTTAGGACCATTGCTAAAGAGTGTCATAATAATAAAATCAATATTATATGATGTTTTGTTGAATTTAGACTAGCATAGATCCATATAAAACCCAGAGGATTCTTGAGGAATAATTTTTTTTCTTGATTTGTAAAAAATTTAAGATAAAAAAATTCAAAGAATAGTCATGATGATTCGATTAACATAACATATATTTAATTTCATTAAAACATTTGTAAAAAAATTTAGCCTCACATGTTTTATTATTATTATTATTATTATTATTTTATTATCAAAGTATGTCATGTTAGATCACATCACATCGCAACATCTCCCCCATATTGGGTTGTAAGAACCTCGCTACTTGCTACTCTTGGTGTAAAAACGAATTTGACAATAATGTAGATTCACAATTAAAATTAATTATATTTATATTAAAAAGCCCACAGGGGTGTAGCTCAATCGACAATTCGCTTGATATAAAGGAAATGTTGTAAATGGTGGTCACGAGTTCAAATCACCCCAACTTACCCATGCCCCATGCTTGCAGGATGTGTGGGTGCACCTAGGGGTATAGTGGTAGCAGATGGGATTGGATCCTGGACCTTGTGTCACGCAAGTATTAGCCCCATCCCAGTTGTCGAATCCCCTAGTTACAAAAAAAAATTATATTAATATTAAAAAATAATGTATTTATATTTTGAAGACCTTGTTACTCTTAGGATCATTGGTAAAGAGTGTCACAATAATAAAATTAATATTATGTGATGCTTTGCTGAATTTAGAAAAGCATTTAACAATAATGTAGGTTCACAATTAAAATTAATTATATTTATATTTAAAAAATGATGTATTTTATTTTGGGGTTAAATCATTTAACTCTACCACCTTTTTACTCTTATGACTATTGCTAAAAAGTGTCTACAATAATAAATTAATATTATTTGATGCTTTGTTGAATTTAGAAAAGCATTTCACAATAATGTAGGTATTAATTATATTAATATTTAAAAAATGATGTATTTTTATTTTAGAGTTATTGCTAAAGAGCACAATAATAAAATTAATACTATGTGATGCTTTGTTGAATTTAGAAAATCATTTGACAATAATGTAGGCTCACAATTAAAATTAATTATATTTATATTTAAAAAATTATGTATTTTTATTTTGGGGTTATCATTCAACTTTGGGCCACCTTCTTCCTCTTAGGACCCTTGCTAAATAGTGTCACAATAATAAAATTAATAATATGTGATGCTTTGTTGGATTTAGAAAAACATATGTAGGTTCACAATTAAAATTAATTATATTTATTTGTGTGTATATGTGTGTAGAGAGAGAGAGAATTATGAAATAAATCCATACTAGCATAGTGACTTAACTTGTGGCTTAGGTCACCAGTTAAGCTCCACTAACAAGTTACTTGATCTCCATGCGTAGTTGCACAAATTATCTGTTATCCATGCATCACCTATGAGTTATTCAAGCATAGCTACAAGTTATCCATGCATAGCTACCAATTATATATATAAAATTGTTTATTTTGAATTTGGAACGAGTGCCATAAAATCAATATGGACAATGCACTTTTTTCATTCTCGTGCAATCTAGGAAAAGCATAGGCTCTAGTCCACCCCAAATTCTAAAATATAAGCACCTACCGGTGTAATTAATTTTTATAATTGTTAGAAATCAATGAATTTGTATGTATCTCTCTTGATTGTCTTTGTTGTTTGTAGATAATGAATTTGCACTTTTACGGGATTGTATTGAGAGTTATTTGGTGCATCTACATACATGTGTGATGGTTGTATACATGGTTGCAACATTAATAAAAAATTTCAAAAAAATGATCTCAATAAAAATGACAAACTAAAAAAGAAGGAAAACATCATTATAATAAAGCCGACATAAATTCTTCTTAACTCCAGATCAAGTGCCAAGAGGTATAAATTCCTAGAGGTTCAAATTTTTTAAGGGTGCACAATTTGAAAAAAGGATCAAATCCCTTAGGTTCAAAATATTTTAGGGGACACTTTTTCTTTTAACAATGCTCATATTAAAACGAAAAAATGAGCTATGCAACTAGGGTTTGTTGGTCTTCTGCAATAAATCCCTCTTACATGCTTCCACACATCTATTTGGGCGCCAGGTCGTGCTGAAGGTTGCGATGGCTTCACCACCATTTTCCATAATGATGAGGACCATGATCAAATTTTTGAAAATGGGCCCTATTTCTATAACTCAGTTGGGATTTATCAGAAATGCTGGACTGAGAAGTTCAACCCAGACAAGGAGGACTTCACACAAGCACCAGTCTGGCTCAATCTCTATTCGCTTCCACGAGAATTCTGGCTGGAAGAAATCTTTCAAGGTATAGGCGGCACTCTGGACAACTTTGTCAAAATAGCAGAGGCAATCAAGCACAGGCGATACACCTCGTTTGCAAGGATCTCCATATACATGGACATCAGAAATGCACAGGATCTGAAGCAAGTGACATCCTTTTCAAATGTTGGTTGCAAGGTCAGTTTGCAAATATCGAATCCAAAGGTGCAGCAAGAGGACTTGACATTCTATGGAACCTTGCCATAATCATCCTAGATCATTTCTTTACCAATAAGTGGACCATCACCACTACATATTGAATGATTTGATCAGACAAGGAAGGTTATCTAACCAATGTTTATGGCCCGCAATCATTAGGTGGAAATCTCCAATTCTTGTGGAACCTCAACAGCCTAAGCGACATCATTCAAGGAAATCGATGGATAATCGGGGGATATTTCAACATCATACTTTCCTTATAAGAAACACGAGGGGAAATAGAATATTGGAAGGAGAAATTTTATTCCTTCAAGACCTCCTGACCAATATCGTTTGGTGGACATCGAAAATATTAATGGGGATTTCAATTGGACCAACCGCAGAACTTGGCCACAATAGGGCACTTGCGCCTAAATAGCTTTCTCATTTTCGAATCATTCATGCAGGAAGGCCTTGCTACATAATCCAACATCCTCTCGGCATTAGGCTCTAATCGTTGGTTGATTTAGCTCTAGGCGGGCATTGCAGAATTAGCAAAGAAAAATCCCTTCCCCTTCAAAAAATTATAGTTAACTCATCTAGACTTTCAAGACAATGTCCAACACTGGTGGGAAGAAGCAATCATCACCCGCAACACTCTAATGTATAAGTTCCAGGAAAAACTCAAAAACTTTAAACATCATCTCAAAATTTGGAACAAGAAATGCCTTCGGGGATATCTTTCAAGATCAATGCGATCTGGAGAAGCAAATGCAAATGATCCAACAAGAGATCCTTTTCCAGGGGTACACTAATCAGTGAAAATCAAAAGAGGATTACATCAAGCAACAGCTAGAAGATGGATATCAAAAGGAGGAAATCTTATGGAGGTAGAGGCCCAAGGTTTCAATGGCTCAAAGAGGGGGATAAGAACACAAAATTATTCCAATGCTCCATGATCCAGTGAAGGCACATCAACAAAATTACTAAGCTTGAGGATGCTCAAGGTCAACCAATCCTAGATCACCAGGGCCTAGAGCAGGAAATGTTGGATTTCTATCAAAACCTGATCACAAAACCCCGTCTAGATCAATATGAATCCATATCCAAAATCACGCAACATATTCCACCATGATCTCTTGATAGCAAAATGTTTCCCTCGTGTGACCTCTGACCTTGGAGGAAGTAGACAGAGTGATCCAAGACATGACTATGGGTAAATCCCTTGGTCTAGATGGATTCACATCGGATTTATTTCATCATTGATGGCATATTGTACATGAGGAAGTTTGGCAGTTGGCGGAAGACTCCAGAAAGGCATTAAGCATGTTGCCTGCACTAAATGCTACTTTTCTCACTTTAATCCCCAAGGAGGAGAAATCCACTCATCTAAAGCAATTTCGACCAATAGCACTCTATAATGTGATCTACAAGATAATCGCAAAGGTAATTTCTCTAAGACTCAAACCCTTTCTCTCTTCTATAATTTCTCATTAGCAAACATGATATGTATAAGGTCGACAGATCACAGACAACGTCATCTTGGCCCATGAAATAATTCATTCGCTAAAAACCACATGCACTTCATTTATGCTTTTAAAACTAGACCTCTCCAAGGCCTTTGACAAGATCAAATGTCAGTACATGAGATCGCTCCGTTTAGCCTTCGGTTTTAGCGAAGATTGGGTAAATTAGTTAATGGCCTTAACTTCATCTACCTTCTTTTCCATCTTGATTAATGGGACCCCCTCCCTCCCTTACTCACCCTCTAGAAGAATAAGACAAGGAGATCCCCTCTCCCCCTTCCTTTTTGTGATAATGGCAGAGGAACTGAGTCGTTACTTAAAAGCGTCCATAGCAGATGGCTCCCTCTCAGGCCTTCCCCTGCAATGAGTCCAACCATCGATTTCACATAATCAATTTGTCGATGACACTCTCCTCATGAGAACCCCTATGGTTCGAGAATCCCAATGACTTAAATGCATTCTCCAAGACTTTAGTGAATCCTCTAGAACCTCTATAAACTCTGATAAATCGCAGCTCTTCTTCTTCAACACTCCTAGATATTTTCATAGGCATATCACCAAACTCCAAAATATTTGATGGAGATCCCTTCTGTCCAAGTACCTTAGCATACCTCTAATGATAATGCTCTTCAGAACAACTCCTGGGAGGATGCGCTTACCTTCTTGGAAAAGAGCCTTAGCTCTTGGACCTTTCATTCTCTAAATTTGGCAAGACCTCTGGTGCTCCTGAAATCATTTCTCCAAGCAATCCCGATCTATATCTTTTCTTCTCTAGCTGCACCTAAATCAAACCTCAAAATAATCCACCACATACAAAGGAAATTTGTATATCAAGGCACACAAGAGGGCATAAAATGGGCTCTCCTCAAATGGGAAGAAGTTTGCAAATAAAAATTGAATGGTGGCCTAGGCCTAAGGGACCATGAGTTCTTGAACCAAGTCATGGGAGCCAAGCTATGGTGGTGTTGCCTCAAGAACCCAAACGATATTTGGGCACACTTCTAGAGACGCAAATACATTCCTAATACAATAGAAAAAAAATCTTGTTAGATGGAATGATCAACTAAATGGATCTTTAATCTAGAATGTCGTTTGGCATAATAGATTGCTACTACAAGACCACTCATTATGGAAGATCCAGGGGGGAAAGGAGGCCAAATTTTGGTTGGACTCATGGAAACAGATGCCACCCCTAAAGTAATTGTATCCAACTAGACCCTCTTTGACCCCTTTGGGAGTGCTTCAATGAACATCCTTCCCAATGCGTGGCTGATTTATGGAGAAATAATCCCCCCACAAATAATTGGTGGATTTCGAAATCAACTCATGGTGAGCTGGGACTGCAAAATGAAACAAACCTAGGACCTTGTGTAACCTACCTAGAACTTAAAACATTTTATGTCGTGGAAAAGCATTACTTTAAAAGTTATTGTAAATTTTTATGTTGTTGACCAAGGATGGTCAAGGATGACTGTAATTAAATATATATATATATATATATATATAAAATTAAAATAGGAGACACCTATCCAAAGAAGACTGTTGAAGAGTGTTCACTGACCCACTAGGAGGAATGAACTTGTGTAGAAGGAAAATTGACAAGTGGCAGCAACTGCACTCACTTTTTAGCTAATGCAGGAGGCAACTTCCCTAAAAATGTGGTCATGTTCCCCAAGGATGGTGGAATTGAGTAGGTGGCTCATTAAATGAAAAACTGACCCAAAGACCTAAGCAATCTTATATCCACCGAATGAGGAGGCTCACTAGTTTATGCCTTGTGGATAGCTGGATACTGAAAAATTTAAGCACACAAGAGGAATTCAATGAGGGGAAAGCTAAAGTGAGTTGCTAGTGTAAGGACTACAAATTTATTGCTAGTGTAAGAACTGCAAATTTATTCTGTTGATTTGCAGAGAGTGTTTTGTCTGCAAGTTTGACTATTGTAATGCAGAGAAACTATTACATGCTTCTACACAGTATCTTTGTCCTGGTGGTTCAGTGAATAGGCTCAGGGGTCCTGAAGAAAGTAATTTTGGCTGCTTCTAGGAGACGGTTGGGAGGAATGTTCTTCTTTGGGTGTTTCTCCACCTCAATAGTTAAACAAGTTCTGCATTGTTCCAGTTTAATTGCTTCCAATTTGTTCTGTATATTTCTAAAAGTTTTTATCTATAAGTTATCAGGTTTCTAATGCCTCTTAGATTTGCTAATAGTTGTTAAAATTATTTGAATATAGAACTGATAATTATTTTATGTATAAAAGTGTGTATGATTAGATTTGAAATATAGAATAATGAAATATGAAATCCTCTATGTATTTTTCCTTTCACAGAAGTGATGTACCCTAGTACAAGTGATGTACCCTAGTACAGAGAGTTTGTTTAAATAGGTAAATTAGAAATGATCTCAATAATGTAAGTAGAATGTTGTTCTTTACAATATATCAAAAATAGATATATATGCTAGTAGAATTTCACTATGTTCAAAAACTATATAGTTGTAGATAATATAATAATAACCATCATTTAAATAGTATTTATATTACAAACAAAATGATTTAAATAATAGTATATTAATTAACATATGCACAGAAGTATAGAAGTCAAATGGCTTAGATAATAAACATAGTATTTTTATTTCAGAACTATATTACATACATAATATATAAATAGATATAATATTTACTATTACTAGTATTAAGACAAAATTAGAACATGAAATTACTTAGAGTATAAAATAAATGAACTTTTAATCATCAATGATTTAAATAATAGTATATTAATTAACATATGCACAGAAGTATAGAAGTCAAATGGCTTATATAATAAACATAGTATTTTTATTTCAGAACTATATTACATACATAATATATAAATAGATATAATATTTACTATTACTAGTATTAAGACAAAATTAGAACATGAAATTACTTAGAGTATAAAATAAATGAAGTTTTAATCATCAATCTTAAATACTAAAATCTGGTTCAGATACATCAGTAAATCATAGAATAAAAACATTATTTATGTAAAACCTCATGCTCTATCGGGATGCATTTCAAATTTTAAACATTAATCAAAATTATAACCAACAGTAAGACAACTTAGCCATCATCAACAAGATTTGACAAAGGGCTACAGTATTTCTTTTAAACTAAACAATACAGTCGAGAGACTGTAGTAACAAGAATGAGAATCTATATATATATATATATATATATATATATATATATATATATATATAATTTTAGAATCAATAGGGCCGTAATGGCATAAAAGAACAATATTCATTATATAATTGATTTCAGAATTAAATCCATTTGATACAAGCATTATGAAACCCTAGAATGAATTCTTGAAATCAACACATAATTATTTTAGCATCGTATCCATCTAATCTTTTATTACAGAGATAACATAACTGTGGTTAGGGTATAACCCATAAAACTTTAATATTATTTCTTCTCAATCCCATAATGAGATTAGTTTACTCGTCAAACTGTGCGATTATACTGTTAGCTCAGGTGTTTCCCAGTTTCCAACTTAATAAGCTAATTCTTCATTTCACAAGCAGAAATCGAAATCAACCTATATGAATACAAAACATAGTTTTATAAAATTCAGGGATATTACATTAAAATGTCGGGATCGAATCCTCTTATTACCAAAATAATAAATAGTCTAATATATTCATCGACAGAGCCATTGTTGTCTTAAATTTTTCATTATAAAACAAGATAAACAAAACAATATTAATATTCAGGGTTCAGCCCATAAGTTGTTCAACAAATTTACGAATCTAGCAACAGAACGTTATTACTTTCAGCATAAGTATAAAGAGAGGTCAAAACTTAACTAATGCCTCTAAAAACCCCTGAAGTTTAAACCAAGAATGTATACATAGCACAATACGAAAATACTGAACACTGTAACCTTTTTATTTATAATTTGGAAAAAAACCCAACCGTGGGCATGTGGCCAAAAATGAATACAAAACAACATTTTTGCTCAGCCTTGCCATTAAGGCTACCCAAAGCTTCAACAAACTAACCCTAATACAATTTTGGTAGTAACTGAATACTTTTGCGAAGGAAAAAAAAAACGCCTCACAACTATTTTGGAGAAGCATAGAACACAACCAGGAAGTTATTAAAACCCTATACAAAAAGATAGATCACATCCATCTTAACAACGTAATGAACAGGATAGTCGAGGACAGCCCGAGGCTTACCAAGGCAGCTTCAACCCTAGCGTATGTTATTTCTCTGCTGCCAAACCCTTATTCCATCAACCGAGACTTCTTTACTGTATAAAACCCCGCCATTGCAACAATTTAAACAATGCTTTAAACCTTGTGTATATTTCATTACAGTAAATAGAAATAATTTGAGCAGTGTAAGCCTATTGCCGAACTCTTACCTTTGCGAAATGGTGGCCATGACTACAAGCTACCCCTTGCGTGAAAGATCTTCCCATAGCCACGAATTCAAACAACCAACCACCTCTGCGTGAATGACCTCCCACGAAACATTGTAAACCCAACAAACCAATACACTGTGTGGAATCTCTCTACACTCATGGCGACCGAGAGCCGAGAGCTTAGCTCTCCCTGGCGTTGAACAAAATGAAAATAAACATTGCCATGTGTTGGTAGGGTTAGGGTAAATCCACTTACGTGGAACTCAACCCAAAATCCATCACGTGATATCCAGTTGCACTCCACTCGACATTTAATTTGACACCCACTTTCTCTATAGTATCAAAATTATCTTTTGTAACTTTTGTTCAATGCATTCGAGATCGTTGATAGGGTAATAATTTTTCCCTGTAGTTTGGTTATTATATCAAACTCGTTATAGTTTTGCTCATACTTTCTTTATAGGAGCAATGCCATGGCTACATTTTAGAATAACCATATTGATAGCCCTCAAAATCATGCCTTTTATAAGATAATTTAAACTCTTAGATAGGATCTTAGTAAGCTAGTTTTAATCTCCAATTCATTTGGTTGATAGATTAAAATTCTTACCTAGAATCATGTACAAAAAGAATCAATATGCGTCAGCTTTATAAAAGCTAAGTAAGCCAGGGGCGTCACAAGAACATCCTTTCAAAATAAAAGAACATAATCAGTAACTCAACCATCGAATTATATTATGATGTTTTGAGATGTAAGATCTTTATTTTAAACGACATTTAAACGCCAGTATCAATACAATGAAGAGAACAACTATCATTTTAATGCTAATAAGACATGAGAAACAACACTAGTTAAACATCAATAAACAAGTTAAACTCATCGTCAATGAATACTATTATACAATTAAAACAAATTACAAGTTGCGAAGTAATTCTATAGCATAAACTCTAGATTTTATGGACATTTATACTTTATACGAAATTTTTTATTTTTATGAAATTTTGGAGTTGTTGCACCTTGGAAGGAAGAGGCTGCTCTTTGCAAGGTCATATTCAAGAATCGCCCTGACATCCTGCATTGGGGGTATTCAACAAAAGGAACATTCTCCATTAAGGAATCCTAACTCATAAAAGTAGGCCTCCATCGCATGCACAATAAAGAGATTTGGAAGAACATATGGAAAACCAACCAATGGCCTAAGATTAGCACCTTCCTCTGGATAATGATACATCGAAGTATATTGATTTGGGATCATCTAAAGAAAAGAGGCTCCATAGGTCCCTTAATCTGTCTCCTCTACCTACAAGATGAGGAAACTATGGAGCATCTTCTCAACTAGTGCCCCTATAGTTCTCATCTTTGGGACAACATTGCTCAAATGAACAAGCAATCAAATTGTCAAGGGGACAACAACATCAATACAATAGCCCATTGGCACCTAGCTGTGTATAAGAATTCAGTACTGAACATAATCTGGAAAATTCTGTCAAGCACCCCGATTTGGAAAATCTGCAAGGAAATAAATAGAAGAAACTTAAAAAACAATCAACTCCCTTGGCATACAATATGGCTCCAAATTCACAACAATATCAAGGAAATGGTTCAAGCAGGAAATTGGAACATGAAATATTTTGACTACAATGATGAGGAAAGCTCAATCCTAAGCAACTAGAATTTGCACACAGCCGTGACACCAAAGTCTCCCTTAGAAGACCCCCTCCCTCTCTAAGTCCTATGATCTATACTTTCCCTCGAGTAGGATTATTAAAGATGAACTTCGACGGTGCATTCAAAGGAAATCTAGGCCCCACTGGATTTAGTGTAGCCATTGTTGGTTGTGGATCCTGATCTCCCAGATTCAAAGATATTATTATTCAATCGTGTTCGTACCCCAGTTTTATATGATATGCAAGTGGAGTGTACACTCACCCCAGCGGGGGGGTGTGATAACCCGTGGTATTTTCCCATGGTATTCCCCTTTATAAGAAAGACATTGTAATATGACTAGGGTTGATGTATTAGGTATTATGCATTGTAAACATCTCTGAGATCGTGTAAGAGAGACTGTGAGACAGTGAAGAGTAAGTGCAGCGTATGTGCTGCAAGTTGTATCCCTTCATTTGCTGGATGGTATAATAATAAGGACTAGAAATTTCAGTGTGGACGTAGCCCATCTTGGTTGAACCACGATATATTGGTGTCTCTCTTGTAATGTGTATGTGTAATTTGTATTTTCATCTTGTTTATTTTTATTGCTCTGTGATCCTTTTTTTCTAACAGTCATTAGAAACGACCAAGGGATGATCCTACACATTCTAACAGGAAGTTAATGTTTTGATTCGAATAATTTTGTGGATCTTTGGGCTCTTGTCTATGGAATCCAAATATCCACCAAGCTTGGATTACACAAGTTGATTGTGGAAAGTGATTCCCAAATAATCCTCAACATGTTCACCAAACTCTTGAATGGTTCAATTCCTTCCAAGATCTCCCCTAGCTGGAGACTTCTCAACAATCTAGAATTCCTCAATTATTTGTTAAACAACTATTCGGTTTTAATCCCCTCTCATGTCAGGAGGGATGCCAATAGCATCGTATCTAACTAGCCAACACAAGAGTGGACATGAAATACCAAGACTTGGAACTTTCAATAACTCGTGGGGAAGAGAATCCCCTCCTCCAAGAATGCATTCGCTCGGTGACTCAAGAAATCCCCTCCCTAACTGGGGTGCCATTGCAGTAAATCCTTGGACATGACAGTGCAAACTACATGAACCCGCCCTGCCACCTAGAGTTGCATCACATTCAAGAAGGATGGGGCACTTAAGGAGAAGAGTCCCCTCATTCAGTTCAATAACAGGTTTAGTGGTACCTTCGGCGTGGGAAGGATTCAGAGCAGAGAATGATTGGATCACTCCTTCAATTATGAAATCATGGAAGTACAAATATCCATAATAACTCTAGGAAAACATGAAATCGAAGGCCTATTCCCGTTTATGTCACTCTCGGGGCATTAGGAGCGTCATATTCGGCTTAACTGGAAGACTAATTCACCCATTTATCCCTCTCTGCAATAGTTCGGGTGCAATCACATTCTAGGAATGTCATGTTATGGAGAAAGAGGGAGACCTCATCATTGGGATTGGGAAATTAATGAGGGGGAATCAACAATGAAGAAGAGGAGAACTCTTCTGAGGTTCAACAGGAAAGCGAGAAAACCCAAGAGGGGAATGACGAAGTATTGGATACTTCGGAAAAAAGAGTTGATGCAGGGATTCCACTAGTTGAATAGAAAATGGAAACAAGAAATGAGGTGTGACCTCATGGCCAAGACGAAGAGGTGAGGATGCAAATTGAACATTTCCGCAAGCTAATGGATATAAAGTTCCTGAAATCACTTAGTCGACGGAAGAGATTCAAAATCCTTGGATTTGTAGAGTTGAATGGGAAGAGGTGGCTATGCCTCCTTGCATCGACCCTTCAAATTTAGTCACCTTCCCCAACTGGAAGGAAAGACATTATTTTGGTTATTCCGTTCACATTGGCCTTGAGAAGCCAAGAAGCCCTCCCTGAGCTCCTCCTCCTTCTAAGGCTTAGTTCTGCCCCTGGTATGAGGGAATTGGATGCATGGGACTGACGGAGGAGAACATGCAACTGATATTTGATATGAGAAGGGACATATAAAATTTAAGGTTTTGCATGGAGTAGCTTACATGCATGCAACATTAGCTACTGGACTTATGCGCTCAATGCCCAGGTATGGATACCCATTCGCTCATCTCTCCCATCATTATTCCTCCAACACCGAAGCAAGTAAGCGGTCTTCATGCAGAAAAAGATGATGATTCCTCAAACAATTATATTTTTTTCACATTATGTCAATTTTTGTCTTAGTGTCTCTTATGTTACTTATTTGGTTTATGGACCAGCAATGCTCGGACTGTCATTTTTGGGTTAATTATTGTTAATCAAACTCTCCTAATTTTTGTAAAACTATGAGCCATGTGGGAAAAAAAAGGTTTTGACCATAATTTGGGTCTTGGTTGCATGGTTTTGGCTGCCAGGCTCAAAATGACTATAATTATCTTTGTACATATTTTCCTATAGCAATATAATCTCTTACAAAAAAAAATAGGGTGAACATTTTGAGGAAAGGGACCAAAATCCTTTTTCTCAAATTTTTCATCCATTTTCTCAACTTTTGCACCCTAAAAAGTTTGAATCTAATGGATTTAATCTATCTTGGTGTTTGATAGATTCTATGTTTAGACATGGATCGATATATATATATATATATATATATTGAACATCTTTAATGTAACATATTTTTTAATTTTTATATTTACAAAAATGATTATATTTTGTATTAAAATAAGGATGCAACTCAACTAGTGTTGAAATTGTCCAGTGAGACAAATGTCAACAAAAGTATAAAAAATGTGAAGCTAAAACATAAAGATGTAAAACATCTTTGACAAAGGATTTCCTGAATGATCTACTAGTATAGATCCCATGAAATATGTCTAATATCAAAATTGATTCACAAAGAATAAAACAAATGGAAACTAGTGAAAGACATGCTTGGTGTGTGCCTCATCTTGGTCAATGATGGTAGGTTGTGTTTCATGCTTATCTAGTCCCATGTCCTTAAGCATCTAATGGGTTGTTTCTTCTCTTAATTCTCTAGGGGCATAACATAACCTATAAGCATCTAATGGGTTGTTTTTTTTCTTAATTCTCTAGGGGCATAACATAACCTATAGACATTCTTGAATTGGATGGTACTAAGATTGCAAACCATATATTTTTTTTTAGCATAGAACATTTTTCCTTCAAGACATGAATTTGCTATAATCATGATAATTTGAGTAATTTCCATAATCAATATACTAATTTAACAATTATTTGAATTATTTGAGTAATTTCCATAATCAATATACTAATTTAACAATTATTTGAATTATTTTTATAATTAGAGTACCATGAAGATTTACATATTGAATTTGGATATCAATTATGTCTCTTATCACTCTAATTGGATAGTTATTCTATGGAATTGTATAAGTTTAAAATTTTGATAATGGGTGAATTAAGTTTGGCTATTGCATTAATGTTGTATAAACTTTGATTCTCACATTTTTTATAATTAAATTTTTTTTTTCATTTTTATAAATAAATAAAAATTACATAAAAGTAGTTAAGATATTTACAATCTAATATGATAAAAATGTTGTTATATTATCACATAGTTAATGAACAATATTTAAGTGCATTGAGAGTAGTGAGATGCTTACAATTCAATATGGAGGAGATGATGTAATGCGTAACATTGTGTAATGTTATGTAATATTGTGTAAGATTTACATATTGAATTTGGATATCAATTATGTCTCTTATCACTCTAATTGGATAGTTATTCTATGGAATTGTATAAGTTTAAAATTTTGATAATGGGTGAATTAAGTTTGGCTATTGCATTAATGTTGTATAAACTTTGATTCTCACATTTTTTTATAATTAAATTTTATTTTTTTTTTCATTTTTATAAATAAATAAAAATTAGATAAAAGTAGTTAAGATATTTACAATCTAATATGATAAAAATGTTGTTATATTATCACATAGTTAATGAACAATATTTAAGTGCATTGAGAGTAGTGAGATGCTTACAATTCAATATGGAGGAGATGGTGTATTGCGTAACATTGTGTAATGTTATGTAACATGGCATTCCCATTAAAAAAAATGCAAATGATGTTGGCTTAAACAAAATTACACACACACACACACACATATATATTGATTTGATCTTAAACCTAGATATATCAGAGAGGACTCAAATATCTTGAAACGTAAATTTTTTTAATGTGTAAAAAATTTAAGATAAAAAGAATTTACACCTCAAGAAAAATTGGATTTCTTTTAGTGCTTGATAGATCCTGATATAAGATAGATCTATGCTAAATATATCTCTTTACATAAAAATTAGAAATTTAACATATACATATAATATAAAAACTATTATATACAAAAATAAAAATAAAAATATATATTTAAATATGAAATAATTTATTTTTTTTAACTCAAACGAGTAGACTTTATTGATATATACGAAATAAAATATTATAACTATGATATTTACATACATAATAAAATATTATAACTATGATATTTACATACATATTGCTATTTTTACTGATTTTGATTGAGTAATATGTGACACAAACATTTCTCCTAATTCACTTTATCATCTTATTAAAAAATTAAAAAATTCAAATACAAACAATTTAAAACTAATTTATAAAATAAAAAGTATTTTGAGACTTCTCTTCCATCAAATTTCCACATTCTTTGAAAAAGGTCTCCATTTTGAAGTCTTTTTAGAAATAATCGACACTTCTTTTTGTAAAATTTTGGATATTATATTATTATATTATGATGAGCTTCTAAAACATTGTTTCATGGCATATTGTTTGATGAGCTTCTAAAACATTGTTTCATGGCATATTGTTTGATGAGCTTCTAAAACATTGTTTCATGGCATACGGTTTGATAAGCTTCTAAAACATTGTTTCATGGCATACGCTTTGATAAGCTTCTAAAAACATTATTTGATGAACTCTTAAACTGCAAAAGTTCATGGAGTAGAGACTTCCTTACTTATTTAGGTCATACCTAGTTGGTAGACATAGATCATAAGGAATAAGAAATATTCATGGGCAAGCCATCTTGGTATTTGTTATCCCTAAGGTTTGTATCTGAATTGCTAGGGGCAAAGCTAGGGCACTTGAATATTGATCTATGATAAGTTGTGGATTTGAATTTGTTGGTAAGTGGTTTTCCAATTAATGAGCCACTTAGGTTTAGGTGGAATGATCAATGGCACAAAAGAAAGAACAATAATACAACATAACTTTAAAGGCTTTACAGTTAAAAGTCAAGCATGAGACTAGAATCTGTCACCAATGCTAATATGCAAACACATGAAATAAATATTTTCATTCACACATTCACATATGTTTATTCTATATCACAATAGTGTTATAATAGGAAACTAATGAAAACGGGGTAGCAATACAAGCGATGTACACTTAAATCTTAAATGCCATTAGATCTGAGTTTACTAGTTATGTAGTGTATGAACAATTCTATTTTCAAAATATTATTAACAATAAAACAAGAAAGAGGCACAATGTTTGTCCATAATTATAAATGATCTTCAAACATGCATAGATTACTGTATATAAAAAAGTCTCACAGATGTTCCACTAGCCTTCCTTGGCTTCCCCAAAATCGAACCTCTCCACTTAGCTTCCTGGAGGAAAAACCCCCTCCCTTATTTTTACTTCATAGTTTATATAGAAAGTTTTACAAATATGAGATCCAAAAATAATGGATCTATAATGAACACGTAATACTCTAATGGATGAATCTTAAAACAACTCATTCATCTTTCATGTGTTAGTTGCAATGATCAAGTGAGATGATAAATCTGACATATAAGTTGAACTGATGAGGTGTCTTTTCAACTGCTTGACTATGCATATTTTTAGGAAAATGAATCTGGAGAAATCCTGAAAAAATAGACTTCAAAGCATCACCCATGGCTCCCAAATAGTGACACTTGTGTAAAAATTGAGAGAGGTTTCTGTAATTTGACCCATTCCTGAAAAAACCCATGTCTTTGTTTTTTTAAATTCACTTTGGTTTGCTCAAAATATGTGCCCAAAGTTGATGACTAAAATAGTCACGTACAGGCAGTTTTGTAGTGCAATTCTCTAGCAGTTTGTTAGCACAACTGCAAAACCATTTTGTAGAGCTACTTTCAAGTCAAGTTAGTCCCGAGACTGACTTTCTTTTTTCACAAATGCATAGATTTAAACCAAATAGAAGTACCTACAAAATTAACAGCAAACTCTATGCAGACATTGTGCCATTTTAGCATGTTTTATTAACAAACAATCCAATTTGAACAAAAACATAAAACAAGCATAATATCAAAGAGTAGAACATCAAGGGTAAAAGTTTGTCTTAGGTGAAAATTCTTGAGATGACCATAGGATAGGCTTGAATTTCAATATCTCAAGTTAAAAAATGTAGACAATCCTAGGTGCTTGAATTTCAAGATCTCAACTTAAAAAATGTAGACAATCCTAGGTGAAGACCTAGGTACTAACAATATCCATGCATTCGACTAAGCTAGTTTAGGGTCTCAATTTAATATATACCATTAAATCAAATAAACATGTTATTCTTTTTATTACTATGGAAAGAATTTGGAGATTATTACACTTTAGGAGATTAGTGTCATGTCTATATGAAGGCTCTCATATGCCATTATGGGTAGAGCTCCCAATTTAATATAAAACATACTTTAAAAAGGCCCATGTATCATGAGGAGGGAAAAATTCTGTTGTAATTCTGAAAAATGGGCCTAGGAGTTGGCCTGCTCTTTCTAGGCTTGTTGGTATGGTTTGCTACTTGGAAATGATGGTAGTAAGGGTATTCTCAATCAAGTTGGAAATAATGGCAATGTGATTCTTCTAATTTAATGGAAACTAGATGCTAGTAGAAACCACATGGAGTAATGGTTCCTCACAAATGGTAGTTGGTTGTAGGGTTGTTGTTTCTTTAATTTTTTTTTTCTTTTTAAAATTTTTCATTTAAGTAAAGTATATTGTCATTTTTAAAAAATTAATTGAAAAATCATTTTTATTTTTAAATTACTAAATTTAATATATAAACATAACATTTGAAAATGTGATTGTTTGACTAATAAAAACTTTGATGATTTTTAATCACAATAATTAATGGCTTTGCCTGCAATTTGGTCAAAATTTGACGAGCTTTGTAGCCCAATCTTCAATATGAATCCCTTTTTTTGTAAGTTGCGCAGAGAATTTATATTAGTATACAAAAAACATTACATGCATGATATATCCTTGGTGTCTGAGAGCCAACAGGGGCTTCTCACTAGACCAAAAAGAACATACTAAGAACCTTTTACAATCTTCCCAAACATGAAAATTCAAATATAGTATAGTGGAGTGTGCTACCCTTAACAAACAAAACAAAACAGTAGCAGGAGATTCGGCTTCTGAAAGTTTAAAACCAAAAGACGCCTCATAAAACCGCCAACAAGAGCAGTTTAAGCTAGACATAGGAAATAAAACAGTTTCAAGAGCTAAGCTTCCAATACCAAAACTAAATATATAGAAAAGAAAAGAAAGAAGACTACAAAGTTACTCGGAACCACTGACCTCTTCTGCTTCCTCGAAATTTTCTTCCATGATGGGGAAACAATAGTTCTTTGAGTTGGAGGTGCTCTTTAGAGCTTTCTTTGCAGGAAGCGATTTAGATTTCTTAAGGAGAGAAGGAACTGCTAGGGTCTTTCGCTCGACGTTCTTTCATTTTTTACCACATGTTGAGGCAATGTTGGCTTTGTTGCTTAGCTGCATTGTCTTCTCGCTTTGCTTCTTGTTGAGATGTTCCTTACGTTTGGAGACCTAAGAGCAGGGATGATTTTAAGAACACCCCCTAAATTTATAGGTATAAAAATGGGTGAATCCCTATGATACACAGAAAAATGTGAAGGTTATTTTATCAATACTATAATATGTATATATAATTTTTTGGAGAATCTTTCATGAAATTATAAAATGTTGTAAATTTTGGGCGAATCTTTCACAAAATTATAAAAACTTGTAAAATTTTTGGTGAATCTTTCACGGAATTAGAAAATCTTGTGAAATCTTGGCGGATCTTACACTAAACTATAAAAACTTGTAAAGTCTTGAAAATTTGGTTCGATTTTAAAGGATTTTGCAGCCATTAAATAAGATGTCAATGCACACTTCGAAGCCCTTTACATGGAAGAAGAAGAGCCGGATATTGAATCAACACAAATAATGTTGGAAAAGATACTCCATTTGGTCTCGGATGGTAAAAATGAGGAATTAATATAGTAAATAAAAGAAGAGGAAATTATAAAGGCCATTTGGGAACTTGCCCCTTATAAGGCTCTAGGACCTAACAACTTCTCCATCCATTTCTACAAGGCCCATTAGTTTATCATCGAATCGGACCTAAAATGCATGTTCTTGAATGCTCAGAAAAAGACATGAATTAGGGGGTAGTGTTGGCTCCTCATTCTTAGCTCTTATTCTGAAAGAGGAAAACCTATCTTTGCTCAACAAATTTCAACCCATTTCTCTATGCATCTACTCCTATAAGATCTTAACCAAAATAATGGCCAGTAGAGTTCATAAAATACTCTGGAAAATGAAGGAAATGATCGAGACTATGAAAAAAAAGGGCTATGATATTAAAGAAAATATATTTTAATTATTATTTATTATTCATTCATATTTTTAATCTTTTACTTGTTTTATATCATTATGTATCTTCATTAAATTATGTAGTTGTCGTATATGTGATTTTTATGCATCTTCATTAAATTAAATTATATAATTATCCTCATATACGAATAACCTATAAAGTATAAAGAATAAAGAAAAGAAAAAAAACTAAACCAAACATATGCTAGTAAATATGATTTCTATGCGTCTTCACTAAATTAAATTATATAGTTGTCCTCATATATGAATAACCTATAAAGTATAAATAATAAAGAAAAAGAAAACACTAAACAAACATATGCTTCTAAATATGTGTAGAAAAACATTGTGAAATTTTGAAAATGTTTAAAAATATCTTTCACGACTAACTAGTGGGAGAAACCCTCAAACATCACAATAAAAAGTCATAAAAGTAATAAATATTTTTTTTTAGCAAAAACGATTAAGAAGCTTTTATAAAAAAAGAAAAAAGAGAAACACAGGTTAGAAAGTTCTGAACGCAGACTGATCCCAAGAGAGGACTATGTCCATGATTCCTTGTTCATCTTCAGCCAGTCTAAACTTATCCTGATACTTTCCTATTCTATGGAGACTATATCTCCTTTACATATTGCCCAAGGAGGATTTCTAGGCTACATCTACTACTAGCAAGACCAAAATTGTTGTTGTCCTACTTCTTACATACAAATCTCAATGTAATCCAGAGATTAATGATTTGAAGTTTGATGGCTTCTTGTTTTTCTTGGAGAGATTGAGTTTTCTTTTGGTTTCAAAGGGGGTGAAGCTCCTTTTTTCTTTTTGTTGAATTTGGTCCAATCTGAAGGCTCTACATAAGCTTGGAGAATGGGCACTGCATCTTCAAGTGTATCCTGTGGATCTGGAGTTTTCGGGTCCATCTATTGAATCGCACTATCTTGTGAAGCTGCGGGTGGATTCTTATCGATGGCGGGGGTTCTTTGTTATTCTAGAGTGTCCTCTTTTTTAGCCAGAGGAGATTCCTTATCTTGCAATGGTGCCTCTTCGGATAGATCTTCATTTCTGCTTACTGTATAATGCTCGGAGTTTGCTCCAACCCGCCAAGTAGATTTGCGATGAAACTTTTTGGATTTGGGGATCTGAGGGGATTTTGGACAATATTTGACAAGATGTCCAGTTGCAAAGCAAGATCTGCATTTGAACATCACATTTTCATAATCTAGCTCTTGCACCCACACATAATCCTTACTGGTCAAATGGATCTCAGTAGGAAATCCATTACTGAAATCCATTTCCACACATATGAAAGCAAAGGTAGTTTTTATGTAATCCTTTGTTTCTGGACTTCGATCGTAGAAGGAGCCCAATGCATTTCCAATGGCTTCAAGCAAGGCAAAGTTCCAAAGATGCAAGGGAAAATTTGGAAGCCGAACCCAAACTGGAACAGATGAGATGTGATCAGTAGTTGGGTCAAAAAGAGGGCTCCAGGGTTTCATAAAGAGATCCGCACTTCCCCAAAACCACGGACTTGAATCTAGAATGATCTGTTTTTCCTCAAGAGAATCGAAATCCACAACAAAAAAACCCCGCTCAAAGGGGTAAATAGAAATTTCCTCAGAAACAAAGGGTTTCCATACCTCAGAAATCCACTTATGGAGATCGATCAGGCGAGGCCAAAACCCATTGAAGCGACAAACTAGAGCTGAATCTGCGAAATTCCTTGCTTCCACCAAAGATTCCTCTACCACCACAATGGAGGGTGTTGGTATTTCCTAAACAATCAAGGGCGAGAGGTCGCCGACAGTCTTTCCCCCTTTGAATGAAACTGGGATCAAAGGAACTCCCTCGGCTGGAGTCGAACATGAGTCCTGAGCTACTAAGAAATAGCTGGCCGCCATTCTCCTGCGTGGAAAGCACTAGGCTAACAAAGGCCAGCTGATGGCTACCTCACGCGCACGAACGATTGTCTTCAGAACTAGCGTGCGACTGTCCAGAACCCTAGCGCGAGCAGTTGGCAGCTCTAAGGAACCAATCCATAAAAGTAATAAATATTGAATTAATCTTATTATCTATTAAAAATTAAAATTGCTTATTAAATATGTTATAATTAATTATTTAATAAAATTCTATTTAATTATTATAAAATAATATTATGATAATAATGATAGTTAATGTTTATTTGGTTTATTGAATCGTAAGAAAGAAAAATACGGAACTATTTGGTTTATTATTTTAGAGTTTTATTTTTGTATTAAAAAAACCTTGGAGAGTAACATTGCTAAATTATTATAATTTTGATAAGATAGAAAATTGAGAAGATTCTTATTGCAATAAAAATGTTAAAACTAAAATATTATGTTGATGTAGTTTTTTTAATAAATCATTTTACATCTATCTTTAAACCAATACTTTTATCCTCTCATATTATACTTTTTTTTTTTCAGCGGAAAAAAAACGTACTACTAGTATTCATATTAAGTGAATCAAATAGTACAAAAATATATAAGTCGAAGCAAGGACTTATGTTCATATAATATGCTAGAGTCTGTCTTTTGCATAGAAACAAAAATCTAGTCCCCATACAAAATACAGAGCAACTACAGTCAATACATATGAAAACTAGTACTCAAAAATATTAACAATGCCAAAATCTGTACTTTGTGACTCCTGGAATTATTCCCATCTGATAACCCCCTCCTCACCATCATATGCATCTTTTGATAGAGTGTATGCCATCAAATTATGCTGACGATAAATATGATCAAAAGTAATATCCCTGAAAAGCTGAATTTTCTCCTTTGTTCTACAACACCACTGATATAATGAGATCACATTTAGATTATATTCCCCTTGTGCCCATTTTATAGTCACCCTTGAATCTCCAAAAATTGTTAATTCACGAAGACCGAATGCATAAGAAACAGTGATCACACTCCAAAGCGCAAGTAATTCAGCTTTTGTGTTGGTGCCCCTTCCACAGTTCATCTTTAGAGTGTAATAATGGTCCTTGTTAATATAAATCACTCCCCCCACAGCACAATAGCCATTGACAGCCGACCCATCAAAAAAAGCAACTGGTCTATGATACTTTTTTCACTTTAATATACTCTTTCAATAAAATTAGATACTACTTAAACATTTCCACATTATAATTTTTTAACTCTAATGTATTCTTCTAATGCCATTATCGATTACTCTAATCGTTTATAAAACATAATATAATCCATGTACTTTTTTTTTATATATATAACCACAAATTAATACCAATTAAAAGCAATTCATATAATAAAAATAGCTTTTGAATAATGTTATACTAACTTAACTTAATAGCTTTTGAATAACGTTATACTAACTTAACTTGATAGCTTTTGAATAACTTGACTTAATAGGTTTTGAATAAGTTTTTTTTTAATAGAAACGGTTGAAGAGCTTTTGATTATATAAAAACGGAGATTACACAGAGATTAGGAAGGATTGTTCCCAACGGAGAACAACATCCACCACACCTTGTTCATCCTTCGCTAACTTGTAACTATCATGAAACTTGCCTAGTCTATGGAGGCTATAGCTACTAACATAATGTCCAAGAAGAAAGGTGCAGAAACAATACATTAGCGGATAAATTTTTTTCTTCCCAAAAGGGAGCTACATAACAAAATCTTGAATCAGACAACCGAAAGACATGGATCTCTGTCCAAAAAACCCATCTATAGAGTAAACCAAAAGTTTCAAAAAGAGAAAGCATATCCTAAGCAAAACAGAAGATAGCCAGAAACCAATGTTCTAGGAGCAGGGACGGTTTTCCAGGGAAGTGCCTTCTAAAGGTTCTGCGCTCACATCCTTTGGTGAGCTTATGCTGGCTTGATATCCAATGTTCACCATCGCAATTTTTTAGTTGTCCAACTTTCTTCTGGCTTCCATGATTTTACTGTTAACTTCCTCCAACTTTTCTTCCTTTCTGACCTCGTGGGTATGGATTGCACCCATTGCTTCTTCCACATTGTGAAACCTCTCATCCATCTTATTATTATGATGCTTGACCTCCATAGGAGTTGCTTGAGCAAGAGAGAAAAGATGATTCATGGCCCATTTTAGCTCTAAGTTCTCATTTTTTACCAGTCGAATTTGATTTTCTAGATCCTTCACATGATTCATTTAACCTCTCCAGAGTAGGAATTGTTTCCAATTCTCTATCCAAGGCCAAGATTAACGTAATATCCCCTTTCCAGGGTGATATCCGGTTGCTCATCCTTCCCTACTAAATCATATTGACATAGACCGTGCACAAGGGAGCAAACTTGATCTTCTTCTTTCGCATCGCCATGAACACCTACGGAAAAAGGATGAACCCAGCTTTGGGATCCGAAGAAACCTCTGATGGGCTTCTTGCAACGCATATAGTTCAAATGGACCTCAGTACCTCCCAGATTGGAAGGTCCAGGAAAGGAATTTTCCATGACTATGGTATGCCCCCAACACCAAGCAGAATGAATTGAGACCGATATCAACATTCCAAGAGCCAGCTTGCAGTCATTGAAATGAACAGACACGAATGAGACCAGAGACATTCCCTCATGGATTTAAATGCCAACCTTGATCACTGCTATCCTCCATTGTACTGCGCATGCAAGCTATCTGGCTAGAGCATGAGTCTATCCTTAAGCATTTATGAGGGGAGTGTGTGAGGATCCATAGGATATCCGTTGAGTGGATAGGAAGAGTGAAGATGTCTTCAATTAGGTTCATATTCATAGGGAGATGATAGGAAATGCTTATCCCAACCTTTAAAATTCCCATTGTTAATTCCCAAGGAGATCTCATATCAGGAGAAAGTCCATAATTTCTAGAGGAAGGAGGATCAAAATTAGGGAATCCAAATGCCATCGCGAGTGACATGATCACACTCTAGAACTCCACAATTCAACCCAACTCCTTTATTGGCCGTGATATCTGCTTGCTTATTAAGGCTTCTCAACACATGAAGAAAATTGACAGATTTGAATTCTTTGGCAATGCAGTTGAGAAGGAAGTGCATCTTTGAGGTGGGATTCTTTTGGTTCTTCCCTATATTTCTAGCTTCTCTTGTGACAATTAGTGAGTCGCCAATAAACACCACTTCCTCGATTCCCAAATCCCTAGCAAGCTTAGCCCTTTACTTAAGGCGAGTCATTCTATGCCATTATTCATCTTTCTTCCAATGCCCCAGGCGAACTCTCTCTGCTTATTCCCCATGGAGTCCAAAATGACTCCACCCGCACCTGCCAACCCTGAATAGGTTTTGAATAATGTTATACTAACTTAACTTACTCAATAGTTTTTTAATAAAGTTATACTAACTTGACTTAATAGCTTTTGAAGAACCTTATACTAAGTTAACTTAATATATGTTGTTAAAAATTATAATCTTCTTACCATAAACAATAAAATAATTTAAATAAACTATACCTATATTAATTAAAAAAAATATAAATAAACTATACCTATAATTAAAAGATAATAGTTGAAGTTTTGTAATCCATATTTTAATTTATATTAATTTAAAATAATTAAATTATTAATATATTGACAATTTTTAAACCTTTAATATGTATAAAGGTTATTTGATTTAAATGATTACCAATCATATTCTTTTATTTTGTGAGTAAATATTTATACATATTTTTTCATATAACATTGGTTTATGGAGAAAAAAACACGTAGTTATTTTCCTTTCACAAAAATGTAGTTTTCAAAATATATTCTGACTTAGCTCAAAGGTCGTTATTTTTTTTTTTTTTAACAAAAACAGGGTATATAGATTTGTATTAAAAAAGGTTGTGCATAGCCATTCATTACAAAAAAGGAGAGCCCTGTAACAAAAGAGGGATTCAAAATGGGAATTTTATGATTACCCAATTTGGTTTTGATGTAATTTCTGAGCTATCGTCTATTGTTTGTTATTACAGAGGGGGGATAAACCCTTACATACTGAAGATTTAACAAAATGCAGAAAAACATTCAAACTTTAAAACAGAGGTGTCAGCCCAACTGAAAAGGAGTTATTCTAACCATAATTCTGTTGTTGCACCGAGGTTTCTTCTACAATTCTCATTTCCACAGAAGGAGATTCCTAGCAATGACTACATTGTGGTATTCTAGCCATTTTTAAAACTTCCTCTTTGATAACATCTACGGTACTCATCAATTCAAACAAATTTCGTTCCAGATCATCAATTCGCGAGTCTTGGCAAGTTAGTTGCTGAGAAATGTTCCTCAAATCCATGGCCGACTCCCTGTGTGCTTTTATCTTGGTGCATACTGCTTCATAGACCTTCCACAAATGAACTTTGAAGTCCTCAACTCTTGCTTTTAGGTACGCAATTCCATCTGCAAGACCGACCATTGTGCTTATGTTGTCTTCAACCAAAGGAAGAGACGCAGGGGGACTAGTGGTGAGAGTAAGGTTATCCAGACCTCTGAAGAGCCAAAGGGGCAAGTTCGTAGATGATTCAGAGTGAGAGGGACTCGTCATAATGTCAAGGTTGGGTTCACCAAGAAGGAGGAAAGTCGTCTTTATTGCTGGAGCGTGGCTACTTCCATTGAGAAGAAAGGCGGGGAAGATGCCATGTGAAGGCACACGTGCCCTTTCCAAGGCTATAGGTGGAGCGATAACCATTATTTCCTTAACCAAGATAAATCGCCCTCGAGATCGGTGCTTAAGGGATGCTCTTATAAAGTTCCTTACCATTGAAATATTTGAGTGTTCCCATAGGGAGGTTAGGCCCTTGGTTTGCAGCTTCATCTCACGGGGGCTTCACTCAATAAATCGCTATCATAGCACGTTCGTTCATGGCACATGAAACAATACCCCTAATTTCAATCAATATTGGAAAATACCTTCCAAAATCGGTTTTTTTTACCCCCTCCCAATATGCCTTTCCAATTTTAAAAAACCCCTATTTTCACTAGATATTGTATGTATCAATTTTTTCATTAACGTTTTTTATACCCCTTTATATTTCTACCGAGTATATTGATATGATACCCCTCTTATGACCCCACATGCATTCTACAATGCACCTTGCTTCTTTCAATGTATATTGTGGATGCACATTACTTCACCCAGAATGCAATTACTCAACCACATATCATTATGATTTGAAACATCTAATGGTCTAATGAAGAGATAGGAGATCATTTCTTGTATGTCACTAGAGCCAATGCACATAGTACAACATTTAGATTGCACGTTGCAGTTCCTCAATCGCTAACTAATCCTATTGTGGGCTGGTATCCAGGTCCCTAGGGGGTGTAACAAGCTATAGGAGGCTGACTAAACCTCCCAAGGCCTGTAATAGGCACGAGTGGTTGGGTATTCAATCCTCCAAGGCCTATTGAGGGCCTATAACAGGCCCTGGAGGCTTAGAGCCTCCCAAGGCTATTGGTAACAACTAGCTGAGTGCTATTGGTAACAATTGGATGTCAATGACCATTGTCTCTCGACTATGATCGACTGGAAACCAAATTCACCATGAAACCCCTGGCCTCAAGCATGCCTCAAGACGTAATTTCCCTGCGTACTGGTAAGCCCGAGCCTTGCCTCAACTCAATTTCTCATCCGGTTGTGATCCCGCCATCTCCATTTGACGGATATTTGTCATCCCGCCCATATAAAAAAGACCCCAAAGTATTTTTGTATTGTTACATTAAATAAAAAAAACCCTTTTCCCCTTAATATATAAGCAATATAATTTTTAGGTTTTCATGAATATTTAATACCGCAATATGAATGAACGTGATATTATATTTCCTTCTAGTGAAGCCCCTGTGCTTCATCTGCTTGCTTGTTATTTTCCCGGAGTATGTGTGGATAAAGGACTTCAGGGGGGGAAGCTAGCTGCTTAATCCTCCTTTGCATTCTGTTACTTCTAGAATCTCCTTTCAAAATCCCTGTCCTCATTTTTTGAATGACATGTCTAAAATATCCAAAGACCATAAGCTTATTGATATTGAGAGTCGAAATAATTTCCATGGAGTGAAACAGAGCTAGCCATTCTGCTTCGTTGTTCGTTTTCTTCCCTAGACCCCAAGCATAGGAAATAATTTTGTTTCCTCTTGGATAAAAAATAATCCCTCCCGCACCTGCCTCCCCTAGGTTTCCTCTGGATGCCTCGTCTAAGAAAATAGTGTAACTTGATTGTGCTTTCCACCATTGATTGAAGTATATGTTTTATTTTCTAATTTCCCAATCATAGATGTTCTTTTTGGGTTTGGAGTGAAGTGAGCTCACCTTCACAAAGCTTTGACACCATTGGAATTCTTCCCAAGATAGAGCTTCAGTGTTGGGGAGGCAAACACCTTTGACTGTGAGGGCTTCAAAGATTAGATTACTCTATGTAGGATGCTTTGGTGTAGTCTACTTTCTTGTTTTCAAAAATATTGTTGTTCCTTTCTATCCATATCTGCTAGCAAATATTCATAGGAAGCAACTTCCAAATTCAGGCCATAGTGGGTTTAGCTTTTGTTACACTTGGAAAGAGGTTTCTCCATTTTCCTATCATATTTATGATGTGGTTCGAAACTTTTGAGTCCTTCCATTAGGTCCCCAAGACAATTCCCTAGACTTGGAGTGTGAAATTGCACTCTAAAAAGAGATGTTGAGCGTTCTTGGCAAATTTCCTGCACAATTCACATCTAGAGGAGCCTTCTATTCCTCTTTTGCTTAGATTATCAGCGGTTAGCAATTTATTGTGGGCCAAAAGCCAAAAAAAGTAATTTACTTTTGGGATGCAATCAGAATTCCAAACCTTTGCCCAAATCTTTTGAGAAGAGTTTCCATTGGTGTTGATCAAGCTTCCGTATCCTTCCTTGACTATGTAGTGGTTGGCTCGACCCCATCCACTTCTATCTTTAACCCTTATGTTTAAAGGGCTTTCCTGTGCAAGGACTTGAGGAGAAGAGTGTAATCCTGCTTAAGGTTATCTTGGAGATCCAACTGTTGCCATCCTTCCCAAGCCCCTGTGTTCCCCCAAACTGAGATGTCTTTTAACTTATGATAGCCTTCATTTTGCATCCAGTTTATGATTTCTGTTAGTCCTGGAATAGTGCTCAAAGGCGAAGAACCCATTATGTTATCCGTCCAAATATTGATTCTTTTCCCATTGCCTGGGATCTAGTAAAGTTTGTCTTTTATTAGACCAGCAAAGGAGTTTAGAAGATCCCAAGTGTTGGTGCAGCTCAAAGGCCGTTATTGAATGTGGCAGAATCGTCAATATGTAGGGTACAGATTACAGCTCGTATTAATTTTTAATTATTATAATCATTTAAGTTGTGGTTAGTGAACATTAATATGCTAGGTTATAAACTAGCACAACCACATTTTTAAAAGTGGTTGATATACGTCGATCGATGTATATCAACCACTTTTAAAAATGTGGTTGTGCTAATGTTAATTAACATCGATTTTTTAATTAATATTTATATCAATAGTGATATTAATGTTAATTAATAATAAGGTTAATCTTGATATAAACTATTAACATTAATATTAATATCAATATTTTATTTTAACTACTAATGTTAATGTTACTTAATTATTAACTACTAAGTTTAACTTTATATTAATTATTACTAATTAATATGATTGTTAATTAATAATATATTAAAAGATTATAATATTTCCTATTTCCTATTTCCTATTAATGTTAATATTAAATAATATTATTCAATATTAATGTTAATTACAATGTATAATAACTTTTATTAATTACTAATAATAACTAATTTTATTATTACTTCTAATCATTAATATTTTTAAGATAAAAACTTGAAACATATAATCATAAGATATCGAAACAAAGAAAAAAAACAAATTTATATTCTAGTTTAATTCTCAAATATTTAAATAAAAAACAAAAGGAAAATAAAGTATATATTATTATTCAATAACATAATTAAGAAGCATTTGCGAACAAAGCATTAAGAGCATATTAAGAAGTTCGCTAACAATGCATTCAAAGCATATTACGAAGCATTTGCTAACGTAACATGTCCATGAATAAAACAAGAGCCACGAGGTGGCAATGTCCCTGAAGTTGCTAATAGCAATAACAACTATTTCTATAAGAGAAAAGCTATAGAAATATGATACTCTTGCCACAAAATTATAACAAGGAAAAATTTCTTTTGCGATAAAACTAATTAGCCATTGAGCCTCAAGTTTTCAATACTCCTATGAAAATTCCAAATGTGGCACCTCTGAAACTGAGATGGGTAGCATAGGGAATAAATGACATTGTTTCCACCCATACCAATGATCGCCACGACCTGAGGTTTTCGCCTTTGGTTCTGCGATAACACCTACTCGAACTCTTAGATCTTTTCGTCCAAAACGGCTGGATATTTGGCCATGTGGAAGTGTGTTTTCTCTAAATTTTCCACTGCGTGCCCACAACCTTATCGACTAGCCCCTCCTCGTCATTGGTTACTAAAAATAAACATAAATACAATTATTCAGAAACAAATGTGCATGTGTATCTTTGTCAAGGCTATATCAGCACAATACTGAAAACATATAGTAATACAACACTTGCACTGGTTATGGTTATCCACGAGTACTAATAAACAAACTAATATACTCAATAGATAATACCATTTGGGTTTAGAGGTCATTTTTCGAGACAAGATGATCAGAATATGATCTTTAAAAAAAGTAATTAATAGAAACTAAAAATTATTATAATTTGTATATAAATCAAAGTAAAATAATATATTAAAATAAAGTTGTCAAACGTAGACACAAATAAAACAATTTTTATTTTTTAAGATTAAAAAAAACAATATATCCTTTTTGGTATGAATGAGGCTTTTATGAAAAAAATGTATATTTTGTCATTAATATATATATTTTGTCTCTACGCATTTTTTTGGATTTATGCATCAAGTAATGAACATTTAAAGGCATGAATTGAATTATAATGATTGTCAATAAATTTGTGATGCAGCTTGCATTTGTACTAAAAGAAGGATATTTGCATACCATTGCATATGTTGAACACTAGGTTATTGAGGGATATTAAATATCCTTTCGATTGTTGGGTTTAAAGAGGAAGATCATTACTAAACCATGGGAATATTGTTTGCATACTTGTGTCAACATGTTAACAAAATGTTATGGATACCATTACATGAAGAAGTATAGCGTACCCTCCTTGCCACGACATTCTCACAAAGAAAGATGCTACGAATTAGCACAAATGGATGCCACTAAGATTTTTTATTTACCAGATCATAGAGATTGTGGTGGGTTCCAGTAGTTTGTTGCAAAAAAAGATGAGAAACCATGAGAGTGTATTTAAAGAATGTTGCATGTTCATATTGATACAGGTTTAATGTCACCATTGAGATTATTAAAAAATATTGCTCACATCACTTTAAATTGACAAAGAGAGAGACCGATTTTAATGCAATAGATTACGTTCTTCAGCAAAATGACTGCCAGCTTGCAGGAACCCTATGCATAATAAATTATCATGAGTTCTACAGGTCAACTAGGGAACTATAATAATAATAAGTAAGTTACCTCAGGCAAAAATAATAAATAAGTTACCGCATTACTTCAACCTATGTTCAGTAAGAGACTGCTTCATTTTCCAGCTAAATGATAAAAGATCACTGTCAAAATTGAAAATGTAATTAGTGTTCGATTAACTAAACATATACTCGAACTATCGGTGAACTATAGCTTTGGAACGTCACCGAAGATGTAGCTGAGAGAGTTTTAACTCAAGTTCAGTTAACACTATATTAATCATTGCAGTGGCCGAGGTATAGTTGACAGATCAAGGTATGGCGGGGCCACATATCAATGCTAGCTACATTCATGAGAAAATCCACAATATCAAACGTTGAGTATGCGTCTGCAACGAAAGGGGAAAACATTGAAATTGAGCATCCGAAACAAATTATGGCAGTCAACAGAAGGCTTATTCATTCATTTACTCAGGACATCCGCATTTATTCCAGTGGTTTCAGGACCACACAATCTATTGTGTTCAATTGATTAGAAACAGTAACAAGGGTTCTTATGCGTTAGTTGACGCAGTCCCTGTTGTGAGACTAAGCAAATTAATAAAAGAACATGGCAATGTAGTTAGTAGTGGTGGAATTTATTGTTCCTTTGAAATGGCAGAAATATAATTAATGAATTGATATGCTACAAGCGGAGACAAGTGACTGGCTTGCTACTAGAATGGAATACAGGACTTAGAATTTGCTCCACTATTTAGTATTCACAGAAATGGAGTTTATGAATTTTGTTATTATGCTTTTTATTTGTAAAGTTGGAGGTATGCGACTGCTACAGTGTGCCATTTGTTAAGTCAAATGATTTTTTATCGCAATTCCAAGCATTAGTCACGCCACTCACATTTGAACTCAGTCGCGTGCCTACTGATAATAAGTTGTACTAAAAGTACATTGTTTATCTTTCAATGCTGGCGGGCAAGGGTGTCCCGTCATAGTATTAACTCTGCTATCGGCTTCCCTAAGTGGAATATCTAGGTGGTGACTAATGTGGCTTGCAACCTGTGATGAAAAATGGTGAGTGTTTTCGCAATGCCGAGCTGTGCTATCAAATAAGTTGGAAATTCTGCTACCTGGACTTCATCGTAGAAAAGAATAATAAATGTGATATCAATGTATTCAGTACCTGGTAAGCAGTTGTGCTATAATGTCAAAATCTTCGTTGTTGATGTTATATCCCCTTGGGTTTTGGTGCTTTAAAAACTCTAATCCTGCACTACGTATTCATGGAGGGATGGGCTAGGGTTATACACACTTATTGGAGTATGCAAATAACTGGGGGATTTGTCAATGGTATCGAGTGAAATATTTATGCTTATCGCATTAATAGTTCTATTAGCATTGCATGCCATTCATAAGCGGATCCCATGAGACTTGTGACTAATCTGTTCGAAGAAGGTTAGGTGCATAAACTCAACAAGGACTATATATGATCTTTTCTTATAGCCAGGATATGCCAGAATGCTACCCAGTAGTATTGACTATCCAACATGGAGAATACCCTTTGGCCAATAGAGGTAATAAATGACGGCATATTTCTCAACATTAGATTGCACTTAAATAAAATTAGATTGCAATTAAACAATGTAGAGCCACAAGAATTGCCAAGCAGAATCAACGTAGGATGGAGTCTCGTTAGCAAGTGGTGGAATCAAACCAATCTGAATGATCTGTGGGATCTGCAGAATAAGCAGGTTTTAAATTGCATTCAATGCACCACGAGCTGGAGTAACATGACGGGAGGCCACATACTCAACTATCCCACAATTACGTTAAATTTACAATACGTATTCAATACAATAGACAAGACACAATAAAGAATTTAATTAGATGTGCACCAGTTTGTCAGAACCCTTGTTGCACGAATGAAACCTGTTTGTCAGAACCCCTGCTACATGGCTGAATGTTGACGTCACCTCACCGCCTGTCCTTGGGGCACAAAATCCCAGGTTGGCGTCAGAGATAAATGTGTTTTTAAATAAATTTTAAATAGGCATTAATAATCTATGACACAGCTTTCGCTGCCGAAACAGGAAGGGGTTATTGAGGTTGATGTTATCAGCTGACATTCAATAAAAACTTAACAAATTAGCATTATTTCAAAAATTTATATAATTAATTTTTTTTTAAACTATATACAAATAACCGAGAACTATAGAGTGGAGGGAAAATTTATAATCTTAGATACAGATTAATAGGTTTGCATGATATATATATAATTCCTTTCGGGGACATAATAATAATGAACAGATTATGGTAGAAAGAAACACAGGGAAAATTTATAATCCTAGGTACAAATTAATAGGGTTTGCATGATATATATATAATCCCCTTCGGGGACATAATAATAATGAACACATCATGATAGGGAGAAACATATTTAATTTGCAAAAGAAATGAACATATTGCCTTGTAGGAAATATTATATTATATATGTAAATATGTGGCAAGCATATTTGTCTACTTAGCAAATGACGAAAAACTATGGAAATGTTAATCAGCGAAAGTTCTAGTGTATTTTTTATATTGTCTAAAGCCATTACATGAGCAGGAAAAACAGCTCTTCGATAGTTCTGTTAATAAAGCAGAGGACAAAAAAGGAATAAGCCCAACAGGCTGAGTTCCGTCAATAAACCAGAGGACAAAAAAAGGCAATAAGTCCAACAGACTGCAGTTGTGCTTTTGCATGAGCAAATGGATCTTTGCATTTTTTTTTTCCTGCAAAAAAGTTATGTAATATCAACTCTTGTATTGATTGTAGTCCCAGTGCCATTGTGGTAATTTTTTATTGTTGTTGCACCTGCCAATAGCATTTAAACTGTAGTCAGAATAATTGGGAAAAAGTAGCAAGACTGCAACTATTTCTAAAGACTAGATACTATTTGGACTATAATATTGGAATTACTTATAGTTTATCTCAAATTGCAGAGTTTCAAAGCAATAAATCTGTAGGAACAATTTAGCAAGAGGAAAAATCCTATGAAGAGTAACAAATTATTCTATTAGGTTGTGTAATAAATTACAGGAAATTATTTTGTAATACAGCTTTTATCAATAATTAGAGTATTAAGCTACTGAAACTAGCATTTCATCAAATGTTCATATTTAAATCGACACTATTTAAATCATGCCATTCTATCATTAGATTCTTGAACTTTGCAACATATAGTCAAAGTCAAACGTGAAGCAAAACTCTGTGAAAATTGTTTAAGCAAAAATTGACTAGGAAAAGTTCATAAATTGAAAAATGATTATATGTTAAACTAGACATATACCAAATGTTTTGAAGCTGCAAACTATCAATGTAAACTGAAGAAATGGCAAAGTGTTTATGTTTGTAGCTAATGCAATCGAATACAATTTTCAAAACATAGTTTGCAGAGGCCGGTAATATTCTTTGCAGTATTGTAATTGTCAATGATTATGATTAGACTATGTGAATACATGCTATTTCATCGAAACCCATAAATGAACTATAATGATCTAGAATCTAGGAATCCATAAATTCAAAGTACTGTGACAATGGTATATTGGTCATGATACTTATTGTTTAAATGGATTTCAAATTTCAGGATCATATTCAAATTGCTGAAAAGATTAGCCAATGCAAACTTCAATCTGATAACATGACAAAAGAACATAGTGGCCCGAATCTGTTTGACATATTACACATTAGTATTACAACCTAACTTTCACTGACATAAACTTCAATTTGATAACATGACAAAAGAACACAGTGGCCTGGATCTATTTGACATATTACAGACTAGTATTACAACGTGACTTTTACTGTCATAAAATGTGGTTTTCACTGCTATATCAATAGCTAATTTCATAAAGGATGGATTTTTGCTATTGATAAGTGTCTAAGATCTTTCTAGATGGCTACGATGGTGAATTTATTTAGCAAGCAGAATATATCACGATTTCAATAATATACACTTCATTATTTCTGGTTGACTTTTATTGGCATAAAAATAGCTTTTATTATTCTTAAGTGTCTAAGATCTTTATAGATCACTAAGTAAGATCTTTTTAGATCACTAAGATGGAATTAGGAATTCCATCTTAGTGATCTAAAAAGATCTTACATAGTGATTTACGAAGATCTTAGACACTTAAGTACAGAAACAACGATGAAATTTGATGGGTCAATTGTTTGTCATCAATGAATTTAACAGTTAAATACACTTAATTTCACTCTTTAGAAACTTGAACTCTTTAGAACAAAAAATAGATTTGTGTACCTGGAAGTCAATTTCTTTTCAAGTTGATGATTTTGTTATCCAGGGCCAATGTAAATAGTCCTTGCTGGGAAAACTTTCGAAGATTGAAAACTGTTGATGATATGTTTTTTGAGTATTCTTCAAATGAAATATTTGCTACTTCTGGACAATACTCTTTTAGCTGTGGGTTGCGCAGTGTGCATTCTATCAGCCCATCATTTGTGTCCAAATTGCATTCCAGATTATGTTCATATATAATTTGCATTTCTTTTTTGCAAAATGCACAGACCACACAGCTCTGAATCAGTGGCTGTTTACATTGAGCACAAATGCATCGATACGGAGGTGCAAATGAATTTTTTGCTCTGATTATTCCGTGTATCTGTCAAAGTCACATGACAAATGACCATAGAAAATGCATATAATATCAGCATATTTTTACATAGAATTATGTTAGTATTTCTTTTTATTTAAACAATAATTAAATTTAGATTCAAAGCACTATGACTAATTACAATGTTAATGGGCAATGTAGCCATTGGCTAACTGTCGTTAGCCAAAAGGGTGAAAGCAAGGAGACATTGCAAAAACAATCCCTGGAAACTGATGAATAAGAATGTTGTGAATAGAGTTGTAGGCTTGAATTTAAAATTTGTTGCAATGCAAATAGTGTTCTGAAGCACTTCTAGGAAGAGAATACATTGTACTTTCCCAGTATGCAATAAATATTGTATAGGCAAAGAGGATTTTCATTTAATTGAGATGCAACGTTGTATTCTCATAATTTTCCTTCAAACATTGAGAGTACAGACACACGATGCAGTTTTTGCGAAAAGCAAAATATCCAAATATCCAATGGCGCTGCAAATGCAATTTTGAGGAGTTAAACAAATATAAAACTTGTCTCGTAGCAGTCTAAGCGTCGTGGATCTATCTTCCGATCACAAAAATCTAGTCATGCCACTGTCATCTTATTTGGCATTAATAGTTTTAGATGATGTAAATAATGTGAATTAATTGGATGCACTTTTGGTAGTTAAAAGCCTTGTTTGCAAAGAGAGCTTGATATTGATTACATCTCGAGATGAAAATGTTCTCACAAGTTGGGGAGTGGGAACGTCATCGATTTATAAAGCAATTGGCCTCAATTCACAATACTCCCGAGAGCTCTTGTGCTCACATGCCTTCAAACAGTATTTTCCAATCATACTATTTGAATCTTTGCATAAATTCTTAAAAGCTTGTGATCGATTGCCTTTATTTTTAAAAGTATTTGGGGTGCTTGTCTATGGCAAAAATGACATGCCTTATTGGGAACACCAATTGGATAGGCTTAAACATATGATTCCAAATAAGACTCAAAGAAAACTTAAAATTAGTTATGATGTGCTCAAATAAATCTAACAACTAAACTGATTTTATAGAAAACCAAATACTCCTATCTGAATGGCCAAAAGAGCTTAAAATCCATAGGTGTAAGCAACATGTGCTTAGGAGATATAGTAGAGGAAAAGGAGATTTCTGATTGCAGGAACCAGATGTGCAGCTTTTTTTTTAAAAAAGAGTTTTCAAAGTGGACGTTTTTCAAATGGCTAAAACAACCTGGAAGCAATGACCTAGTGAACCATATGCTTGGTAGCCTTGAGACCAGAACTACAAATAGACAAGGTTCTTGATTATAGCAAAAATGTGTACTCAACATCAGAAACACCGATATAAGAGAGAAACCATGAAAACTCAAAGAGATATGAGAGGGTTCACCAAGTGGGAAGATTTAGTTGCGAAATGTTAACTCCATATTTCTTTGTACAAATGAAGGGTTAATATTTAGTTAGGCTATATTATGTTGGTCCCAATACAAGTGCATTCAGACTTTTACATTGATTAAATCTTGTTTGAGAATCAGTTCCACCAGATTTTGTGAAACTCTTATCAACTTATTTTCTAGCAATTTGCTTTTCTGGGGTCTGCATGTGAGATGTTTAAATATTATTGCTCATCACAAGCTCATGATGTCGATGAGCATATTTTAGACAACATGCAATAAAAAACCACAAAAAAGCCAAGGAGGAGATATCAAAGGGTTCACCAATTGGGAAGGTCTATTTGGGAAATGTTAACCCCCATATTTCTTTGCAGAAATGAAGGGCTAAGATTTAGTTAGAATACATGATGTTGGTGCTAATACAAGTGCATCCAGACTTTTACAATGATTAAAGCTTGTTTGAGAATCGGTTTCATCAGTTTTTGAGCAACTGTTATTTTTTTGCAATTTGCTTTTCTGGGAACTAGACTCTTGGGCTTGCATGTGAGAGATGTTTATATATTTTTGGTCATCACAAGCTCATGAGATGATCATATTTCGGGCAACATATGATCAATTCCATAAGTGAATTACAACAATAGCTATTTTTGGCAGTGTGCTTATCAAGCATTGTATGTAGTTTTTAAGCACATATTTGAGCTCCTTGTAGAAAAGCGAGTCTAATGAGACTGCTTTCATCCACATGAGAGATGATGTTATTTTTAGAAGCGACTAATTTTGGACTTTTTATATTTGGCAGCAGTTTCGCAAATATTATTTTCATTTTAAATATTTCTTACATTTTCTTTTTTTCAGAGGTAGACTGTTTTTTTATTTTATTTATATTCAGCAGTTTTTATTTGTGGCAAGGACAGGTTGTGAGGCCATGGTTCCAAGTGTGCAATGATGGAATGATTTCATAGTGTTGGTAGGTGAAGGATGACTAAAGTGCAGACTTGAGAGAGCTAGACCGTTTTTTTTTGTACATATCTATATTCAGCGGTTTCTATTTGTGGCAGGGACAGGTTGTGATGTCATGGAGCATCTTGTAAGAACTTTTTACTATGGAGCTTGTCGTAAATATATATATATATATAACCATGTCTATCGACAATAGCAAAATTTAGGCTACCTAAAACTTTTTTCCCAATGGATTAGGTTGTCAAAAACTTAACATACTTATGATTAAAATAATATTTAGTTAAGTAAGTTTAAACTTAACATGCTTATGGTTAAAATAATACTTATTTAAGTAAGTTTATATAGATTTAACTAGTGGAAACTAAAGTAGATATTGCTTGTTTTTTATAGGATGGAAAGGTTGGTTGGGGTTTCAAAATTTGCATAGCAAATGTGTTGTAAAACTGGACAATGAAATCAAAATAAATTTGTGGCTAGTTATACAGTCAAAAGGAAATCCTATATCAGTTTCTTTGCAAAATCTATACCAATTTTGATGATAATACTCTCAAGAGACGACAAGAATTTAGAGAAGTTTTTAACTAAAGCCTATTATAGTTAACAAAGTCAATGCTACTAGACAATGAACAAGAGACGAAAAAACAAAAGAAGGTGTTAATCAATGAAACTATTTTGCACCAAAGTAGATTGTGTTTTTGTTTTTCTTTGTCCATGAAATGAGAAAGAAGCAATTTTTGAACGTACCTATGTCTTTGAATCAATGATTGGTAGCAAATTTTGAATTGCATAATCATCATTAAGAGGGTCAATAAAGGTAGCTGCACAGGTCCGGAGCATGTGGCTTCCTTTCGTGTCATTTCGGACAATGTTTTTAAACAGATAGAATGGAGAATTATCAGATGCAAGTTGTTCCTGAATTTACAAGAGCAGTTCTTTGAAGCCTCCATCGACCTGTAACTGCAATAGTAGAAGACAGCAGTCAATGAGCATAGGTTGCAATTAGAAATCGTTAAAGCTATTTGTGTTTGTTTTTTTTTCTATTTTCTTGTTTATATAAAAGAGTGGAAATTTTATTTAGCTTTTAAAAACAGCAATTTCAAAAGAACATTAGCTATGCAAATGGCATATTTACTGTTGCATGGTCGTTTGCCGTTCCACCATCTTTGATATACAAGTCGAATTGCTTGTTGTTGTATTCACATGCAACAACAATTGCTGCGATAAAGCCAACAGAGTAGGAGTCGTTTGATGACAACAAATCAGAAATTGTCATATCTGGAGCTAGCTTTCTCATTTTGCAAACTCGATCAATTGTCTGAATTATTGTATGTGGGAATATGACTATTGAATACTTGGCATTGCCTCTGTCATATTGGCCTTTTTTCTTAAGGCCAAATTGAGTGATTCTTAGACTTTTGCTGGTTGAGAAATAGCTACCAAAATGTTTGATCAAGTTGTCACTTATTCCAGCAGTGATTGTCATTAGCCCATCTCTATCAACAAAGTCTGCATGCAGTATTTGTGCCTTTACAGGAGAAGTTTGGATTTTGTTCTGTGTGGGCCCATATACAGCCAAGATGTCTCCTTCAAAAACAATTTTCGGTGTTATTGTGCATAGCTCTATAATAGTAGCTGGTTCTAAAGGTGTTTCTTTGAACCTGTTATTGTTATAGTTAGAGAAGAAGCCCAGGGAGAAAATTATCAGTAATCAATAGCAGAAAAGTTGAAACTTGGATCAAGTTTGAGAATGAGAAAATACTTGTCAATGCAATAGTTATATTCTGTTGTTTTCTGTGCTAGAAAATCATAAAAGAAGATGGAGAAGTTTCATGTGTTAAAAATGATGTAAAAAGCAATTAGAACTAAAATAATTGCATACCTTTTTGGAGTTTCACCAGTTGACGTTGTTCCCATTGCCGGGCTGTTTGGTGCTGATGTTGTTTTTGTTGTGTTGTGCATAGCCAAGGAACTATCTTCCATTATTTTGCAATTTTGGGTTTGAGTTTCAAAAGCTGTACATGCGAGAAGTATTAAGCAAATCAGATGTAACTAAGATTGTTAATTAGTGTAAAGAGTAGAAGAGATTTATAACAGATGGGAAATATGGGAAAAAACAGACAGCATAAAACCAAAGAAGCAAAAAAAAAAAATGTTTATAATTCTTTGACTGGATTTTCGACATATGCATAGCACAAAGTCTATGTAGTGTCAAGAATTTCAATTAAACAAGCGCTGAAAACTATTTACAGCCATATATTGAACAAATTTTGATCTAAAATTATTTTGAACATAAGAATTTGTTATTAAAACATTTTATGTAGCCTATATATGGTCTGCAGTATTATAAAATGGAGATAGCACGTGCATATTTTTTATAAAGAGTGTCTACATATGTTGTGGCATAATTACTAATTTTTTAGATCTGAACTGTGGACAAAATAAAGTGTAAACAACTTTCAACAGCAAAAAATAATCAAAATTTGACATCACAAAATAGATTATAAAAATATGAGAAAGTTCAACAAAATTTAAACTGATAGCTATGACATCAATGTTGCAGATGCCCAAAGCTGATCTAAACCTAGTTCACTATGAATAGGAAAAAACCAAATTGCTGTAGTTTAAAGTGCATGAAAGTTGCAGGGGAAAGAATAGTACCTGGTTTTGATTTTGTGCAAATATGCTATCATGAATCCATTCATAGATAGGAAGACAATAAAATTAGATAATGCAAAATTGAATAGAATATGCATTTTTATCAAAGATCGATAGGAATGTTTAATAGTGATCAGTCCAATAAGCATCTGAAATATTGAAAACAATATCTCTGTGTTTTAGATTTGTCCAAAAGTGATCAAGCATTGAACCGGTGTTTGTTGTTGCCTTTGTTGTTTTTAGTGTCAAGCCTTTCATTTGCATAAACAATTGCAGTTTTCTTTTCGATGTTGTTTCTTACAACATGTCAATGTTCAGGTCACCAGCTACTAGGATTTGAGTGGTTGGTGTGCAAGTTGACAAAATGAAACTCAATAAATGAAAGAGATCATCAAGCACACCACACGGTCTATTGTAAATGTTCACTACTTTCAATACACTGCAGCCTAATTCTAGATCTACGCAAATTGCTTCAATGGAGTTTTCTGTATAGTTTTTAGAGTCGATAATGGCAATGTTTTTTTTAATCAATGTAAGGATTCCATGCATTGAAAATGCTGAGAAGAAATTGTATTTCTCTATCATTGTTGTTTCTTTGCTAAGTGTGTGCATGTGAGTTTCTTGCAAACATAGAATGTCTGCTTGCATAAGTTCATGATCATTTAGAACATCATCATAGTGCAAAAGCAAGCTGCGTGTGTTCAGTGATGAAATGAGTAATTGTCTGGCGTTTGGCATTGAATCCAGACCATATTCAAATTGCAAACTTGCATGTTTTTTTAATCTATCTATTTCAGTGGTGACTTTTGGACAAGCTATAAAATTTCCTTGTTCCAACTTGTTTAAAAGATAAAGACAATCGATATCTCTGACACGCGAGAGCGCAGTGTAAACAAGGCCATGTCTCTTAATTCCTTTTGGGTCAAATGCCAATTTGTTCATTGTCAATCCTTGTGCTCTATGAATTGTCCTTGCACATGCCAACTGAATTGGGAATTGTGCTCGCATAACATTGATTTTATTTTCAACTCTTGTTTGTATCACAATCCTTTTGATTGGTGTCCAATTGGACTTTACGGCAGGCGTATAAAGATGTTGCATAGTTGCACGTTGCTTATCTCCAACTTTTGGATCTGCAAACTCAATCCAAACAATATCATGGTTTGTTTGGGTATAGTGTTTAAACACACCTTCTGCACCATTAACCAATCCATCCTCAGTTGAGTAGTTGCCTCCAACTAGTTCAATAAGCATATCCTTTTTTACTACTATCATAGAGGGAAGTTGCAATGTCTTTTGTCTATGGTCATTTTTCTCAATTGAATCAATTTTGCTATCATGTGCTACAAGTGTGAATGTTTCTGTTTGCATAGCTGATGACATTTTTGAGTTATGTTGTTGAACATCCTTATTACTATGGAAAAGATAAGGAAATGTTGCATCTGCTGGTGGTTGTTTGTAGCAATGTTGGTGTAAGTAATCTATGTCATCCAATGTTTGAGAGCATGTTCTAATTCTATTCAAAATCGATATGAATGTTTGATCTCTTTGACGTACAACTGTTGTAAGTTCATAGCATTTTATGGCATCGAACCAAAATGTGTAAGGAAATGTCTGTTGTTGGAATCTTGGTTGTTCAAAAATCCAAGAATCATGAACGGGTTGTGCTTGACACAAATCACCACAGAATATGACATCAAGGTTTCCAAATGCTTTGGTTGGCGTGTGCATGATTTCACGTAGTCGTTTGTCAATGTTGTATAGCATTCGAGACCCTATTAAAGAGACTTCATCAATCAGCAATACTCGAAGTTGTTCATAATCTTTTGTCAGAAGATCTAGGGTGTTTGAATTTAGTGGAAGCATGTTTGAACTTAATGGCAGTCTGAAGGCAGAGTGGACTGTAATGCCACCTACATTATATGCTGCTTTTCCAGTAAATGCAACTATAAGACCTTTTTTCTTTAAAGGATCACTACCAATTTCTTTGTCATAGTAATGTAGAAGACCATCATAAATTGCTTTTGCGGTGTAAGTTTTACCTGTTCCTGCGCCTCCTGTCAGGAACAAGCGAATTGGAGTGAGGGGATTGTTTTTTTTCCTTGCAATAACTTCTTTCACAATTGATTGTTGTTGAGTATTTAGGTTTCTTTGAATTGCATGGTATTCATGCATGTCCAAAAGAAATGGCTTTTCTGTCAAGTTGCACACAATCCCAGGTTTTGGTGCATTGGGCATAGTTTTGCGAATTAGATCATGTTGAATGTCATATTGTTCTAATCCAGACATAGTTGTTGTTTTTTCTGTTGTTACAGGAGGCATAGTTATGTCTTGCAATTCAATTGTTTCAACGGCATTATCAAGGTCACCCCACTTTGTCGTTGTTGATGCCATGAACTTTTGTTCTACAATGTCTATTTGTTCTTTGAATGTGGCATATGCATCAGACCATGTCTTGAAATTGCTCTTTAGCAGGTTGCAATTGTCTCTATATGGCATAAAAAGCATGATCTTTTCTCGAAAGAAATTCTCAGGGTCTTTTTGTTTGTTGTAGCGAATAGATCGTATGATACATGGTCTATTTCTTTTTCTTGTAATTGAGTGTATACAAGAATAGAAAGATGCATATTCTGCCAAGGAAATGTTTTCAAGCTCAACAGGGCGTGCAATGTATTTGTCCAAAATTGATGGACAAATAATGTCATCAGAGTCATCTAGTTCTTTTTCCAAAAGTGATGGTTTTTTCAAGACAACTATTTTTTGTCGTCTGGAGCAGTGTTAATGAAAATAGTCTTCCTGGAGGATGAATGTAGAGGTAACGAGAGTATGATATGTACTGCTTGTCTAGTAGACATTTGTTGCATGTTCAGAAGCGCATTTCCAAGCTTACGTATCGTTTCAATCTTTCCATCATTCTCAATAAGACATTGTTCTTTGATCTTTTTGAATGCATTTGTCATGGATCTATCAAATTTGGTGATGTAAGAGCTTACATATGTTGCTGTAGCGTAAGCATTTAAGATATATTGTGCATCTGTATTTGCCTGCCATAACTCTGGTATCGCTTTTGCAAATGAATTGATCCAAATGTCAGCAACATCTCTTTTTAGTATTAGTGTAGAACGAGAAAGCAAAGACCGCAGCAGCAAAATGTATTCATCTCTGGTTACGCCTAGCTCTAGAAGCAATTGTGCAAATGATGTGTTTTTAGAATATTCTTTATGTTCAATAAGAGCGAATACTTTTTTTTCTCTTTGAATGAGATCATTTGAAGCATTTTCCAGTGGCTCTAGAATGATGGTATTATCCATAGGAGGCAATGGGAAATTGAATCTGCATGTGGAATGTCGATGTTTTCTACATGTTTTTGTGTGACGATGTGTTTGAATTTGGATAAGATTTTGATCAAGTAAAGACGAGTCTGTGGATATATAGCGATCAACAAAAGTAGTAATCTCCTCGTTTGAGTTTTTTCCATAGACAGGTGCATTTTGAATCCAAATTAGTCCATGTTCATGCTCATTTCCTCTTTGTTGAAATTCGGTCGTAAAGAAAAAATGTTGTATTTTTCCAAATAATGTGTTGTTTTTTAACATAAGAGACTTTAGTGCTGCTATTTTGTGTCTATAGTAGCGAGTACAAAGCACTGGATGTCTTCTTATTAACGTGTCAATATTTTCTTCCAACGCACTGTCTTGCAAGTCTCCCAAATGTTTTTCCTCAATTTGTTTCAATGCATTGCATAAAGGTGCCCAAAGGTGTTCAGCACTTGTAAAGGTTAAAAAGAACGTAGGAGGACCAAGCTGTCGAATCATTGCAAACAGATCTTTTTTCATATTTTCAAAGTAATCAGGTGATGTTCTGATTGCTTTCAATGTACGATACCCAATCGGAGATTGGAGTATTTTTACAAGATTGTCTTTTGACTTGACATCTTTTGCCAATATTTTTTTGTCCTTTAACTCTCCCATGCGAATCGATATCCAAGCAGTGTTTTTTACTTGTTTTATTATGACTTTAATTGCTTTGAAGAAAATGTTCGTGCCATGTGTTTCGAAGTCTGTACTTTCATGTTGTAGCTCCCACTGTGATACTTGTTGATAAGAAAAGCAATCAAAAATTTCATTGGGTCGATTGAATCCATAGAAAAGTGTAGGAAAGTTTAGCTCTTCAGAGTATTTGTCTTGGAAAATGCTCAATGGTCGGAAGCTCTCCGAAGGTGCAATTTCTATGATTTTGTTGTCTAAATCATCTACTAGATGTGTTTCTCCATATCCATGTATCAATGTTTCTGATATTGGTTCTATGTCTATTTCATTTTCATCATCATCTACTTGTTCCGTTGTTTGTTGAGTATTTGATTCTTGTTTGGCTATTTCATTAAATACTTTTTCCCAACTAGTATTGATTACAATGCCTTCAATTTTATAAAGTTCGGTTTTGCATAAATCACTTAGCACAGTCATAATGATCTTTGGCCGAATATTTCCAGATAGATATGCGTTTTTGTATTTCAATTTTCGCTTTAGCATAACTGCAACGGTCAAATTGTCATCTAGACTTCTAGGCAATGCTATTTGAACTCTATCCAAGTTTGCAGGCACATTGATAATTGAGCCAGTTAGCCCAATTTGTGCTCTTTTATAACCAAGTTGTCTTATTTGTGCAAAGGCTATTCTTGGTGACACCAATCGTTCTTCCAAAGGAGTCAATATAGCTACAGATGGCAATATGTTATTGTGGCAGATTCGTGTAGGCGATGTAAACGTAGGCAATTTCCCATTAGCAATTGCTTTATTGCAAGGTCTACAAATTCGAACAAGTAGCATTGGGCATGTCACAGCTTCTGTATTTGCTAGAGTTTCAAAGGCTAATTTAATTGTCTTGTTCATACAACAAATGTCTTTTTTAAAATGCAGTTGCTTACAAACAGAACATGCATGAATAGGTGTGTCTTGAATAACTTTTAAGTATGTAACAACTGCTTTCTTTGCCTTTGCACTTTCTTTTTGCTTTTGACGAATGTCCATTCCTTGTCTACGCAGATTGTGTTTCAACAAGCACAAGTTTTTTTGCATATTGCCATCAATGCATGTTTGCATGCTGGTTTTGGTTTTTGAAAATTGCTCAGCAATGCAACAGCTATTTTTTTCTATGTTTGTTATCTTTTGTTTTTGCCTCTTTGCTTTAATTGCATCTATGTATATTGGTTCGTTCAAGGATCCCTTGTCAATGTTCTTCTCTACAATGTTTTCTTTCGCTATTATCTGTTTGCTCTTTTCAAAATTATCCATTGCAATTGCAGTAGAAGTATTTCTCTTGCAATCGAGCGGAAATGGCATTTTATTTTCATAGTGTTCTTGTAGCAAGGGTTGGAAATGCGAATGCATTTTATCTATTACATGTTGCATTAGGCATAGAACTTTCGACGATCTATTTGTTGCATGGAATACGGCAATATTTTCTTGAAAATTATTGCTCCATAGATGTATGTTAGCGTTTAGCAACTCACATAACCATTGAAGAGCAAATCGATCTCCTTCTATGTGACCAATGATATATGGCTCTGCCAAATGGACAATATAGGTTCTCCATCCAGAAACAAGAGATGTATCTGCTAATGTGTTTTTATCAAGATATATGTCCAAGCATTGTATTGCTCTAATATCATTTGAAGCAATAGAGTTATAAAAAGTTTGCGCAATTGCTTTTCTAACACTTTGTCCATCAGCGAACAGTGTCAATTTGGAGATTGATTCAAACAAGGAGTCATGGCAATTGCCTCGAAGTTGAAATGATGTTTCAACTTCGTTATATACACATTGATTTACATATGCGCTTTGAGAAAGCATATCAGTGGCTTGTCTTTTGGCTTGTATTGTTTTATATGACAAAAATGGTTTGAAGTGGACAGAAACTGGTGTGTGGTCATGGAACAATATATTGTAGCAATATTCAAATCCCCCAGAATTGAAATGAAGGTATTTTGTTCCTTTTGTTAATGACCAAACAGCGACTGGAACATTCAACCATTTTGAAAACCACTTGATGCAAAATATATCACCCCATAGTCCATATACACTTTGATCATCTGGTTGCGAAGCAGATTGCGACATGCGATTGAGATATTCGTTGACATTTCCTATGCTATGCAATTCTAGCAAGTAGTCAACTGTCAATTCTGTGCGCATTGATAACAATGCAGAGGGATCTTTTTGATCTAGACAAACACGGAAATGATTCACAATCCCTTCCCTCATCTCTATTGATGTATATCGGAAATGCAACAATACTGCAAGTGCATCAAACAGGCAATTTCCTGGCTCATAGTGGAAATTGTCTAGTCGAAACAGATTGCTTGTAGCCAAAGCCTCATCAATTTGTTTCCAATTAGAATATTTGATCCCAAGACCATTTGCTCTTAAAACATAGTCACTTTTACTTTTGTCTTTTCCCATATTTCCTACAAAGACATTTGCAACAACATATATTTTTTTGCCTTTTTGTTGTTGTTCTTTTTCTATGCCCCCAGTCGTTTATATAGGAAAACCTGTAGGCAAGTGAAGAGAAGCAGATCCTAAGGAAAAGAAAATAAGCAAAGGGCATGGTTTTTTCTCAAACCATGCTGTTATAAACATTGTAAATTGTTGTTGTCAATGCAAATAACCAAAGCAAAGGAAACAACATATTCACAACAAATTTTTTTCAAATGAAATGTATTTTGCCCTCCTAGTAGAATAGGAAAAAACGGCATGTCGATTGCTAAGTTGAAATTATTAAATATCCAAGATTTGATATCAATGCAAAAAGTCTTAATGTGCACAACATTAACTGGTTTATTGTTATTATATATATAATAATTAAAAAGAACATCTATAACTATAACTAAACCTTCAAACTTTTAATCATAATAATATAATGATGCCAAGTTGTCGAGACCAGACACTAAATCCATTTGCTCTTAAAAGAATCAATATAAGTTTAGAAACTCTGTTCATGAATCATATCCATGTCTCCATTCACATGCATTTCACAAGCAAAAGCATGTGTGCTCTGCAATGAATGGAATTGAAGAAACATAGGGAACGAGGAAAATACCTGTTCCTGAGAAGGTTGAGATCTGGCTTTGCTAGCTATGATTGGCAGAGATGGTGTGAAGTAAGCCTCCAAATGAGCACAAAATAGAAAAAGCTTTCCTGCAATGTTTCCATATGGCCGATAAAATATAAGCTAGGGCAAATGTACATCATCTTACATAATATACTTATTGGATAAGCCTAGTTTAAAACGATCTTTGAAAGGTGAAATCAAGGTATATTTTTATTTTTTGGAAAGCAAAATATTGGAAACTATAATTTTGCTAAGCCAAAATTTAGAAGATTAAACAATGTAGCGCTTTATATGACAGAAAGAAAGAAATGAATTGTTTAGCACAAATAAGTTTTGATGCTATAGTTCAAAACTCATGTCTAATAAAACTATATGAGACCTTGATGAAAAAGCTTTGAAAAATAGACAATGTGAATTAAACAATGGCTATGAAATAATGTTATAACTATGTGAATATTCTCAATGTCATAAATGTATGGTATTGCAAATATATATATCCATATTCAACACACATGAATACCTCTATAGCACCCAAACTATGCAATTTCCACAACTAATATATGTTATTCTAACATTTTTTAAAGATTTCCAACTAACGTCTTACAAAATAAAACAAAAAAATATGCTCATATATAGAAACTATTTCCTTTATGATAAGTAATTGGAAGTAAAAATTAAATTTGGTAACTATGGCAAAAATTTGTTATAACTTAGGCAAATTCAATTCTGATTAGGCTTTACTTGATGTCAAAGCCATAACTCACTCCCATCTGGATTTTTGTTGAATCCTCAAAGACATAACTCACGGGAGTTTTGATGCCACTGTTGCTAAGTAATAGGGGCAATGCCTAAGAGGGTAAAGTACAAAAGAAATAAAAAGATGGACGCAAAGTTCAGTGAGACTCTTGTAGAAGCATATGAGACTCTTTGAAACCAAACAACATTGACTATTAAAGTAAAAAAAATAGAAATGTTGTTCATGTTTGATACAAAGGCATGTCTTTTTAATAACATACTTATGTATTATGATTATCCTATTTATCCTTGTATATTACTACTACGACACTATTATTATTTACCTTTTCTTACTATGTTTAAATATATTTTGGACATTACATAAGAATATATATTCTTAATATTAAATCAAAATGATAAAACTAGATGCCAGAGCATGGGAAAAGAAACAAATTTAAGATGTATCATTATCTAAACAATTTAAATTTTCAAGTAAACGCAATTTGATTCTGAAAATCTGAGCTTCTTGTTTTACAAAGTGATACAATGCCAAAATAAAACCATTTGTCAACACTTCAAAGTTTCAAAAATATGATGCTTAACTTTTTCCTAGACTACTGCTTCCCCTTTATACTGAGTCTGGAAAATTTTGTTATTCCTCTCGCGCTAGATCTCCCATAGAAGAAAGCCTTAGAATAGTTGCCAGTCTTGATTCAAATAACTAGTGTGAAAGGCAATGTCTCCCCAATCTATGATTTTTTTGCTTGGGTTACTCTTAATTTTGGACGTTTGTTGGAAAATCATGGTAGCTTGGTCCCAAAGATTCAATGCAAAAAGATAAAGATCAAACAAATGATCAAGAGTTTCCTCGTGCTGTATGCATAAAAAGATTGAGATGGACCTTCGAAGCCCCTAGAATAAAAGGCATATGGTAGACAATGATAAGGTGTCTAGGGCTAAGGTAAGGGATCATAGCTGTCTTTCCTAAGATTCCTAAAAGGGCATAAGAAGGGATATGTCACTACTAAGATTCATTCAAAACTGGTATAGGGAGAACAAGTGCCAGGCCTCCCTTCTATAGGTGGGTAAAGGCATTCCGTAAGCATTTGACTTCATAAAAGGGTTGAGACTCAATCAATTAGGATGAGAGCAGTAAGTGAAAGTATGATAGCATAGGTGCATAACTACGAGATTTAAGCATGAAAAAAAAGAGTAGGTCTATTTCTAAGCAGTCTAGTGGATTCTAATTACTTAATTGTAGATTGGCAAGGCTTGGCCGAACCAACTTGACCAAGGAAAAATAGCCATAGTAAGTTGTACAAAAGAAGCATCCGTTAAATGAAAACAAGTGTGATTTCAAGAACGACATATATAAAAGCCAAGAACGAAAACTAATAACTAAGTTTGGTGAGACAGTCCATGTAAAAAAAACACCTTGTTCATTCTCTTTACTAACTTAAAGCTCTGCTCCTCACTTTCGTGCCTCACTGCTTTAGATCTGGGACTTTTCTATATGTTATTTATCTATGAACACCTTTCTATTTATATATGTAATATCGAGCGGGCTTTAGAGATCTTCTTTGTTTATCTTCCTTGGATTGATTCACTGTGTACCTGGACTTCAAGAGATTTGATCGGGGTGGCTACTTAGAACATCGCCATTTACCTTTGCTTGTGGGAATATCTTTCTTTATGTTCTAACCTATATAAACAACCTAGTGTCTTAACCACCCTTTGTATACTGGCTCACTTATAAAACTTAATTATTGGACAGGCCTTTGGTAGGCACTTTGAACCATATGTTGAGCAATTAACAGTGGTAGCATCAATTTGTTATCACCTATATGTTTGGTGACGGCTATTCTTATGGACAATACATGGGCATGCCCAGTATAATAGTAAATCGCTACGAACCACCAACATTTTATAGGTGCATATCATGGCAACCAACAAGCTTTTCCTAGCATCATGTGTTGTGATTGCAACATAGGTAAATAGTCCTTTAATCCATGTAGTAGAGCGTAGTAGTCCTCTTATCCTTATTATCACCAATATAAAATATTGACACTACCTACCAGATTAGATTCTTTATCATGCCTACAATATAAATGCAACTGTTGCCAAGCCGGGCAGGCTCTCACTTTCCAACCAGCCCCCAGATCGAGAGTGTTTCAGAGCTATATTCCATCAAGTAGCAACATTCATATAAGAAACTAAAATTTAATTTTAATAAATATACATGACATTGCATTTTATTATTTTCGTCATAGCATCTCTTTCACTATTCCCTTTTTTGCTTTGTCATGTTTACTCTACTTTCTATTAATTTTATTTTTCATGCTAGCGTTTCTTCACACCCCATGGAGCAATTGCTAGTGTATAAGTGCGAAGACTTAAAGTTTCACTTCTTTTTACCTCGTTTTATAAGTACGAGAACTTAAAGTTTTACTTCTCTCTACCTTGTTTTAATTTAGTAATCTTATTGCAATGCCTTTGTCTAAAAAAATGCTTTCTCCTTTAACATAATAATGGGTGGCATATTAATCCGTATGCACCTTTAATAAAAATATTATATTCAACAAAAATTACGAACATTTGTTATGATTGCAGATGTCGATAAACTATTATTGTCATTGCATTTCATTAATATATGCTTAGGTCATTGAAAACAATAACAATGTTGAGGTACAACATTGGTTTTCGATGTTTTTATGGGTTATGTTATAAATCCATGAGATATTTTTACACCAAAAAAAACAATGACTCACTACTAATGGATTTGTGAATCAAGATTGGAGGCCTCATGTTGTCAAACAAATGCACATATGCAGGCTTCATGTTCAAGGTTGTTGACTCATGGTTCTTTTCTTTTTCTGAATAAAGTAAATATCTCCATGTTTGTATGACTAAAATATTTATATGGTTACATCCAAAATAATATCCTTTTTTAAAATGATGACCCACCATTTTCTAGAGGGCTACATCTACTAAGAAATTTCCAAGCCTTGTTATTCCGGAAAATTAAGGTCTGACTAGCATTAAAATCATTGCATAGCCAAAGTCAGTTCCCAAGGAGCTGATGCCACAAAACGAGATTTGAACCCGGCTGGGCAGGACAACAACATTCCTCTGAACCACCCAAGCCACATTCAATTGGCTATCCTTATACATTCTACCAAGCCAAGGGATAAATTATAATCATCACTTGTTATTCCGGAGAATTAAGATATGACTAGCATTAAAATGATTACATAGTCAAAATCTGATCCTAAGGTGCAAGTGTCGCAAAGTGTGATTTGAACCTGGGTGGGGAGAACAACAACATTCCTCCCAACTACCCGATCTACACCCAATTGACTATCCTTATAGATTCCTCCAAGCCAAGCGATAAATGATAATCAATTTCCTGATAAGTTGTTCGCACATAGAAATGAATTTTTTAATTAAATGCAATGAAAAAGACAAACAATGCAAAGGCGAAATCCATCAACCTCATAGATAGGGGATTTTCCCAACAAACATATGTTGAATTGGGGACGGTGTAAGCAAGATTAGAGTATTCAACATTATCTTTTTTCTAAATTTTGAATTAAAATTTATTTATAGTTGTCAAAGATGTTGTCAAGGCATATTTAAGTATATGGCATTGCAAGGAAACTAGCCATCAAATAGCTTAAAAATCGAAATACAGGGCTTTAAAAATATGGTTATATAAACCCTTTCGGTTCAATAATATAGCCTATCGCAAAAGTATAAAAAATGTTGCGCAAAGAGACTATTAAATTGCAATAGGTGAAAATACAAAGGCAAAATCAGCAGTGCAAACCATCAAACATTGTACATTTAAAAAATTGCTTTAGAGCATAAAAACCGAAGTCGAATAGTACTCATAAATTGTACACAGGAAATCATGGTCGCCATAAAATAGTAGAAATCGATACCACCCATATACATATTATAAGCGAGTTCAAAGCCAAAATTTCCCTCGATACTTGCAACAACAACCTATGTAAAAACACAAAATTTGAATCACTTGAAGAGGAGTGGCACCCTCCGCAATTTCAAGCGTTGGTTTTAAAAAAGACACAAATGATGAAGTTTGTAGCATTGAGGCCACAAGAGATCCAAGCATCCATCCTAGGAACATAGAAAGTGTCTAGGCATTCATCCTATGATGATTTGTCACAAATCATTTCAAAGTCCAGCGATCACCATGAAACTTCTCATAGAGACAATGAGCACAACCCTGTCGCATTCAAGTAAAATTAGCGAATCAATGTCCGTATCAGATAAAAGTATATTTTTTCCTAAATATATTTTTAACAATTGAACCGAACCCATCGGTATAGACAACCTAGAAAAAGGAGGATAAATATTGCAACAAATTAAACAACTATGAATGTATCCATTGAATATAATCAGATTGAACTAATGTAAACACATGTCGTGTATCCATGCCATAGCACTAATCAAATAGCAATGCTTCCGTGCATGTGCTACATTTGCCTGTTGAAGTTACCTTTGTTATCGAGCGTCTAAAATCTTGGGCGCATTCTACCAATGCACTTACACTATCCATAATGGAAAAGTTATAAACAATTAACCTTGTCTTGCATGCACACGCTAATTTGCCAGGTTATATGGCAGCTGTAAGCACATAGTATGAGCGGTATATCTTGTTGGCATATCTTGTTGGCACTTGTTTCTTTTTAATCATTGTGTCGGAAAAGTTATAAACAATTAACCTTGTCTTGCATGAGACGCTAGTTTGCCAGGTTATATCGCAGCTGTAAGCACATAGTATGAGCGGTATATCTTGTTAACACCTGTTTCTTTTTAATCATTGCGACATATTTTTGTTTCAGGATTATTTCAAGAGAGAGCATACTTGCGAGTCAATGTCTTCGAACGTAAATGTATCTTGGAGCCAGCCATTCTCTCCATGGCCAACAATGACAATTACATTATTGAGGAGTGAATCGAGTAACCGCCAAGTTCAGAGCACAGACTGCGGAGAGAGCTCAAATACTGAGGAGAGAATCCAGCAAATCTTAGACTATCAACATTTTTTTCAACAATGGACTGAACATGGCATTCTATTATGCTTATTGCACAGCCTAGTTGTCACTTTTGAGGTCATCTAGGTGCACAGACGAGGAAGAACATCTGCATTATGATAAAACTATGTTGCCATGAATTTGCCAGAAACTCTGCATCTGAAAATGGACAGCATTAAAGCTTTTCGGTTTATATAATTTGACTCAAGGTTTAAGATAAGAAACTTAAGAAATCGAAGGAGCCTGGAGGATGCGTGCAGCCACAGCATATATGTTCAAAAATTCAATTGATGATTAGCCCTGTTGCATGGGACAAAAACGTGAATTTAAAATGGACAATAGCAGAATTAGAGGCAGCGGTAAATCTTGAACCATTATTTACACCGCTCTGAGCCATAACTGGACCTGACGAGCAGGAAGGGAAGGGAGCCAAGAAATCCAACAGGCTGCTAATAAATTCGTGAAAAAGAAGTACGCCCGAGAGTTTATATATAGTGCCAGAAATCCTATGGGCAGAAATATCAAAGACAACTAATTTATTGTTTTATTTTGCAGTGTGCTATAACACTCGATTTTCCTTTTGGAGGGTAAAGAATATCTCTGACAGCTATCTAGATTTATGTTCTTCCGGGCTCTGGTAAGAGATTTCTTATGCATATGCTATATTTTCCATTTTCCTCTAGATAAAAGGTTCTTTTTTGTCTCACACTGGTTCAAGCTTAGTGAAAGCGAGAGCATTTTAGTAATGGCCTTCCTCTGCACAAGTAATCTCTTTCTCTTATCACCTGTATACTGTGCATGTTCTAGTTTAACATCCATACATTCGGAAAACATCAAATTACAAAACGCAGGTCAAAACAATTTTCTGTCAATATTTATTATTATTATTAAATTTTCTCTCAATATTTATTATTATTATTTTTAAACTTTGAACAATACTTACTATCATTATTATTTTTTTTAATCTTTGAACCGTGATTTGAAAATTGGAAAAAACTAAAATAGGTTTACATTGCTATAAAAAAATTCAAATTTTATCTCCAATCAAACCAGCGATATTTAATTTCGCGATTTTAAGGGTGCCAGATGCAGAATGTATACGTATCTGCATAGTGCAGGCAGGTGCTGTTAATTGAAGGTTGGCTGGCACAGTATTGATTGATTATCTTAAACGTATTTCTCCATGCAAGCCCTCTCTTTAATTCCAATTCCAAGGGATCTCTTGGATTTGCCAACCAGGGCCAGGGCCTATATCTAGCTATCCAAGATCTGCAGGAATTGGAAGTTTGCTCTGTCTGCCCACGCGTTTAAATTTCCTTCCTGGAGAAACAAGGTGGAGCGAGACAGCAGTTGTTAGCGCCTTTGATTTTTCAGCAATTGGCCTCTCTACCAAATGGTCGGTATTTTGCCTTTGCTTACTTTTCCTTTGAATGCTTAGAAGTTCTTCATTTTTTCCTCTTGCCTGCTTTGTTTTTAGCGTTTCTTTAGTAGATTTGAAATGCTTTCAAAATTTCAAACGTTTTATGCCATGGGGGCGGTTTTCCAGAAGATTTTAATATTTGGAGTTTGTAGAAGGTTTAGCCTTTAATTTGACCTCGGAGGGCAGGATTTTGGGCATTCTGCACTAAAATTTTTGACCATTATGTGGTCAATTCTCGGTGAACTATACTGGGCATTATGCGCTGAATTCTGTGTGAACTATACTGGGAATTATGCAGTGAACCCTCGATGAACTATAGTCGGCATTATGCGGCGAAACCTTCGGTGAAATGATCTCTCTGTGAAACGTTCGGTGACTAGTAACTATTCTGGGCATTCTGGGGTGAACCCTTTGGTGATTGGTAACTATTTTGGGTAAGAAATGAATACGGCGAACAACCACCTATCTTAGTCTAGAGATCGCGTTTAAGGTAGACCACAGCGAATTCTTTATCTTACACAGCGAAGCAGGCACAAGCTGCTTAGTTTTAAGCAACCTTCGGACAGTATTCTCTGCCCTCGACTCGTGGCAAAGGATAGGTTTTTAAATAACTTCTATATGATCAGGAAATCGACTCCAATGGGATTACCGCACAGACTGCTTTGAGAAGGGTCGCGACTATCTTCCATCAATCATTTTTGAATTTTATTAAGCAGCTGACCGGAACTACTCATTGGTTTAAGCCATTCCATTCTTAGGATAGATTATACACCTAAAGAATTACAGCCAGCAAAGCAAGCTTTCTATACTTCCTCTTAGGATAGATTATACACCTAAAGAATTACAGCCAGCAAAGCAAGGTTTTTATACTTCCAATGAGGAAGAAACAACCCATTATAGGCTTTCAATCTTCACATAGACACCCTGAACAAAGCAAAGAAGAAGAATGCATTTGGGCATTCTGGGATGAAATTACATCTTTGCCTTTGACGAAAACTCGCAGGCATATTATGTGTATATAACGACTGATATGTTCGGACCAGTGTTTTGGTTAACAAAAACCACCTTGTAGAGCTTCTACTCGGAGCCATTTAATTTTTAAATGAAGTTTATTCTTCTAATGGATTTTAACCAGAAGCCCCTGTCGGCCTCTCCCCTCAAATTCGCTCATGCAAAATGAATTCTAAGGAAGGAGATCTCGAAGAAAGTCTAGCAGAACATTAGGGCTAGTCCAAGTACCAAGAACGTCATATCTCTACGGCGAGGATTTAACCAACGAAGCTTACGACTTCATTTTCATCTACCACATTAATTTGCTTTTAATCATTGTCACCAACGATGAATCAAGTTTGCCAACACTAATCCAACTTGCCAATAAGAGATCCAGCGAGGACTTATTCTCATCAAGACTAACAGGGCTCGGCGTATCAGGTCTTGCCCACCAAAAATACTATCAACTTAAACCGAATAGACCATGTGATTATAGGCACAAGAGCTTCTCAGCATGGTCGTATTTATGGAAACTTTAATATTCAAATCTTTTGATAGTTTGCCTACCAACGAATGTCTACCTGGGTATCAGAACTTAATCATTTTGACGATGTTAGTACATAAGCCATATATTGAGAGTCACGAGAGTTAAAGTCTAATAATATTTCGACATCATCATCATCATTTTAGCGGTATTACATTTTCCTAAGATAACCTATGTCTGGATTTGAAACGATACCATACGGCTGCACCCTTCAGCAATTTAATCACTGACAGGAGTGTTAAGAACCGGCCAAATGACCGATACTCTCATCCTTTTGTCAACATCTTAAACCAAAATTTAAAGCTTTTAGTGCCATTTAGATACATTTAAACGTCCATTACAGTTTGATCTCATCCTCTTCCACAAACGACTGATTGATAGAACAAAATGACAGAGCTTGATATTAATTGGTGATTTCTAAGTTATCCATGACAAGGAAGACACTTATCATTCAAATTTCATGTAAAAAAAGGAACCATTCCATTAGAAGCAGACTTATAGTTAAAACTACAATATGTAAACCGTTATTCATACTATTCATTTTTCATCAGAAATGTCGGAGGTTGAACCTCGCAGGAAGCATCATAAAATGCTGCGAATACAAGAATAGCACACAGATAGGACAACGCAGATTGAGAATCATGTTCTCTTCACATGCCATACTGGCTACCAACAAAAACAACTAAAACTGTGTCCCAACACCTTTGACAAAAGTCTTAGCTAAGCCAGACTTAGAACCAGCAGAGTCAGCATAGGAACCTCCGAGGCTTACCGATTTGAATGCTTGTTCCACTGCTACTGCAAAGAAGAAAACCAGAGACATCGTTTTACCTGCCACAAGTATAGGATTTTGGTTAAACCATTGAAGAAGTTAAAACGTGAAAGCAAACACATTCAAACTCATATCTTTAACCTATTGAAAACCGGACCAAGACGTGACAACTTACATTGTTGAAAGTAGACTTCGAACCAAAAGCCAAAACCTTTCTACAACTGACGAGAACCAGGTTCAAAGATTGCATCAACAACAACATCAGAGTGGTTCGACTCTGAGAGCCACGGTGGAGACCTGAATCACAGGTTATCGGTTCAAACCACGGAGGAAAAATGCCATTCCTGAATCTGAAACCTAATACATCGCAGGCCTGTCGACCAATCCTTCAAACCACTCTCAAACACGAAAGAAACAATGCCATCAATAAACAACCTCGATCAATACTTACTGGAGGATTAGGATTTTAAAGTGCCAAAACCCAAGGCAATATAACATCAACGACGAAGATTTTGACATTATAGCACAACTGCTTACGAGGTACTGAGCACATTAATATCACATTTATTATTCGTTTCTACCATGAAGTCCAGCTAGGAGAATTTCCAAGCTATTTGATAGCACAGCTCGGCATTGCGAAGACACTCACAATTTTTCATCACAGGTTACAAGCCACATTAATCACCACCTAGATATTCCACTTAGGAAAGCTGATAGCAGAGTTAATACTATGACAGCACACCCTTGCCCCTCAGCATTGAACCATTAAGACCTTAATAATTATCTTGTCCTTACTGTTGTTTGTCACGTCTGTCACCTGTCGGGTTATTATTATATATAAACAGGTTAGAGTTTGAAACCTCTATGCAGCATCAACTAATTATCAACAAATGTTGAAGTTGTTTTATGATAACCATAACTATCGTGTTGTTTCACACCTTATAATAATAAAAACATTTCCCTAAGGCAACTTATGTCTGAATTTGAAATGATACCATACGGCTATACCCTTCAGGAATTTAATCACTGACAGTAGAGTTAAGAACCGGCCAAGTGACCGATACCCTCATTCTTTTGTCAACATCTCAAACCGAAATTTAAAGCTTTTAGTGCCATTTAGATACATTTAAACGTCCATTACAGTTTGGGCTCATCCCCTTCCACAAACGACCGATTGATAGAAGAAAACGACAGAGCTTGACATTAATTGATGATTTTTAAGTTATCCATGACAAGGAAGATGCTTATCATTCAAATTTCATGTAAAACAAGGAACCATTTCAGTAGAACCAGATTTATAGTTAAAACTACAATATTTAAACCGTTATTCATATTATTCATTTTTCATCACAAATGCCAGAGGTTGAACCTCGCAGGCAGTATTGCAAAATGTTGCAAATACAAGAATAGCACTCAGATAGGACAACGCAGATTGAGAATCACGTTGTCTTCACATGCCATACTGGCTACCAACAAAAACAACTAAAACTATTTCCCAACACCTTTGACAAAAGTCTCGGCTAAGCAGACTTAGAACCAACAAAGTCACCATAGGAACCTCCAAGACTTACCGATTTGAATGCTTGTTCCACTAATACTGCAAAGCAGAAAAGCAGAGACATCGTTTTACCTGCCACAAGTATACGATTCTGGTTAAACCATTGAAAAAGTTAAAACGTGATAACAAATACATTCAAACTTATATCTTTAACCTATTGAAAACGGAGCAAGATCTGACAACCTACATTGTTGAAAGTAGACTCCGAACCAAAAGCCAAAACCTTTCTGCAACTGACGAGAACCAGGTTGAAAGCTTGCATCAACAACAACATCAGAGTGGTTCGACTCTGAGAGCCATGGCGGAGACCTGAAGCACTGGCTATGGGTTTAAACCACGAAGGGAAAATGCCATTCCTGAATCTAAAATCTAATACATCGCAGGCCTGTCGACCATTCCTTCAAACCACTCCCAAACACAAAACAAACAATGCCGTTCATAAACAAGCTCGATGAATAGTCACGAGCAACATAACATCAACAACGAAGATTTTGACATTATAGCACAACTGCTTACGAGGTACTGAATACATTAATATCACATTTATTACTCACCATTTTTCATGACAGGTTGCAAGCCACATTAGTCACCACGTAGATATTCCACTTAGGGAAGCCCGTAACAGAGTTAATACTATGACAGGACACCCTTGCCCGCCAGCATTGAACCATTAAAACCTTAATTACCCTGTCCTTACTCTGGTTTGTCACGTTTGCCACCTGTCGCGTTAAACTTGTTCCATTTTTCTATGATAACCATAACCATCGTATTGTGGAGAAAGTGTCGAAGACATTTCCCGGAGCAAAAAACTAGACGAGCTTATATGCCACGCGTTGCTACGCCCACGAGTCAGACATAGACACGCTAAACAAGGAGGGGTATGACCGTTCACGTGTCACAGACCCACCACATGTTATATTAAACTAAGTAGCAAGTAATACTATCGTTATAAAAAATTAAATTTTGATATTCCGAAATGTAACATCAAACATCAACAATAAACCTTAACTCGAATGGCGCACCTTTCGCCGCCGACTGAGAATCACATTCTCTTCACATGCCATACTGCCTACCAACAAAAAACAACTAAAACTATTTCCCAACACCTTTGACGAAAGTCTCGGCTAAGCCAGACTTAGAACCAGCAAAGTCACCATAAGAACCTCCGATACTTACCGATTTGAATGCTTGTTCCACTGCTACTGCAAAGGAGAAAACCAGAGACATCGTTTTACCTGCCACAAGTATACGATTTTGGTTAAACCATTGAAAAAGTTAAAACGTGATAACAAATACATTCAAACTTATATCTGTAACCTACTGAAAACCGGAGCAAGATCTGACAACTTACATTGCTGAAAGTAAACTTCGAACCAAAAGCCAAAACCTTTTTGCAACTGACGAGAACCAGGTTGAAAGCTTGCATCAACAACAGCATCAGAGTGGTTCGACTCTGAGAGCCACGGTGGAGACCTGAAGCACTGGTTATGGGTTCAAACCACGAAGGGAAAACGCCATTCCTGAATCTAAAACCTAATACATCGCAGGCTTGTCGACCATTCCTTCAAACCATTCCCAAACACAAAACAAACAATGCCATTCATAAACAAGCTCGATGGATAGTTACCAGGGATATAACATCAACAACGAAGATTTTGACATTATAGCACAATTGCTTACGAGGTACTGAATACATTAATATCACATTTATTGCTCACCATTTTCCATGACAGGTTGCAAGCCACATTAGTCACCACGTAGATACTCCACTTAGGGAACCCGTAGCAGAGTTAATACTATGACATGACACCCTTGCCCGCCAGCATTGAACCATTAAAACCTTAATTACCCTGTCCTTACTTTGGTTTGTCACGTCTGCCACCTGTCGCGTTAAACTTGTTCCATTTTTCTATGATAACCATAACCATCGCATTGTGGAGAAAGTGCCGAAGACATTTCCCGGCGCAAAAAACTAGACGAGCTTATATGCCACGCGTTGCTACGCCCACCACATGTTATTTACACTAAGAAGCAAGTAATACTATTTTATAAAAATTAAATTTTAATATTCCGAAATGTAACATCAAACATCAACAATAAGCCTTAACTCGGATGACGCACCTTTCACCGCCGAAATAGGAAGCAATTACCGAGGCTGACGTTATTAGCTCTCATCCAATGAAATGTTAACAAATTAGTACTATTTAAAAAATTAATATAAATATTTTTTTTTCGAACTATTTACAAATAACCCAAAACCATAGTATGGAGGAAAAATTTATAGCCCTAGGTGCAAACTAGGTGCAAATTAATAGGGTCTGCATGAAATATATAATATCCCCTTCGGGGACATAATAATTAAAGTATCAGGAATTAAACTATCTAAAAAGTAGAAACATATATCATGAGAACGCCGGTGTGAACATATAATGAATAGAAATATAACTAAGTCGGCATAATGGGTCATGCCTTTTTCTTCATCCACGGATTCGTGCAGTGAACTAAACAATATCAATCCAATCTTATCGATCGATGTAGCTCTCAACTCAACCTATTGGGGATTAATTCTAGAAAAAAATAATCAACCATCGATTTTAAAGTGTTGCTTCATGCCATGATATGATGTGATAAATAAAAATCGAATCATTTAAGTTTACTTATCGATCAAGCAAAATGTAAGACAACTATATAATTTTATGATTTGAAAGTGTTGCTTTAAAATGAATATATAAAAGCTTGTCTCACATGAGCGTTACTCCCTGTGTGTTGAGCGTTACTAAGTGGGTGCAGTAAAAAGGGAAGATAGACAAAATTATTGGAAAAATAGAGATGACCTTAGACCTGTAGCCCAAGTCTTCAACTATCCACACCCTTCACATATACATGATAAAGCTAAACCAATGATTCTATAGAAAGTAATCAAAGCACAGTAAATACCAAAGGTAATCTACAATGGAAACCACTATTTCAAAACCTTACAAGGACCTTAAGTCGACTCAGTTTTCCCTCATGACATCACCCTATTTCAAAACCCTAATTGCGTAAAACAAAGTACAACTCACTGTGGACATTTTTCCGTGCAATTGTTTTGGCTTACAATCTCTACAAAATTAAATTATATAATAATGACAGCAAAATATAAGCCTTGAACAATTTGATAACAAAAGACAAAGCCAAGGAGCCACAGTATGGAATATACAACATAGATCTCATAACGAAGAACATTATTTTTCAAGAGAAAAAGACACAAATGACAGGATTTCAAAGCACTGGTGTTGTTTAGGGCATGAAATTACATTCAAAATAACATATGCTAGACAAACTGATGATGCCTACATTGCACAACTAGCAATGCTTGCATTGGACGATTCGTCAGGTCCACAAAGAAGTTAAATGCCCTATTAAGCTTCAAAACCCAACTCTGTCAATATATAGGGATAAAATCGGTCCCATTCTCCCCACAATGCCAGAAATTATGGATGAATGTCTATAAAAAAAAATTCTCCATAAGGAAAATCTAGGGGCGATTAACATCGATATTTGGATTTACAAGAAAAACATTGGGCGAAATTTCCATTGAGACCTCTACTCACCCATTGAGAGACTCAAGCTTCCTTGAGAGGATATGGCAATTGGCTTGGATGGAGAAGGGCTGCAGTGTTAAGCCTTGGTTGTAGTCTATTCTTTACTATGTATTTCCCTATTTGCAGTAATACAAATGCTTTCCACCAATATTGTTCATGTGTGATGATATTGAGTAGTTTCCCTGCTTAACTGTTTACTTAGATCTCTTATTGTATAGATGCTCTTTACTCGTTGCATTGTTCTTTGTGTCTTGACAGGTCTTGCAGCTGAGATCTGACGATCGTGGGACATGAAGCAACATTCAGGAGAAAGGATTGTGAAGTTGAAGGTAAGACATCTAGTACTTGATCCTTAAGTAGATCTAGGAAAACCATTTGTAGTCTGTTCTATTTGTTCTAGACTCACATTGAGCTAGGGAGATCAGGCTCGTGTCCGCTTGAGTGGATTGTCCGTATAACAATCTCTATCCGGGATGTGAGTAGGGATTTGTTGATGTTCTCCATGGTTCCAGCATTTGGAAAACATTCTGCAAATCATTCTCTTGGATGGGTTCACGACCTAGAGAGAATGGACCCGTCATAGCCCTTAACTCTATGTTTTATGGCTCAGATGCTTAGCCTCCTTCAATCATGTGGATTAGAATGTACAGGGCTAGAGGTAACATTACGTACACCATGTGGGAGTGCTCCTTAGTCAGAGTGATATATTCTTGTAGAGTGAGATGACTTGTCTATGTTACATGGAGATATTATCTCCTTGAATATTAGACAAAATCTAATCTAATGTTGAATTTGCCAATTGGCTCTAAGAAGTGTCTGAGACGACTTCTTAGAGTATGGTCAAATCAACATTAGAGCTCTACTGAAAAGAATTTGACTGTATGTGAGTAGATATCAACGAGGAAAATTATTCTATGATGAAGAAATAACCAAGGAGTCAAGACAATTCATTGAAGAAGTCCCAGAGAAAGTGGAACTTCGGTAATTTTTAGGGGCGAAATTTCGCCATTTGGCTATTTTTTGGTGTTTTTTTCAAAAAATAAATTCGCTATTTGGTCAATTTTAGTCTCTAATATCACCTATATTTACATAAAATATGTTTTTTTATCATAATATTCGCCAAAATTTACATGTTTTAGTAGTAAATTGTATGTTTCATATTTAATATTCACCTACCTATCTAAATACATATTTTTTTCAATAAAAAATAATCGCCTAGGAGACTATACTTAAGTATAATATTAGAATCCTTAAAAAACACCCTGAGTGGAAGGAAAGGAAGAGCACAATTGCCCCAGTAAAAGGGGTAAATTGACCCTAGAAGACAAAATGACAAGTCGGCTTGAAAGATAAATACAAAATAAAATAAAAGTACAAGCCCACATAATTGTGGAAATTTCTAGTGAACTAAAGAATATAAATAGAAGTGTTCTCACACTTCATTTGACACATTCTCACAACACATCTTAGTGGTGCGCACTTCTCAAGGAGGACTAGCAAAAGTCACATGAAGTAATTTTTTGGTTTCCCTTATTCTCTTATTCTCTTGGAAGATCATTTACCCTTGCTAGGGTTTCATGTGGAAGAAGAGCACACTCTTTTGCTAGGGATTAATCTTCAAGTTTGGTATTCATGTTCTTGTATTGGATTAATTTATTCTGAGAAAAGTTTGTTAGGTCATTTTCTCCCTGTTTGGGTTTCCTAGGATAAATCTTTGTGTCTCTTGTGCATGGTTATCTTTGAGTGATTCTTGTTTTATTTTGTGTTGCAAATGAATGATGCTATAGTTGTGGGATGAAATGAATTATGAAATTAAACTTGAAAGAGATGAAAATGAAATTGCCATGTTAAAAAATATAACATGGTATTAGAGCAGTTCTAAATAGATGCCATTTCCAGAGATCATTTCTTCCATGATTTGGAAAGTAGGGCCAAAAAAGTAGGTCTGAAAAAGTAGCAGGTCCAAAAAATAGGCCCGCAAATTTAGGAAATTAGTGCCCAGAAAATTAGACCCGAAAAATTAGGGACCGAAAAAGTAGTCTCAAAAAAATAGGGTTGGAAAAAGCAGATCTCAGTTTTGTGAAAATTCAATTTTGACCTAATTCTTGCTAGAATAAGGAATTTGGGGTTTCCAGTTTTGAGCTCTTCTAGCCACATATCAAACTAAGAAATATTGTTTTGGAATTCTCCCTATGAAGGCGCACCTACCTGTGGAGTAAGTTTTCACTTTTAACAAAGTTCAATTTTGACCTAACTTTAGCTAGGGTTTCTGGATCATAATTTCAAAATGGTGTCCAACCTTAGAGTGGAAGATCGATTGGATGGTGCTTTAAATATTAGATCCTGGAAGACAAGAATACTCTTTATCTTGGAAGAAAATGAAATCCAGGATTATGTAAAGAAGGATATCTGAGAACTAGAAATTGATGGAGAGAAATCCAAATACAAGAAGAATAAAGCAAAGGCAAGGAGGATCTTGGTGGATTCTATAAAAGATCACTTGATTCCTCATATATCTAAGTTGAAGACTACTAAATCAATGTATGATTCTTTAGTAGGATTGTTCGAAAGAAAATCCACTAGCAGAAGACTAGCCTTGAGAAATCAACTCCATTGCATAAAGATGTCAAACTCAGATTCTGTTGTTACTTACTTCATGAAGGTCTCACAATTGAGAGATCAACTTAATCCCATTGGAGACATTATTGAATATGCAAAACTTGTCATGATGACACTTAATGGATTTTCTTCCACATGGGAATCATTGATTCAGAGTGTTTGTGCAAGAGAAGATTTTTCCAAGTTTGATCGATTGCGGACTGATTGTGTTCAAGAAGAGGCCAGAGTATTATCAACGAATAGCTCATAGAAACCTCAAGAAGAAGAGAATCAAGCTCTTGTAGCTCATGCAAGAAAAGGAATAGGAAGAAGAATAAAGTTCGAAAAGAAGAAAAATACAAGTGAAGGATCAACCCCAGCTCAAAGGAAGAAGGATCTATCAAAGATAAAGTGTTACACTTGTCAAAAATTTGGTCAGTATGCTAACCATTGTACTCAAGGGAAAATGAAGGAAAGGTAGCATGCATCAACAACCAGTGTTGATGAACCTAAATCAAAGAAGATAAAAGAAGATAAATGTGAGGAAATTGCAGATGATCTCCGGAAGGAGTATTTCTTTTAGTACACTCAAACTATATGCACACCAATGACAGTATCATTGTTGGATGATATCATGCACTGTGTGTCTGTTATTAGTGATCTACTCCATGAAGACCCATGATGAAGACTTCAACATATTCAATAAGTTCAAAATAAGATCAAGGTTGTCAGATTAGACAATGAAGAAGAGCTCCCTCCTAGAAACTCCAGTGATTTCTTCAAGGAGGAAGAGATAAAGAGGGAGCCAACAAAACAAACAAATATAAGTATTTTAAACTTTATATGATAAGTTTTATTTTCTCAAATTAAATTGTTATTGTCTGTTTAAATTAGTATTAGTTAACCCTTGTGGAAATTTCTGTCATGGATAGGTCCATTATAAATATTGTGGAGACGAAGATCGAATACGGCCAATATGACAGATATACTTAGATTAAGTGTCCCTCCAGTACAGTGATCATCCATATATTAGGACAAGACAATAGAGCCATCAGAACAGGTGGATCTTCCAAGAGATGATGCAACGATCAGGAAGCAAATCAACAGGGAGCCATGATGGAATAATACTAGTCCATCATGAAGAATGATGCATGATATTGCTGAGATCTGAAGGGAAGTCAGTGGTGACCTCCAAGTAGATCCATACGATCTAACATGCAATATAGACTAGCATCAGAGATGGCTCATAAATGAGAGCTAGGTTGCACACTCAAAGGGAGTATTCAGTGTTCTTGAGTGAGTAGGAGGCTCACCTTAGCAGACCCACTTGATGGGAGGTGACACAAATGATTTCTCAGATACAGAAAGAGCAGAGTGTTCAGATGAAAAGGGATTTGGATACTCAGATGCAAAGGGAACAATATGCTTCCACATAGAGACAGTATCCACAACACAACTTGTTGATAAAGAAGACTTTGTACGGACTCAAGCAGGCCTCTAGAGCTTGGTATGCCAAGCTTGACAAATACTTGATGAGCTTGGGTTTCACCAAGAGTGATGCAAATTTTGACCTTTACTACAAGGTTGTTGATGGTGATCATTTGATCTTAGTACTATATGATTGATGATATGTTCCTTTACGAAAACAAAGAAGCTTAGTGTCAAGTGTAAGAGGGAGTTGGCCTTTGAGTCCAAGATTATTGGGATTGTGGGTATGATGAGATCTTCCTAAGGACGAGGGAGTATATAGATGAGATCCTAAGATATTCAAGTGGATGGAATACAATTCCATGAGTATACCTATGATGCAAATGTGGAGAAGTTGTGTGATTCCACTTCATATTCAGATTCGATGGATCCCATGATGTGCAAATATGGATAAGCTAAGTGATTCCACTTCATATTCAAATTTGGTGATGTACAGATAGTTGATCAGATTCCTGATGAGATATTTTATTTGCAGTAAATACCCCGAGCCAATTATGGTTGAGCCGTGACTCTTCCATTGGATTGTGGCAAAGCATGTGCTTCGATATCTGCATAGTAATTTTGATATGATCTTAGGTGATGTAATGAAGCTGCAAATATATACAGATTCTAACTAAGAATGGTGTAGTGGATAGAGGGAGCATGTTTTTGTGGCACTTAGTATAGTAGAAGTAGAGTGAATTACATCCAGTATCACAGGGCTATTTGATTTGACGATAAAAAAACTACTTCACCATAGACGTAGTGTAGGAGGGTGCAATGAAGCTCCAACACATATCCACAGATGAGTAGATAGTCGATGTTCTCACCAATCCTCTGTCTAAGGCACAATTTTTATACTTTAGGGACAAGCTTGGTGTGATGGAGAATGACTCTATAAGTGAGACAGAGCGTTGATGGATGTGTAACACCATGATGATGAGCGGTAGACATTCATATGAGAGATGAATCATCCAAACACTGTGATGATGAGTGTAAGACATTCATATGAGAGATGAATGGCTCATACACTATGATGATCAGAGGAATACATTCACATGTGAGATGCATGATCTTCTAGATGCAGTTGCAGTACATATAATGTAGTACAGACCCTGGTGTAGTATAGGTACCATACATACACAGACACAATATAGATGCAGTACAAATGAGTATCATTGGGAAGACGTTCTCCACAGGAATACATGGTGATAGAGAATGAATCATTCAGTGATGAATGGCCCTAGCGCAATCTTAATAGTCTTGAGATGCTGATTGAGGACATTCTCACCAAGTTAGTGACTTGGCATAGAATGTTTCCCTCGCTAAGAGGGAGTGTTGATGTTCTACATGGTTCCAGCATTGGGAAAACATTCTGCAGATCTTTCTCTTGGATGGGTTCGCGACCCAGAGAGAATGGTCCCATTGTAGCCCTTGATTGTGTTTCTTAGGGCTCTGATGCTTATCCTTGTTCAATCATGTGGATTACACTATAGGGGGGTAGAGGTCACATTACGTACTCCATGTGGGAGTGTTGCTTAGCCGAAGTGATCTATTCTTGTAGAGTGAGATGACTTGTTTATGTTACAAGGAGATATTATCTCCTTCCATATTAGACAAAGTCTAATCTAATGTTGAATTTGGCAATTGGCTCTAAGAAGTGTCTGAGACTTATTAGAGTATGTTTAAACCAACATTAGAACTCTATTGAAAACAATTTGACCGCATGTGAGGAGATATCAACGAGGATAATCTTTTTCTGTGATGAAGAAATAACCAAGGAATCAAGACAATACATTAAAGGAGTGCCTGAGAAAGTGGAAAGAAAGGAAGAGCGCAACTGCCCCAGTAAAAGGGGTAAATTGACCCTAGAAGACAAAATGACAAGTCATCTTGAAAGATACACAAAAAATAAATAAAGAATAAAATAAAATTACATGCCGACCTAATTGTGGAAATTTATAGTCAAGTGAAGAATATAAATAGAAGTGTTCTCATGCTTCATTTGACACATTCTCACAACACATCTTCTTCTCTCAAGTGGTGTGCAGTTATCAAGGACTAGCAAAAGTCACATGAAGTAATTTTGGGGTTTCTCTTATTCTCTTATTCTCTTGGAATATCATCTACCCTCATTAGGGTTTCATGTGGAAGAAGAGCACACTCTTGTGCCACGACTTAATCTTCATGTTTGGTGTTGTTCTTGTATTGGATTAATTTCTTCTGAGAAAATTTTGTTGGGATTTATCCATGTTTGGGTTTCCTAGGATAAATATTTGTGTTTCTTGTGCATGGTTATCTTTCGGTGATTCTTGTTTTATTTTCTGCTGCAAATGAATAATGCTATAATTATGGGATGAAATGAATTATGAAATTAAAGTTGATAGACATGCAAATTAAATTGCTATGTTAAAAAATATAACAAGGTTTCCTGAGAGGCCCCCATAATTTCCCTTCTCAACCGACGTGGGTGAAAATAATTCACTGTTGTTGATCAAAACCTTTTTACAAATAATTTACAATTGTTTTTGGTAAAAGTTTGTATATGATGTTTTGATGAGCTTCTAAAACATTGTTTCATGGCTTGAGTTTAGAAAATTTCTTACCTATTTAGGTCATCAGTGGTTAGAAGAGAGAGATCATAAGAAATAAGAAACACTCATGGGCAATCCATATTGGTATCCAGGAATTCAACTAAGCTATTTTCGGGTCTCAGTTCAATATATACAATTATATCAAATAAGCATGTTATTATTTTTATTAGTATAGAGAGAATTTGGAGATTATTGTTCTTATCACTCTGAAAGATTATTTCACTATCAATATGAAGGCCCTCTAATGCCATTATGGGTAGAGCCCCCAATTTAATATAACACATACTTTAAAAAGGCCCATGAGACTCGTGCGGAGGACAAAAATCTACTAAATTATATTAAGGAAAATGGGCCTGGTAGTTGACTTGCTCTTTTTAGGCTTGTTGGTCTGTGATGGTTCTTCAATATTCGGGAAAATGGGCTTGAGAGTTGACCTACTCTTTTTAGGCTCGTTGGTCTGTGGTGGTTCTTCATAGATGGAAGCAGGTTATAGATTTTTTTTTTCAATTTCTTATTTTTCTTTTTAAATTTTTAAATTTTCCCATCTAAGCATAGTATGTTGTCATTTTTAGAAAATTAATTGAAAAAATCAATTTTATTTTTAAATTATTAAATTTAAAAACTTTATAATGTTTTTTGTTTTTTTCCTCTAAATTAAAAAACCAAGAGATTGCTATATTAAAAAACAACTAATTGCATGACTAATAAAAACTTTGAAGATTTATTTCTTTGTTTAGTGAGAATGTTTTTTAAGTATTGTTATTTTTCCTTTTTAAGGTTTTTATGCTACAAGTCGAGTTAAATTTGATGGTACTCCTACTAATCAAGTGATTTTTTTGTGATGGTTTTCATTTTAACACTATCCTTGGCATGATGTTTGATATTTATTTTTTCCCATTAATTAAATATTATGTATATGTGTTTTTGTTCACTTTTGTTGAGAATACACAAGCAACATTAAAATTATTGTAATGATAAAATTAAAATTAAAAATTAAATTAAAAAATTTTCATTTTGGTACACACTATAAGGCATTTAACTCATTCAATTATAGTTTTATTCTTCCTAAATGCATTATTATGTTTTGTCTTGATAATGCTCTCTTACCTTATAATGTAGTTGCATGAATAGTAAATATTGTTAACCATGACTTTGACATGTTTGGAAAATTTATATAACTACATGCACCACACATCTATCTAACAACCGAAATATCAATTGAAACTTTGATTAACTCTAGATTTGTAAAACTAACTTGTTGTTGCCTCAAGTGTCACATAATTGGGACTTCCACAAGTAGTATGTAGTAATCCATTTTCTTGAAATTCCACTATTATAGGCTTATGCAAGTAGCATGTAATAACACATTTGTTGGAATTTTATGATCATAGAGGTCCATGGACATTTATTTTACACATGTTTCCTTGTTGGCATTGCCTGCATTTACTTTGAAAACAATAAAGTTTAATTTGCATATGCTAAATTAATGACTCTAATCACAATAATTAATGGTTTTGCAACCTAATAATTGGTCAATTTCACAACTTTGTAGTCCAATCTTCACTATGAATTTTTTAATGTGCATTAGGACATTTGTCTTTTCATTGTGTGTTTGTGTTTGTAATATGCAATGAGAGATAGGGGCCCATAGAGTTCAACAAATTCTTACATGTTTGATGGTTTTGTAGTGTAAGTTGCTTTAAGATCTATGATCAAAATATTACCTTGAGCCCTCAACCCATCTACCTATTTTAAATGCAATCCAATTTTACCATATTTTTACATTAACTTGTTTTCTTTCATCGTTTTGGATTTTTATTATATGATTTATACTTAGGACTAGAGAATCAAAATTTCCCCCAAATTACTCAATGTTGAAGAACCTCATTGCGCCGAGAGGCGATCTAGTATGAGGGATATCTTGTAACATGTGTGTGTTTGTCGAGTAACAAAATAATACAAAGTAAACAAAAAAAGGATAATACAAAGTAAAAAGTAATAAATATTATGTCCGCTATAAACAAAAAAGAATAATACAAAGTAAAAAGTAAATATAAGACTTAAACTAGAGACTTTAGAGCTTAGGATTAGGTGGTAAATATTATGTAGCCATAAACAAAAAAGAATAATACAAAGTAAAAAGTAAATATGAGAATTAAACTAGAGATTTTACTTCTTACTTTTAATACAAAGTAAAAAGTAAATATGAGACTTTAGAGTGTTTGTCGAATGTTTTTCCAGTAACAAAATATTACAAAGTAAACAAAAAAGAATATACAAAGTAAAAAGTTGGCCATAAACAAAAAAAGTAATACAAAGTAAAAAGTAAATATGAGATTTAAACTAGAGACTTTAGAGCTTAGGATTAGGTGGCTCAGGTATTGCACTCAAGGAACTATTCAAAGAGAGGTTTGCACCTAGGGAGATTTGATTCCTCTTGGCACTTGATAGAGCCTAGGATTTGGATCTAAGCTCGTATTATTACAATTTGCATGCAAGCACTAGTGGGTATTGATCACCCATTAAATCATGTTCAAACAAAAGAACCAATAAATTGTTGGAGGCATTCATTATGTGGAGAATGGAATTGTAGTACTTTGTGATTGCTTTATGTGTTCAACATTAAGCCTTTCAAGCCATAGGGATAGTATGCTTCATAGAAATGAACCACAACTTCAACAAATGTAATAATAATGCATGGTTGCTTTATATCTATTCTCTTTGTTGATTTGATTAGAAGAATTTGAAAGTAGGTGTTTATATTAATATATAAACTCATCTAGGGTGGTTCATCCTTCATTGATCCATTTATATACTTGTACTCGCAAATATATTAATGAATACGTGAAATTTTTGAAGTTGCCCATCAATTTGAGAACTTTCAAAATTCAATACACCTCACTGTTTTAAATTGATAGTATATTTTAGTTAAATAAAATGAACGCTATAAATACTGATCAAGAAAGTATATCATTCTAATAAATTAAAAACACCTTCAATAAAAAGAAGTTATTATTTTTATAAATCATTAATAAAATTAAATTGAATTAATCATTTTTACCGTCATTGTATTAAAGTCTCTTTAATTTCCATTCCTAGTAGCATTGAATATTTATATTGTATTATAACCATTCTTAAAAAGCTCAATTCAATGCAATTATATATATATATAACAAATCAAGATAAAACGTCCTATGAAGAGAAAGGATCTCTATATAAATACATGTATATATAAGCTTTCTGTAGGATCAACAGATTCCTAAAAGTTTGAATAAACTGTGACTATCACTGCCACTGCTCACAAACAAACTTCCAGCCATTCATTCCTTCATTATATTATAACATATATATGTATCTTATTTTGATTAAATATGTTTTTAGAATATTTATTTTGATTGTTTACAAATCCAAAGAGAAATTGGTTTTTGAATTCTCTAAATTCTTTGAAATGCGTGGATGGCAAGAAAAGTTTGCTACCGCGATGGTAAGGATGGGGATGATTCAAGTATTAACAGGCCAAGAGGGACAAATACGCGTTAGTGCAATGCTGTCAACAAGTAATTAATTAAGAATCCATAGCGAGGGTTTCAATGTGTATTAATAGTTAGTTGCAAATCACTAAGAAATTTAGTTCGCAACTTATTGTGTTGCAAGATATTCGAGTTGATGGAATACAAGTCCATGAGTATACCTATGATGCAAATGTGGAGAAGCTGTGTGATTCTACTTCGTATTCAGATTCGATGGATCCCATGATGTGCAAATATGGAGAAGCTAAGTGATTCCACTTCATATTCAAATTTGGTGATGTACAGATAGTTGATCAGATTCCTGATGAGATATTTTATTTGCAGTAAATACCCCGAGCCAATTATGGTTGAGCCGTGACTCTTCCATTGGGTTTTGGCAAAGCATGTGCTTCGATATCTGCATAGTAAATTTGATATGATCTTAGGTGATGTAATGAAGCTGCAAATATATACAGATTCTAACTAAGAATGGTGTGGTGGATAGAGGGAGCATGTTTCTGTGGCACTTAGTATAGTAGAAGTAGAGTGAATTACATCCAGTATCACAGGGCTATTTGATTTGACGATAAAAAACTACTTCACCATAGACGTAGTGTAGGAGGGTGCAATGAAGCTCCAGCACATATTCACGCTTGAGTAGATACTCGATGTTCTCACCAATCCTCTGTCCAAGGCATAATTTTTATACTTTAGGGACAAGCTTGGTGTGATGGAGAATGACTCTATGAGTGAGACAGAGCGTTGATGGATGTGTAACACCATGATGATGAGCGGTAGACATTCATATGAGAGATGAATCGTCCAAACACTGTGACGATGAGTGTAAGACATTCATATGAGAGATGAATGGCTCATACACTATGATGATCAGAGGAAGACATTCACATGTGAGATGAATGATCTTCCAGATGTAGTTGCAGTACATATAATGTAATACAGATGCTGGTGTACTATAGGTACCATACAGACACAAACACAATATAGATGCAGTACAAATGAGTATCATCGAGAAGACGTTCTCCACAGGAATACATGGTGATGGAGAATGAATCATTCAGTGATGAATGGCCCTAGCGCAGTCTTAATAGTCTTGAGATGCTGATTGCGGACATTCTCACCAAGTTAGTGACTTGGCGTAGAATGTCTCCCTTGCTAAGAGGGAATGTTGATGTTCTACATGGTTCCAGCATTGGGAAAACATTCTGCAGATCATTCTCCTGGATGGGTTCGCGACCCAGAGAGAATGGTCCCATTGTAGCCCTTGATTGTGTTTCTTAGGGCTCTGATGCTTATCCTTGTTCAATCATGTGGATTAGATTGTAGGGGGGTAGAGGTCATATTACGTACTCCATGTGGGAGTGTTGCTTAGCCGAAGTGATCTATTCTTGTAGAGTGAGATGACTTGTTTATGTTACAAGGAGATCTTATCTCCTTCCATATTAGACAAAGTCTAATCTAATGTTGAATTTGGCAATTGGCTCTAAGAAGTTGTTAACACCCAAAAAGTGCTCACTAGCTCATTTACCACATTATATGGCTCATTTGTCCATTTTCCTACCATATTTCCATTAAAATCCCAAAAAATCCCATTAAAAAGCCTCCAAAAGGCCTAAAATGCCTCCAAAAGGCCTTAAAACCCTCAAAATAGCCTAAAAAGGGCTAAAAACCCCCCTTTTCCTCCAAAAATAGCAAAAATCCCCTAAAAAGGGAATAAAAATATAAAATAATGAGGAAAAGGAGGAAAAAACCCTATACAGCTGCCTAAAACCATGTGTTTCCCAAAACCATGGGTCAGCACTCCACCACCAAAAAACTATAAATAGGTGATGGAGATCCCTTATTTCATATCCACAATCACAAGCACCCTTACTCTGCCAAAATCTCTCTCGAAACCCTAGTTCACCATTGAACTATTTTCACCTTGAGAGCCACCTTTGGCCCATCACTACCATTGGAGAAGGAGAAGGAGCATATTGAAGCTTGGAGCATCCTCTTGGACACTGCAAAGGGCTTCATCAAACCTTTACATTGAAGGTAACATCAATACAAAAAGACATTCTTTCAATTTGATGTTTATGTTTCATGCTTGTTTTAGAAGTAATTTAATTTCTGTTTTAGCTTAATTAGTTTAATTTACTGAACTGCTACTAAGGAGTCCATTCTCCTTAGTAGGTGCTCATTGGCACAAGCTAGGGGTAAAACCCTAGCTACAGTTTTGGCGACTCCCCTAGATTTCGAATTTCTGGTTTCCGTTTTTAATTTTTTCTTTTCGACCGTCCCTTTCGGCCGCCGCATACCGCGTCTTTTCCCTCTGCAGTCGCGTCCCGACCGCGCCTTTCAGGCCTTTACCTGCGATCCGACCGCGGCTCTCAGACTGCTTCCGATGCCCTGCCGGCGGATTCAAGTCTGTTACCTGCGATCCGACCGTGGCTAATCAGCCTGTTTGCCACGATCTGACTGCGCCTGTCGGCCATCTTCCCGCGTCCCGACTGCGGCTCTCAGCCTCTTTCCGGCGCCCCAACTGTGTCTGTTAGCCCTTTTGCCGCGACCCGACTGCGTCTTTTTCCCTATTTTCCTGCGTCGCGACTGCCTCTGTTGGCCCGAAAGCCGCGACCTGACCGCCGCTGTTTCCCTCAAACCCGCGGTTGGCCTGTTTTGATCCGCCACAGACTCGCGGTCTGATTTCTGCTCTTTTCCTGTTTTGAGCCCAGCCCCTTTTGCTGCAATATTTTCTGCATCTGAACAGCCCTCTGTCCCACCTGCAGCCTCACTACCTTACAGCCTTTCTGCAACATAATTTCTGTCCCCTTTACAGATTTCATTTTACAAATTTCAGTATTTTTAATTCAGAAAATTTTGCAAGTTAAACTTTCAATTTCAGTATTATTGATATATTGGAAGTTGCACCCCCTTGTGGCACTTCTATTTCTGGGTTCATCACCTCACGAGCACACACTCTGTCACATAAAATCAAGTGAACCTTAAAAAGTACCTAACTAAACCAACATTCTAACCCCACTTGGGGAACACAAAAGAATCATTGTAGATAGGTAGGATCAGGGGGATAGGCTTCCAATAACACCCCTTGGTTATTTCACTTGAGACATAGTTGTTGTCCAAATAGGGAACCAAAATCCCCTAGTACTTTTTGGCACGGTCACGACCAGTTTATCAGAGGGCCTCTCCCTTAGGAGGGTTGAAGTCGGGAGACTGGTTCCGGAGGCCTGAGTGGAATACCGCACTCCATTCAGTAACCGAAGGGCTACCTTTCGCGGTTCGCGGGATATCCCTGTATAGGGGTATTGCGGTCAACGAACTAAACGGCAGATTCACCTTTCTGGACGTGTCATGAACGGGGTATCTTAGTTTCCATTCTTCTAGGATTGACTACCCGGTGTCCCTCCCGGTAGGGGGATATCATAGCCACTTGGCTTTCCTACTCATATTGTCTGACTTGGATTTCATCACCTTGCAGAGGATATGTTTAGTTGAGTCAAAATACTTTTAGCTAGGTGTTTGCATGCTCCTTTACCTCCCTTTGGTCTAGTGAGTCCACCATTTTTCTTTTGTAGGAAACCTGCTGCTTGTTGGTATTCTGACCATCTTTGTTGATACTCCACCTATTGTAGCACAGCTGTTGCAGTGGGTGTTTTGAGTTGGTTGTTGGCCTGAGTGCCTTGTTTTTTAGCTCTCCTTCTGCACACTCGGTTGCATTAGGATTTTTGAGCTGTTTTTATACTCACCTCAACCCACAGAGACTAGACACCATCTGTCACCATTGAGTCCCCGAGACATTCTCGGCGCCTCAGGGGCGAGCCCCCACAGCACGGTTCTCTTGACACCACTCGTCATAGATTTCGATCATTGTCCGTTGATACCACTCATCACAGATCTAGAGCCTTGTCACTTGACTCCACTCGTCAGCGACGTAGGACTCCGTCACCAGATAGTGATGCTCCTTACTTTACCTCTAATTCTGACGAAGAGTCTGAGAACCCTATTTATACTGCCCCTACTAGCCCCATGGCTGGTACGACTTCCACTCCATTTGTCATAGGGACCATTGGTGGCACATCCACCACTACACCAGTTACTACACCTGTTTTTGGTATGCCCTCCATGGGGCACCCATCTACCGTTCCCCTCACGGTACCTATTCCCACAGCAGGAATACCTATCCCCACTACATCAGTGGCTCACACTACCCATGGTGGTGCTGGACCATCCTCCACTACCTCAGTTCCCCCACTTGGGGGCACCACCCTAAATCTTGTCCCTCCACTTGGGGGCACTGGCCCCAACTTGGTCCAACCCACTACTGTGTCACACCCTTCTTCCAGTCTGCCATTCATGGCTAGCCTTAATCTACCTGACTTGGCCAGATTGACCAACGATCCCATTCGACACGACCCTACATGGCCTCATATGCCTACCAAACTACCCTCTGACATCCCTAAGTTCGAGGGCAAGGCCGGTGAGGACCCACAAAACCATATCATGTCTTTCCACCTATGGTGTTCCTCTAACTCCATTGTGGATGACTCTGTTCGCCTCCGTCTCTTACAGCGCACCTTCACTGGCTCTGCAGCCAAGTGGTATATCGAGCAACCTCATGGGACCCATGCCACCTTTGCTTCCCTGGCCTCGACCTTCCTGCAGTTTTTCCAGTTGCCTGTCCGCTATGACGCGGGCGTTGAGATCCTTTTATCTTGTAGACAAAACACAGCTACCCATATCACGGACCACATCCATGAGTGGCGTCGACGCCGTAGCTTGTGCAAGATCAAACTTGACGACCGTATCTTCCTAGATTGGTTCCTCAAATCCCTTCTCCCTGTTATTGCTAAGGATGTAGCCTCAGAAAGACCCCAGTCTGAAGAAGAAGCCATCCTTAAGGCCCAACAGTTCGACCTCATCTACGCCCAATCGAGTTACCTTTATACCATTATACCTGACGCCCCTCGCGGCGAGTCCTCCCAGCATGATGCGCCGGGGGCATCCCACGCTGCAGATGGTATCATTGGTCGTGTTTCTTCGCATCCCCAACCATTTTCTATAGCACGTCCTACCCCTGGCCCCGACCTGTCGCGGGCTACTTCACATTCTGGAGCAACCAACACATATGCTCCCATGACACATCACCATTCCCATGGACCCTCATGTCCACCTCAGTGCTTCGGGTATGCGACTCCTGCTTATGCTCCTCCAGTCGCCCCTCATCCTTACTACCATCAGCAGGCTGCCCCCGCTCCTGCGCCTCCACAAGCCCAACCCGCTTATTATCCACCCCAGGCAGCCCCTGCGGCACATCCACAACCTGCTCCGCAGTCCTATCAGCAATCCCCTCAAGTTGCTGCACCTGCTCAGCCTCAACCTGCATATCATCCTCCGCAGCCTGCTCCTGCACCTGCGCAACCTCAGAATCCACCTGCTGCCCAAGGGCAAGTTTACGCCCAACAGAACCCGCAGCAAAACCAGAACAACCAACGTAACCAGGGCCAACAGAACCGCGGCAAGGGCCGTAATCGGGGAAACAACCAACCTGCAGACCAAGCTGGTCAACCGGCTAATCCCCCTGACAACAACAATGCGGCCCCCGCTAATCAAAACCCTGATCGCCCGCCCAAGCAGGCTAAAAACCCCAATTTTCGAACGAACCACCCTTGTTCTATTTGCGGGGTCTATGGACACTACACCCATGCTTGCCCACACTTGGAGCGAGCTCGGCAGCTTTGGGTTGACGAGGCCCATCGCCAAGGGCATGCGGCTCCCCAAGCACCGCCCAACCCCCCCAACCTCAACAACCCCCTTTGGTGCTGCAAAACCCATTACCGACCCAAGGCGTAGTGAACACTCAGCCGTTGGCTCCCCATCAAGCCAATGCGGCCCAACAACAACAGATCACTTACGCTGCTCCTGATCAACCCATGTTTGACTCAGGTACCCACCACTTACTGATGATGTCATCTGCCGACGTCAACCTCCAGACCCGTCGGAACCAATATGGCTCCACCTCTGAAGCCCCTCCCACGGATAAACCTACTAACGCTCATCCCACCGATCAAGCGTTACGTATACCTCCGCCTCCCATAGACGGCGCTGCGAAAGCTCCTCGTTTCCCACTTCGCCGAATCAACAATAACCCTAACGCGCGCGCTGCGTTACACTACAACATCGTAGATGACCTAGCCCAATCTCCCGCAGCCATGTCTACGTTAGAAGTCTTGAAGAACTGCCCTTCCCAGCGCAAGACTTTACTCTCCGCCATTGGGGGGATTGACCCAACTGATTCGCATTTGATGGCATTTGATTTAGACCAGTCTGAACCACGCCTACCTTCCAGCTTAGCATTCCAAGTTACTGTCTCCGTTAGGAATCTTGTCATCCATCAGTGCATCATCGATGAGGGTGCCTCCACATGCGTTATGTCTACATTTGTATGGCAGAAGCTAGGATCCCCTCCTCTCCAGCAGTCCTCCACTGCATTACGCGCCTACGACGGTCGTTCGGCTCAGCCCCAAGGCCTCCTAGCCAATGTCCCCGTCCAGTTAGGTGGCAAAACTGTACTCATTGACATTGAGGTAATCAATGCCCAATTGGATTATAACCTTTTACTTGGCCGCAGCTACATGTATGCCATCCGGGCGGTTGCCTCTTCTGTCTTTCACACCATGATGTTCCCCCATGAAGGACGCGTGGTTAAGATTGACCAGCTCACCTACTATGATCCCAGTGCTCCCGCGGCACCTGAAAATGTTCTCCCCATGGTTGAACAACCTGTTTCTCCTGCCACCACCTCGTTTGTTTCCTCTACGGGGCCTGGAGTCTACTCAGACGCGCCGATGACCTCCACCTTTCAATCCATTCCTCCGCCGTCATCTACGCCCGAAATGTCTGATTTATGTACCTTGTCTCACGACAACCTACCACCTAATACTCAACCACCCTTGTTGCCTAAACCACCATTGGTACCTAGCCACATTGGTGTTACACCGATCCATACGATCCCCTTCCTAGTTCCTCCATCGGGAGTAGTAAGCGCCCCGGTCATGGCTACCCTTAGCCTCCCTGGGTTAACCTTGGGATTACCGGTATGGTATCTTTCGCCTCCCGTTCGCCCGCCGACACCAGATGTCGTCCTCCAACCGGTGCAACCCATGGCTACTACCACTCAGCCACCTCCCGGTGTCTCTACCCCTTCGACCTCTACGACACCTCCTCCTACTCCCAAACCCACTGGGGGCAGAGGTCCACAACCTTACACTGCCGTACCACCTCCAAAGACAGTCAAAAACCCTCCAGTGTTTCGTGCTCCTCCCAAATGCTCGTTGTGTGACGAGTTGGGCCATGCGACCCACCAATGCCCACAGTTACCCGCATTGCAGAAGCACATGCAAATGCTCGATGATGACCCCAACATCCCAACTGTCGAACTAAACCCCACTCCTAAGCCTAAAGATAAGTCCCTACGTACCAACCACTCCTGCGCCATCTGCGGTATTTACGGACACTATTCACATCATTGTCCCGATCTCCCGGATTACAGAGCGGCTCTCTATGAGATGAACAATCTGGATCTTGAGACGGCACCACCCACCATTGAGGAGATTTACCCCCCGGTCTCTCCCCCTTCCGAAGAGGTTAATATCATCTATATGATCTCTTCAACCACTACCCCCTCGTCAAACGATTAGACGACACAGACTTTCCGTACTGATGAGGAGATTCTTGAGGCCCTTACTGCCCCGGATTATCCTTGGGATGATATGCACCACCGTTCCTATTTCATCCCAGAAGAATCCTCCTCTAGCACCGCTACCCAATACGCGGTTGAATCCAAAGACTTCCTCCCCACCAACGTCGACTGGTTCAAGGACCCTATTCCTGCTCCGGATGCCTTCGAGGAAGGTAACATGGCCAACATCTCACCTGTCATCCAAGTTGATATCGCTGCTCCAGGTCGTGCCCCTGAACTCATTACTTTAGGAGCATTCTGCAGTAAACAAGAGATTGAGGACTACATACACCTTTTCAAAGAATTCCGTGATGTCTTTGCCTGGTCCTATACCGAAATGCCTGGTCTTGACCCCGCAATTATAGAGCACCACATTGACACATGGCCTGATGTAACCCCCGTTCGTCAGAAACAACATCCTCTTCCTCCCTCAAAGTTCCCCGGATATGCCCCTGAACTCATCACTTTAGGAGCCTCCTGCAGCGAGCGGGAGATTGAGGATTATACACAACTCTTCCAAGAGTTCCGTGATGTCTTTGCTTGGCCCTCTAACGGAATGCCTGGGTTCAACCCCGCCATTCTCAAATATCACATAGACACACGGCCAGAGGAACTCCATGTTCTTACTGAAACCAACTCTGAAGGCCTCCCTTTACGCAACCCCCATGACGGGTTGCATCCTACGGAATCTCTATTCATAGAATAACTGGCGGCCCCATGTTGGTCCACATTGTACAGTTTGCTCTCTTTTTGTTTTTCACTTTTTTACCATCATCTTACATTCATCCTTTCTGCATGATTACAGATGGACCACCTTCCACCTCATTACACTGGCTTCGCTGACGGCGCAAGCCGCTGGTCTCCCAACCTGGCTTCTGCAGCATGGGTCTTGTACTCCCCTTCCAACGAGATGATTCACCTTGACGGAATATGTATAGGCGCTGCTACCAATAACCAGGCGGAGTATGATGCTGTGACCGGTCTCCTGACTGCCGCCCTCCAAATAGGCATAAGTCACCTTCATGTGTTCCTTGACTCCCAGCTACTTGTCTCCCAGCTCAACAACTGCTACCAGGTGCGTGATCCCTGCCTTTTTAGAAAATTCCTGCGCACAAAACAACTCAGTCGACAATTTGGATCCATCACATTCACACATGTCCCCAGAGCTCAAAATAGTGTCGCAGACCAAATGGCCAACAACATCCTAAACTGGCATATCAATCACACCATGTAACATCATGCATCATCATCCCATAACATCTCATAAAAAAAATATATATAAAAAAACCCAAAAAGATTGCATCGCATCCACATTTGCATCCATGTACATAAACCACATGCATATCCATAGGGGCATCCACGTGCCTACACATACATATATCATGTTGCATCACATAAAATACACAAGGGGCATCCACGTGCCTAACATCCTAACCTACTTGCATCCACGTGCAATGTAAACATATCACAACTCATAAAGCGCATCCACGTGCGTACAAATAACACATCATACAAAAGGTGCATCCACGTGCATATATATATATCAAAAAATATACATGTTCAGTGCTATACATGTCCTGAGTACCCCTGTACTCAGCTATACAAAAAATGGCTATACATGCCTAAAGCCTCATCTACATACATGCCATAGCTACAAAACTCGGGGGGGAGTCCCCTGCACCCCCTAATGGGAGTCGTATCCTGCATCACTGCCGGCATCAGCTGCCTCTGAGTCCTCCCCTCGCTCCTCCTCCGGCAAGTCCTCCTCTCCTCCGGCCTCCTGTGCCCGGGCCCGGTCCACCAAAATCGCCACCCGGATCGCGATGGATCTGAACTCACGGGGTGCCCCCATGCAATCCCGCACCACGTCAGGATCGACATCCCGCCATCCCTCGTCGGTCACTCCTATCAATAACCGATCTAGTAGCTCCCGTACAGACTCTAGGGTCACCTCTGGATCCCGGTGTCGCACCTCTCCTCGTCCAGGCAGAGCTGGAACGGCCACAATACCCCGCCGGGCCACATGTCCTGGAGGTGGCCTCGGGCCCACATCTGCAACATCAACCATATGTCAGTTACAATATATCCATCTACTATCATATAAATCAAAACTTGACATACATAACATCCAACCAAAACAAATACATACCGTCGGGACCCCATGCCTGTCCTGGTGCTCGTGGCGCCTCCGGATCTCCCGTGAAGTCCATGTCCCGATACGGGAAGTCGTCCAGTGTCAGTGGTATCTGGAGCCACTGCAGGTACAACTCCTGCGTAAAGTACCTGCCCACGTTGCCACCCCCACGGCGGCGCATCATCTCATCCCAACAAACCATCCTCGGCTCCCTCATCCCTCCTGGCCTAATCGGCACCCATGGCCGCAGTGTGGGTACCCTCTCCATAAAGAAGGCACATAGGAAGGACCCAAAGCAAAAGCCCTTGCCATCTTCCTTCGCTGCCGTCAGCTGTCGCTGAACGCAGGTCAGGAACATCTGCCCCCACGCGTAGTACACCCCATCCAGTACGCGCTCTACCATCTGCATCTGCCCCCCAGACACCTTCTCCGGTGACTGGGAACCCAATACCCGCACCACACACGCCGCCATGGCCCGCACTGCCGGCTCCTGTAGGTCCTTCACCAGGAGTGCATTCCTATGCACAACCGCGTCCGGACCGCAGTACCTCTCTAACATGTCCTCCATGTCAACATCCGCGGCAACCCGCGGCTGTGTATCTGCCACCCTGCCCAAGCAGGGCAACCCCGTCAGAAAGTAAACATCGGTCAGGGTGAGGTCCACCCTCTCACCCTGTACCCGGAAAGCCTGTATGTCCGGCTCCCAGAAGCTGATCAGACGGTTCAGCAACAATGTTGCTGTCCGTATCATAGGTATCTGTGCGAACTTCAAAAGTCCGCACAATCCCAGCACAGATCGCACATGGCGATTCCCTCGAATGAAACCCATGGTCTCATCAGGGATCTCCCGCTCTCTCCAGAGAACCTGGGGCATCCTGCCATTCACACAAAGTGAACCCATCAGACTCATGTCAACCAAAGTAAAGTACTTTCCCCCCTCCCAGAAGCCCTAATAGCTCGGCCCAAAACCGCGGCTTTCGGGCTTCCTGCCGCGGTTTCCGACCGCGACTGTCAGGCATATGGTCGCGGTTTTCAACCGCGCCTGTCAGCCCTAAACCCGCAGTTGGGAACCGCGTGTTCCTCCTTGGAACTCGCAGTACTCGACCGCGTTTCCATCCAGGAATCACGCGGTCTCCAACCGCGTGGTTCAGCCCAAAACTCGTGGTCTTCAACCGCGGTTTCGACCCCCTAACCCGCGGTCCACCCCACGTGGACCGTACAACTAAACCCTAGGACCCACTACCCAACCCTCGACCCTAAAAAATGTGCAGGTATGAGTTTAATAAAATACCTGTATCTCACGGATCTGAAATCAGCCAGACGGATCGTCCAGAAATGCCACCTAAGCTCTGGTCCACTCTAATCACAAGTCAAAGTCAACAAGTACAAATGACACATGTCATGTTGGACCCACCACTATTTATAGTCAGTTGACTTTTTCTTGTTTTGGTCATTCTGGCCCCATACGGAGTCCGTTTTCCGAACCGTTTCCACCATTGGAATCAGCACGACGCGACCGTCATAATGGTCACCTCGTTGCATTATTTTTGTTCCGTCATTTTTTGCCCATTTTTCAGACGTCACTAGTCACCTCGGTTTGCGTGCCACATCGGCCGTTCTCCGTTTTTCACATGTTTTATATCATCGGATTCATTTTTTCGAGCTGGTGATGATGATTGAGATCATTTCTCGCTCTCACCTCCAGATTTTTCGGGCATTTTTCAAAATGCCCTCGTCACCTCGGTTTGCGTGCCACATCGGCCGTCACCCATTTTTGACATCCTTTATATCGCCGGATTCATTTTTCCGAGCTCGTGATGATGCTTGAGATCATTTCTCGCTCTCACTCGGTACAATTTCAACATTGTGTCCCAACACCTTGCTGCCTCGGTTTGCGTGCCACATCGGCCGCCATCGGATTGTTCCACATTTTTACATGAGCCATTCACTCCTGTCATACTGCAAATGTTTCGTTATTTTGCCACCATTTCAACTACCCCGCAAGGAGGCCCACCAGTGTTCCCCCCCTACTCTCGTTCTTGGTCATCATTTCTGATCCTTGATTGAACACTTCCTCCTTGCCTGGCCATTCCTTTTGTTCGGTATACTTTTATCCCTTTTTCGGGCCGGACAAGTCCTTTACGAAAAAGGCACTTAGGGAGTTTCCGTTAAGCTCTTTTCTGACTCCTAAAAGAATGAAAAGATCGCCGAGCAATCTTGCTTCCTTTCATGCTCGTTAAAGTACCTGAAAGGGCGTCTATCTGGTATAAGTTTAACCCTTTTCCGGACCTGGTAGACTAATTACGAAAAAGGAATACTCTAGTCACACCGGCTAGAAGAGTTCTTCATTGCATCCTTTTATGCTTCTTTGGGCCTTGGAGACTAAATCTACGAAAAAGAAACCCCCTGGAGTCTTCTTACTTGCTTTCAGACTCTCTAAAATTGAAAGCAACCACGAGCATGAGTTGTCCTGGGCTCGTTAAATCCACACGACAGTACCATTCCCTCATTTCAGAGTCTTCTTATCGCTTTCAGACTCTTTAAAATTGAAAGCCACCACGAGCATGAACTGTCCTGGGCTCGTAAAATCCACACGACAGTACCATTTTACACACACTTCTTCTAGTTCATTAACCCATGAAGAAGTCTCCTCCCGTGCCTCCTGGCACTATGATCGATCATCTCGGCAGCACCCCCAATCAGGTCGCCTTTGTTCAGAGTATTCTGCAGTCTCCTGCCATTTTACACCAGTTTGAGTCTCCCTCAGACCAGTCACTCTCCCAGAGCCAGTACAGCTATGATCCCTTTCCCCTCAGTCAGTTTCATATGCTGCCAGATCATTCCCATTATCATACTCTGAACAAAGGAAGTTTGAGTCCACCCACTCTACTTGCCCAGTTGTCCCTCCACAGTTTGTCAGTCATGCCATCAGCATTATCACATTTCGGTTGTTTACCTCGCGCTCCTGTCAAGGAAACATCATTGCCTTGATAGTTGCAGGTCTCCCTCTGTCGACGACAGCTCCTCTATTCCAGAGGATAGGCCCAGAGGTCCCTACGCCTTGGACTTATCACCATCTGTGGTAAGTGCCTACGGATCATTCTGAGAGGAGTCATCATTGCCTCTCCGAGTGGTTGTTCCTCACATGCTCGACTTCAGCACCTTGATCGCATCGTTGAGGATCGCGTAGGATTATATCCCATCAGTTTTTAGTCGAAGACCCCGGATTTCCCCCGACTCTAGCACATTGGTGAGTCACTTCGGAACACCCAGTTCTATGTTCCCGTGGATGTCCGGGCTGCGTTAGGCGTTTGTATTCGGAAGCCATCCAGATATCTGCTTCCTTGAGTACCCATTTCAGTTCCAGCTCAGTGTACCATCGAGGTTATTGCTCCCAGTCATTATGGTCTAGCAGCTCATCAGTTCCTCTGGTACCCCAGTTAGCAGCACTGTTGATGTTCCAGTGCACCAGTTCTTCAGTTCAGACATGGTCCACCCAGCAGTATGTCCCATATTTTGTGTCCCCTCTGGACTCTTATGATGTACACAGTGGTGATCTATGTATCTTACAGGTCCCCCTTTTCGGGCCTTACAGTTCTGTTTATGTATCTTGATACGAGCATGGGTATGCCCGCCTCGTCCATACATTGAGATTATTCCTCATTCAGTTTTTGAGGTCATGTATATTTCAGGTCCCCATTTTTTGGACCCTATTGTTATTGTTATGTTATATCCTGATACGAGCATGGGAATGCCCGCCTCGTCCATATGATCAGATGATTCCTCATCCATTATTGAGGTTATGTACTTTTAGCTCTTGCAGTTGTTCGGGATCGTTGTTCCGGGCTCCAGTTTGTTTCTTCTCTTCTCTCCACTCCCAAGGAAAACCATTCATGACTTATGATGTCCATCGGCCATACGATGAGCTCCTGCCCTCGCACATCAGGGGGCAATCTGTTAACACCCAAAAAGTGCTCACTAGCTCATTTACCACATTATATGGCTCATTTGTCCATTTTCCTACCATATTTCCATTAAAATCCCAAAAAATCCCATTAAAAAGCCTCCAAAAGGCCATAAAACCCCCAAAATAGCCTAAAAAAGGCTAAAAAACCCCCCTTTTCCTCCAAAAATAGCAAAAATCCCCTAAAAAGGGAATAAAAATATAAAATAATGAGGAAAAGGAGGAAAAAACCCTATACAGCTGCCTAAAACCATGTGTTTCCCAAAACCATGGGTCAGCACTCCACCACAAAAAAACTATAAATAGGTGATGGAGATCCCTTATTTCATATCCACAATCACAAGCACCCTTACTCTGCCAAAATCTCTCTCGAAACCCTAGTTCACCATTGAACTATTTTCACCTTGAGAGCCACCTTTGGCCCATCACTACCATTGGAGAAGGAGAAGGAGCATATTGAAGCTTGGAGCATCCTCTTGGACACTGCAAAGGGCTTCATCAAACCTTTACATTGAAGGTAACATCAATACAAAAAGACATTCTTTCAATTTGATGTTTATGTTTCATGCTTATTTTAGAAGTAATTTAATTTCTGTTTTAGCTTAATTAGTTTAATTTACTGAACTGCTACTAAGGAGTCCATTCTCCTTAGTAGGTGCTCATTGGCACAAGCTAGGGGTAAAACCCTAGCTACAGAAGTGTCTGAGATTTATTAGAGTATGGTCAAACCAACATTAGAACTCTATTGAAAACAATTTGACCGCATGTGAGGAGATATCAATGAGGATAATCTTTTTCTATGATGAAGAAATAACCAAGGAATCAAGACAATACATTAAAGGAGTGCCTGAGAAAGTGGAAAGAAAGGAAGAGCGCAATTGCCCCAGTAAAAGGGGTAAATTGACCCTAGAAGACAAAATGACAAGTCAGCTTGAAAGATACACAAAAGAAAAATAAAGAATAAAATAAAATTACATGCCAACCTAACTGTGGAAATTTATAGTCAAGTGAAGAATATAAATAGAAGTGTTCTCATGCTTCATTTGACACATTCTCACAACACATCTTCTTCTCTCAAGTGGTGTGCAGTTATCAAGGACTAGCAAAAGTCACATGAAGTAATTTTGGGGTTTCTCTTATTCTCTTATTCTCTTGGAAGATCATCTACCCTCATTAGGGTTTCATGTGGAAGAAGAGCACACTCTTGTGCCACGACTTAATCTTCATGTTTGGTGTTGTTCTTGTATTGGATTAATTTCTTCTGAGAAAATTTTGTTGGAATTTATCCATGTTTGGGTTTCCTAGGATAAATATTTGTGTCTCTTATGCATGGTTATCTTTCAGTGATTCTTGTTTTATTTTCTGTTGCAAATGAATAATGCCATAATTGTGGGATGAAATGAATTATGAAATTAAAGTTGATAGACATGCAAATTAAATTGCTATGTTAAAAAATATAACAAGGTTTCTTGAGAGGGCCCCATAATTTCCCTTCTCAATTGACGTGGGCGAAAATAATTTACTGTTGTTGATCAAAACCTTTTTACAAATAATTTACAATTGTTTTTGGTAAAAGTTTGTATATGATGTTTTGATGAGCTTCTAAAACATTGTTTCATGGCTTGAGTGAGTAGAAAATTTCTTACCTATTTAGGCCATCAGTGGTTGGAAGAGAGAGATCATAAGAAATAAGAAAAACTCATGGGAAATCTATCTTGGTATCCAGGAATTCAACTAAGCTATTTTAGGGTCTCAGTTCAATATATACCATTATATGAAATAAGCATGTTATTATTTTTATTAGTATAGAGAGAATTTGGAGATTATTGTTCTTATCACTCTATAATATTATTTCACTATCAATATGAAGGTCCTCTAATGCCATTATGGGTAGAGCCCCTAATTTAATATAACACATACTTTAAAAAGGCCCATGAGACTCCTGCAGAGGACAAAAATCTACTAAATTATATTTAGGAAAATGGGCTTGGTAGTTGACTTGCTCTTTTTAGGCTTGCTGGTCTGTGATGGTTCTTCAATATTCGGGAAAATGGGCTTGAGAGTTGACCTGCTCTTTTTAGGCTCGTTGGTCTGTGGTGGTTCTTCATAGATGGAAGCAGGTTATAGATTTTTTTTTTCAATTTCTTATTTTTCTTTTTAAATTTTTAAATTTTTCCATCTGAGCAAAGTATGTTGTCATTTTTAGAAAATTAATTGAAAAAATCAATTTTATTTTTAAATTATTAAATTTAAAAACTTTATAATGTTTTTTGTTTTTTTCCTCTAAATTCAAAAACCAAGAGATTGCTATATTAAAAAACAACTAATTGCATGACTAATAAAAACTTTGAAGATTTATTTCTTTGTTTAGGAAGAATGTTTTTTAAGTATTGTTATTTTTCCTTTTTAAGGTTTTTATGCTACAAGTCGAGTTAAATTTGATGGTACTCCTACTAATCAAGTGATTTTTTTGTGATGGTTTTCATTTTAACACTATCCTTGGCATGATGTTTGATATTTATTTTTGCCCATTAATTAAATATTATGTATATGTGTTTTTGTTCACTTTTGTTGAGAATACACAAGCAACATTAAAATTATTGTAATGATAAAATTAAATTAAAAAAATTTCATTTTGGTACACACTATAAGGCATTTAATGCAGTCAATTATAGTTTTATTCTTCCTAAATGCATTATTATGTTTTGTCTTGATAATGCTTTCTTACCTTATAATGTAGTTGCATGAATAGTAAATATTGTTAACCATGACTTTGACATGTTTGGAAAATTTATATAACTACATGCACCACACATCTATCTAACAACCGAAATATCAATTGAAACTTTTATTAACTCTAGATTTGTAAAACTAACTTGTTGCTACCTCAAGTGTCACATAATTGGGACTTTCACAAGTAGCATGTAGTAATCCATTTTCTTGAAATTCCACTATTATAGGCTTCTGCAAGTAGCATGTAATAACACATTTGTTGGAATTTTATGATCATAGAGGTCCATGGACATTTATTTTACACATGTTTCCTTGTTGGCATTGCCTGCATTTACTTTGAAAACAATAAAGTTTAATTTGCATATGCTAAATTAATGACTCTAATCACAATAATTAATGGTTTTGCAGTCCAATAATTGGTCAATTTCACAACTTTGTAGCCCAATCTTCACTATGAATTTTTTAATGTGCATTAGGACATTTGTCTTTTCATTGTGTGTTTGTGTTTGTAATATGCAATGAGAGATAAGGGCACATAGAGTTCAACAAATTCTTACATGTTTGATGGTTTTGTAGTGTAATTTGCTTTAAGATCTATGATCAAAATATTACCTTGAGCCCCCAACCCATCTACCTAATTTTAATGCAATCCAATTTTACCATATTTTTACATTAACTTGTTTTCTTTCATCATTTTGGATTTTTATTATATGATTTATACTTGGGATTAGAGAATCAAAATTTCCCCCAAATTGCTCAATGTTGAAGAACCTCATATTATTGCAATTTGCATGCAAGCACTAGCGGGTATTGGTCACCTGTTAAATCATGTTCAAACAAAAGAACCAATAAATTGTTGGAGGCATTCATTATGTGGAGAATGGAATTGTAGTATTTTGTGATTGCTTTATGTGTTCAACATTAAGCCTTTCAAGCCATAGGGATAGTATGCTTCATAGAAATGAGCCACAAATTCAACAAATGTAACAATAATGCATGGTTGCTTTATATCTATTCTCTTTGTCGATTTGATTAGAGGAAGAGTGCTTTAGTTGTCTTTGGTTGATTTCGAGAATAGAGGGGTACTTGTTCATTTTTGTTATCGGAAACAAGAAGAAAATTTCTCCTTCCCACAGATAGTTTTCATCAAAAGAAAAATAAGATATTTGCATCTTCATATAGTTAAGGTTTGCATATTTTTAAATTCCTGTCTACACTTCATGCATTCACCTAACCGTCAAGATAAAAATTACTGGTAGCATTAGGTTAAAACTGTATAGCAACTGTGTGTGAAGTTAGAGACGTGTTCCAGCATCTTTAAACGTGGAAGTTGTCATTATTTTCCTACACTACATCCCTGGGGATTGTAGTTCTTCCATGTACCAACCGGTATATCGAACGGCCTTTCATGTACCCTTGGGTACATATAAAGGTACTTCACGTACTCGGTAGTATATCAGAAGGCTCTTGTCGTACAATTGTGCACTAGACAACACCACTACAAATTTGAGCTCCCACGTACCTTGAATATATCGGGAGACCCTTCTAGGATTCTTGTAACCAACTAAGTTAACCTATTGGTCATCTTGGCGTGGCAATACATCAAGAAAAACACTCGGGGAGCTACTACGCAAGTGCTACCAAGTAGTCGGGTTATACGGTCAGGGGTATGGTCCTAATCCTCCCTGGTTAGTGCTCTAAAAAATTGGGCCGAGTATAACTGTTGGACCCTATGGTATATCGCGAGTTGCATCGCCTTGATAATCCCGTGAGGTTCCAGACCATTGAATCCACACCTACCACATAAGTTTGCTTGAAGCTTTAGCTTGTGTATATTTTGGATTGCATTTTTCTTTTTGTATATAAAACACTTAGGAGAAATTTTGGTTCAATCATTCTGGTTGATCAACCTTTAAGAAGATCCGGCATTTTCTTGAACTTTCCACCTGAATATCCCCTTGATCGAGAGGACAACTCAAGAGAAAACATGGATCAATCTCTCACACTTGTGTCGCATGAAGAGGATAACTCTACCATGGAGTCGGGAATGAACTATTCACCTCCTGCAAATCCACCTATATTTGTTCCTATGAGACCTTTGATTGTAGAACAACCTACTTCACATGACACGTCCTTTCATCATTTGATGGAAGGACATCCTAGAGCTTTAGATTGGGCTTTCAGTGAGCCCCGGGATGACCTTGTGTCAATAGTATTTGGTCCAACTGCATCTTTCTAGGACACTTCTTTAGGTTGACATGTTGTCGATTTCGTATCACTTCCGATGGAAGAAACTATACCTCGTCGATGGATTCCCAACGACGAGTTTCTTGCACCACTCTCATAGCACATGAGCTAGTTTCACATGGCTATCGAACAACTTAGACGTCAAAGTCTCTCACGTAGAGCAGGTTCGTAAGTACCCATTTTTCAATTTCTCCTATACGCTCTTTATCTTTCTCTTCATCGGGAATGTCTATACCCAACATGACCACTTATGAACCCGGTCAACCATCATTCCCGATGAGTACATCTCAGAGTCAGGAGGCCGATTCTACACCTCATTTGACTCCAACTACTGGAGGGAAACCTTCAACCACTATTAACTTTGTTACTAGAACATTACCTCCACCTCCCCCACGTTGAAATTTGAGAGGAGGTTATAATTTACCTATTAGTTTACATTCAAGCAATGGTAATCCCTTTGTTAGTAGTCAACAATCAATTACGAGTCAACCTACAATTAGTGGTCAATCCACAACCCTTGGACATATTCTATTAGTGGTCAACATTTAACTGGGGGGAAACCCCCGGTTAGTGGACATAACATGAGTAGAAGAAATTTGAACTACAGTATGGTTGGAAGTTCTCTACCAACCGTAGGGCAAACTATAGGGATGCATCATAGTGGGGGACCATCCATTTGGACCCAACCACCATGGAGTTACATTTATCTGGGTAATCTTGTCATAGGACACAATTATCTAGGAAATATTTTTCCCAGATTACCCTATCCCGGAAACACAAATACTCCATGGGGGCATCATTATCTTCCACCGATTGGACCCCCAGCCGATGGACCACCCCCACCACCTTCAATTCCACCACCACCACCTTTTGTTGGAGGAACCCCTTATTCTATAGGAGGAGGACCCCCACACCCCTTTGGGTGGAGCAACACCCCATTTTGGCGTTGGAGGAAACCCACCTTCGGGTGGAGGACCACCTCATTATGGAGGAGGAGGACCCCCACCTTTGGGTGGAGGAACACCTTATTCCAGAGGAGGAGGACCCCCACCTTCCGGCGGAGGACCACCCTATTATGGAGGAGGACCCCCATCGGGTCCACCACCAAAACCAAGAGGCCCACATCCACATGGCCAATTCCCTATGGGAGGACCTTATGATCAATCCATCCACGATCCTACTGGTACACAGATGCCTTATCAGTACTACCAGTATCCACAGCCAAACCAACAATTACCATTTCTGGCTACATTAGATCTGCCAAATCTCTCTCGGTTGACTAACGATCCCATTTATCATGGTATAAATTGGCCAACTATTGATGTGAAGTTACCATCTGATATCCTGAAGTTTGACGACAAACTTGGCGAGCATCCAAAGAACCATGTTATGACTTATCATTTGTGGTGTTCGTCCAATTCCTTAATGGATGATTCCATCCGTTTGAGGTTATTCCAACGAACTCTTACCGGTACCATCGCAAAGTGGTACATTGAGTTACCACGATATTCCTTTCTTGACTTTCGATCTTTGGCTATGTCATTTATGACTCATTTCCAATTACTAATTCGCTATGAAATTGGTACATATCTCTTGACTTCTCTCCGCCAAACTACTGCCACTCACATAGAAAATTATTACACGTCAAAAGATTTGAAAAACCAATCATTAGTATATCCGTTCTTCGGAGGGAATAAATATCTAAACCCTAAACACATCAAAATCATAAACAAAAATCTAAAAAATACATTGAAATAAATAAAAATATCTAGACAAAAAATGCATCAAAGTCATAAAAACAAACCTACATTAAAAGAAATCTTAAAAAAATTCTTAGCGGGTCATCGTTGTTAAGGATGAAGAATGTTTTTTAATCTTAATGGTTTTTTTAAAGTAATTACGCTGAAGGTGTTTTACCACGGAGAAGCGTGACCTTCCACCTTGAAAAGATTCCTCGTCTATGGATCCAATGTAATTTTGCCACGTGTTTTGCTGCTTTCACGCACGCTGACCAGATCACATCGACCGTGTTGTTACTTTGCCCCTTTCACACAAATCCCCATTCGTGTTGCAATGATTTGCAGACTTCACGCCGATTAAAAATCCTCGTTTATAAATCCAATGGAATCTTGCCGCGTGTTTTGCTGCTTTCGCACACGCCAACCAGATCACACCGATCTTATTTGCATTATTTGCATTACTTTGCCACTTTCACGCAAACCCCCATCCGTGTCGCACTGATTTGTAGGCTTCACGCCAACTAAAACTAAGTGCTCAATAATTCGACGACACATTTAAGAGTCGACCAATTTTTAAATGCTCGACTAACTCCACTATCGACCATTTTTTTTATAACTAAAGTGACCCGACCATTTTGATTCCCGACCATATCTTACAAATATTATCGAAAACAAAATTACAAATTCATATCAATTGTTTCATATGTCGATCATGTTTACACAGTAAGAACTTCACGGCGACCAATTTTTAAAGGCTTGACCAACTCGACTATTGACCATATTCTTTTTTAACTAAAATCACGCGACAATTTTCACTCCCGACCATATCTTACAAATATTATTGAAAACAAAATTACACAGTTAACAGTCCAGCAATTCTAACAGGCTCAACCAACTAAGGTAAGCCGACCATTTTGACTTCCGACCTGTGTCCATCAATTTCACCACATAGTTAAAAGTCGACCAATTTTTAAACAGTCCTCCAATTTTAATAGGCCCGACCAACTAAGGTAAGTGGACCATTTTGACTTCCGACACAGTTAAAAGTCGACCAATTGCACGACACAGTTAATAGTTGACCAATTCTTAAAGGTTCGACCAACTCGACTATCGACCATATTTTTTTTAAAACTAAAGTTACCTGATATAGTTAAGAGTCGACCAATTTTTAAAGGCTCGACCAACTCGACTATCAACCATATTTTTTTATAAAAAAAGAGATGCCATCATTTTGACTTCCAACCACGCTAGCATTTGGGTTGATACAGTCTAAATAGGCGGTCCAGCTCTGCATGGAAAAATCTTGCGAGATCTATACTTTTGATTAGAAGTTTGAGCATTCAATGATGGATTGGACATTGAACTACCTTCTATAAGGTTACCCACGTGAACATTAATTTCTCTGCCTTTAATTCATCACGAACTTATGAACTTTGCTTCAGTAGTACAGATCTCTGGCTATGGACGTATATTTCGATTTGACGGATTGGACCTGCTGGATATTCGATGTTGTGGAGATACGAGAACATATTTCAATGCAACAACGGTTAAATGTGCTCCGACACCAATGCACCACCTTTACTCTTGATCGTTTATAAAATTCGATGGTGAATCCTCTCTCATTCTTTTGTTCTTCAATACTGTTATTGTGACATAATCTCAGTTTTTTTATCAACATTCGAATTGCCTTCAATTTGTTGCTCTTTTATAGACCGGAAACCCTGTTAAGGATCCAAAGATTCTTGTTTTCTATTCAAAAAATAGGTTCTCCTCTCAAACCAAAACTCATTTTCCCTGGTATAATTATGTGGTTCTAAATCCTGTTTCTGCTTAATGTATTCAAATAAGATTCTGCTGTCTTTTTTGATCTTTTTTATTGAAAACTAGAGTATGTTTGTGTCAATTATTTACTGGTGTGAGATGAAAGGTCACTTGACTGGTATATATTCATTTTTTTGTCTCCTAGAAAAATTGCCATTTCAAAAAAGTAATACCAGGGTAAATTGACCCATAATTACTACACTCTGAATCTGCTGTCTTTTTTTAGTTTATCTATTCAAAAAATAGGTTCTCCTCTCTAACCAAAACTCATTTCCCCTGCTATAATTATGTTGTTCTAAATCCCGTTTTTGCTTAATGTATTCAAATAAGATTCTGCTGTCTTTTTTTATTATTTCCCTTTCAAAAAAGTAATGCCAGAGTAAATTAACCCAGAATTACTACTCTATTTCTGCTGTCTTTTTTTAGTTATTCTATTAAAAAAACAGGTTCTCCTCTCAAACCAAAACTCATTTCCCCAGCTATAATTATGTTGTTCTATATCCTATTTCTGCTTAATGTATTCAAATAAGATTCTGTTGTCTTTTTTTTATCTTTTTTATTGAAAAATTAATGCTTAATTTAGTCATTTGGTATCTTCAAAGTTATCAGAGTAAATTGACCTAGAATTACTACACTCTGTTTCTACTGTCTTTTTTTAGTTTTTTGTTTCAAACTAGAACTGGTGTCAGTGTTCCTATTCCATATTTAAAAACAAGTTTCTAACAACAAATTTACCTAATATTATGATGTTTTTTTTGTTGAAAACCAGAAGTCTGTTTTTGCTGTCTTTGTCTCCTAGAAAAGTTCCCTTGCTGTAACTTGTATTTGATCATGTACCTGATTTATTGACTATTTTCAGATGAAAGGTCACTTGACTAGTATATATTCATTTCCTTTTGATTACCAATATATCTTTTCTACTAACTTTGGCAAATCATTTGCACTGCAACAATCTTTTTTTCTCCTAGAAAAGTTCTAACAACAAATTAACTTAAATTGTGTTGTTTTTTTTTCCTGTTGGAAACTATACTTTGTTTATGTTGTCTTTTTTTAGTTTTATGTTTGAAACCAGAATTGTTGTCACTATTCCTATTCCATATTTAAAAACAAGGTTCTCTCAGCAAATTTACCTAATATTATGCTGCCTTTTTTGTTTTTTTTGTTCACAACCAGAGGTCATTTTTTGTTGTCTTTGTCTCCTAGAAAAGTTCCCTTGCAGACCAAAAAAAAAAAAAAAAAAAAAAACAACTAACTTTATATTAGGCATTTGGTACTATCTTGTTCTCACTGTTTCTGTTTACTATATAAAAAAGGTTCTAAGAGCCAATTTATCTAAAATTATCCTTTTTTTTTTCTTGTTGTTTTTGTTGGAAACTAGAGGTTGTTTAACTTTAAATTAGGCATTTGGTACTATCTTGTTCTCACTGTTTCTGTTTACTATATAAAAAAGGTTCTAAGAGCCAATTTATCTAAAATTATCCTTTTTTTTTCTTGTTGTTTTTGTTGGAAACTAGAGGTTGTTTCTGCCAATGGATTGTCATTGATTTACTCCTATTTATTTACTGGTTTCAAACATCTTGTATCTTTATACTTAATATCAATATGGCACATTTTTCTTCAGCTTATTTTTGTAGTCCAACTATTCGCAGTACCACGCTATGGACACTCTATTGACCGAAAACGTTGTCTCACTTTTGATGAATGGTGTTGTTGACCTATGCCCACTTGTACAAGTTGTTGCTCTTGATCAACTAAGCTCTCTTAACTCAACAACTGCCCGCTTTCGAATCTCTATCTTTGATGGAATTCATAAGCACGACACATTGCTTCCATGTAGCTACAATAGCGCTGTGGAAAACCACCAACTCCAAAAAGGGTCAATCGTCAAAGTTAGCAAGTGTGCATGCAACATTGTACATGATGCAACGTGCGATTTGCTTTCCATATCTTCCTTTCACTTATTTTAGTTTTCACTCCTCATAATTATAACATATTTTTTACTTATACTTACTTACGTTCATTCTTCTTTCCAGGACTATCGCATTGGACACCTTCGAAATTGTCACCTTAGAAACAACAATTATTGGAGACCCATCCCCTTTCAACCTCACACCTACCTTTACAGCCCACAGCAGTTCATCTATTTTAGAAAGCAACACCCTTAACTCTGAAAACCCTTCACTTGCAATACCTTCTCCAACGCCAAACCTTCTTGCACCTACTCTTCAATTCACATTGCTCAACCCTTCCAACAAAACATGGACCATTCAAGGACGAGTTACTACAAAGACAAGTATCAACACCTACACCAACCAAAAAGGTCCTAGTCAACTCGTTGGGTTTGACCTTGTTAGTGCTACTAGAGATGAGATTCATATCTCTACGTTCAATGAACTACCTACCTCATTATATGACCAAATACAAGTTGGAATAGTCTACATAGTCTCAAATGGCACAATCAAACCAATTAATCCAAAATACAACCATTTGAAAAGTGCTTTTGAGATTTTCCTCAACTCCTCAACAATTGAACGATGCTTGGAAGAGTGCCCACTTATTCCTTTTCATTGCTTCAACTTTAAATCTATCCATGACATTAAAACTACACCGGTCAATTCCATGGTTGACCTTCTCGGAATTGTCATTTCTGTTTCCCCCGCATCAACTATCCGTAAAAGGGATGGCTCTAAAATCATTCCCTGAACAATTGGGTTGAGGGACATGTTTGGGTATAGCATAGATATTACACTTTGGGGGGAGCATTGCACAATTGAGGGTGCACACCTTGGAAACCTTCAAGGTTTAGCTACACCCTCTATCCTTGCAATAAAAGGTGGGCATGTTACAAAATTTAATGGAAAAACCATTGGAACCATCTCAAACACCAACCTCATTATAAACCCAGATATTGAGGAAGCTGAAGCCCTCCAAGCATGGTTTGCTAACAATGGATTCCGTTCTGCCTCCCCATCTTTGAGCAAAAAATCCAACTCGTCTTCTTCTACCTCTTGTAAACGCATTTCCATCTCTGTGCTACAATCTCTACATCCTTCTAAGAAGGCAACTTGGTATTCAATTATTGCTACAATCGCCCATATTAACATCAATGACTTTCATTTCCTTGAATGCCCTCTATTTGTCGATGGAATACAATGCATGAAAAAAAATTCCCACAAAGTTGGCAATGTTTGGCATTGTACAAAATGTGATGGGGAGTTTACAGAGTGTGCTTACCGATACATACTCAAACTTGACATCACGGATGCTATTGGACAACTATACGGTATCATAGCTTTTGATGATGCTGCGCAACAACTAATGGGGGTCTCTGCAAAAGATTTTTGTCTCCTATCAGATGATCCAATGTCTCTCTTGGAAATTGTTCAACATGTATGTGCTCGCCAATACCTTCTAACATTATCAGTAAAGACAGAGACTTTTAATTCAAATGCTCAATTGAAGGTGCTTCTTGTTATGTCAGAAGAGGTTTCTCCATCATTGTCCCATGTCGATACTCCTACTGAAAGTGAACACATTCTACTTACTAAACGTCCAATTGCTCGCAAGCTTTGAACTCCTACTCTTCATTTCTACCTTTTGTACTTACTAGCTTGTACTTAGCAAATACACATTTCTGTGTACACACTTTTACATAGGTGGTACTTGAAACCATCAATGAACAATCTTGAATATTATATTATTTAGTTTTCTTGTACCATTGTGTTAAATCACATCTTTTTTTCAACCTATGCTACAATTTTCAAATTTGTACTTATAATTTAGATTGCTTTGTCAAATGTATACTTTTTTTCTTTATAAACACCGTTCAAGAGTGTCTTTACAATGTATATTTTTTTTCCATATATCTTTTACAATATACCTTTTTTACTCTTTGAATTATTACATATATCTTTTTTTTCTCTTCCACCAAAGGCACCATAAAAGCAACATGGATAACCATTTATCTTATATAAGATAACTTTGTTTACTCTTGCAATTATTACATGTATAGTATTTTTCTGTTACACCAAAAGCACCGCAAAGTCCACAACCACTAAACACTTTTTTTTTGTAGGAATGTCAACCAATGATAACAATGATCAACAAAATGCACGTAGAAGACTTATATATGCTCAAAAGAAAAATGAAAACAACAAGCAGCAATGCCTTCTATATAGAGCTGCTCGTCAACTTGTTCATATCCCTTCTCCGTTTCACGTTGCTCAACCTCCCCTTACACGCTCCACACCATCCACATCCACAACAATGCACCCAACAAACATGGATTTACATGCTACACAACAACAATTTCGTACAAGGTTGGACAAATTATCTCCCATGAAAATATGCTCTATATGCATGGATTCATATCCTGGAATTAAAATAAAACACTCTTTTGGTGCATATGCATGTTCTTGCTGCAATGCGGAACAAAATGGCCACCGCTATTCAATTGCAAACAATATGGATCCTAGGATACAACCATTAGTGCTAGCAAGCCTTACTCAAGTTGAAGAAATGCTCATTTCTCGAGTTAACCCAATTTTACAAGTCACTCATGCTCGTGGGGGACAATATACATATTCTGGCCACACTATAAGCTTCCCTCAAAACATTACAAGCATTGCCACTTTCCTCCCTCATTTACTCTCAGACATTGATATCCTTATTGTTCGTAAATGCAGTTCTACAAAAAATCCTTATGACTTCTTTGTTAGTTGGACACGTGTTCTTGCTGCTCTTGAATACAAGCTTTCAAATGATGCATACTACAAAGATGTCCAAGTTAACTCAACTGCATTATCTTCTTTGCCTCTTGAACCAACTGACATTTCATCCCTCCTTCGTCATGTCACACCCGCTTGCTCCTCATCTGTTAAACATACCTCAACTTCTACTACTCAAACATCTAGCGTCCTCGAACCCCATGAACAACAATCATCCTCCTTTATATCTACACAAACAAATTGTAGAACTGAGGTTAATGAAATTAAACGCTTCTTAGGAGCAAGCCATCCAGGCACTCTACCTTGGATTGACTGGCCCCCAATAGACATTTTCCCTATCAATGAGTATAACACAATAGGCCTCCTCTCAATGGCCTTCCCAACCTTATTTCCCACAGGAGTTGCAATGCTTAAACAACCACACATTCAAGAGGTTGGTATGGACAATTATGCACTGCACCTTCTTAGGTACCATGACAATAGGTTTGGCCAACATCCTCATTTTCGTTATTACATTTATAACCTGATGATGCGCCATCGTATCCAATCTACTGCTTCTGTGTTTGTAAAACGTAACATTGATGATACATTGCCTCCAACTATATCAGAACTTGTACAACAATTACAAGACTTACCTGATGCTAAAATTGTTGAGCAAGTCATTCACTTCGGATCCACACTTCGTGGGACACGCTCCTATTGGAACAAAAGCAGGGGTGAGCTAACTAACATGATCACTCAACAAGGAACAACTACATTCTTCTTCACACTCAGCGTAGCTAACACAAAGTGGCCAGATTTGCATTCCTTGATGCTTAGACAAGCTTCTTCCACTTCAAAGCAACACCACCAAGGGAGAATTCGCAACTTTATATCAAATCCACACATTGCATCTCAATACATGGACAACAGATTCAAAATATTTCTAGAAGAGGTTCTTAAAAAAGGTCTTTTTACAAAAGACTACTGGTGCAGGTTGGTCACAACTCATATTCCCATGAAAATTCAATGTATTTAAAACCTAAAATATTTTTTCCTAATCTTTATATTTTACATGTAGGTATGAATGGAAATAAAGGGGATTTGCACATATACATGGATTCTTATGGCTAGAAAATGCACCTAATATGGACACGTTAGACTGGGCAAATGCTACAAAGGTTGAAGAAGCCAAATTATACTTTGACAAGTTTGTTACATCATGGAATCCTCGTGTCAACCATTTACAAACTCCAACATTACAAGCCTCTGCTATAAATGATCCATGCACCATTGGATCAGATTCCATACTTGCAACTAATCATTTGGATGACTATGAAGAACTTGTTAATTGTGTCCAAAGGCACACAAAATGTTCAGAATCTTCTTGCCTACGTAAAAAAGGATCATCTCTTCAATGTTGTTACAGGTTCCCCTTTGATCTACAGCCTACCTCTTCCTTATTCATTGATGCAAAAGGCCGAAAAACATACAACCCTGCAAGGAATGATGCCCTTCTGAATATTCACAACCCTATGATGCTATCCATTTGGCGAGCTAATGTTGACAATGACATAGTTAAGAGTCGACCAATATTTAAAGGCTCGACCAACTCTGACCATTTTGACTTCCGACCATATCTTAGAAAAAATGTCGAAAAACATATTCAATATTCATATCAACAATTCGATATGTTGTTAATGTTTACCAAGCTCCATTGAAGTGTTTGCTTTTGATTGTATTCTTTCCATTTATAGTTGTATAACTTATATTGATTCCACATTTCATTACTATTGTTTAAGCACAAAATGTACTATATCCTCTGCTTACAACAACAACATAAGTTTATAACTTATCTATGTCTAAGTTTACAAATTTAAAAAAATAACACTGATTCCTCTATCTTAAATACTAGGTACATTGTAAACATTTAAATCAATATTCCTCATTATTCACACTGTATGTTTTCAAATCAGGTATGTTCCAAAAACTCGACAAAAGAAAGGCCGAACAGATGGACCTTGAAAAAGAAACGACTAAAAAGATACAAATGGAAACACTATTTAAAGACACTGAACCCACCATAGGTTGCAGTGATGAGTTCAAATGGGGCGAGTTTTACATAGCTATCAGAGATAGAAATATACCTAATTCAACCTTGGAGGAAACCATAATTTACAAAAACATCAAGAGGTCCAACCTTCACAAGGAAACTACACGACCATAACTATTTCACTGCTCAGAGGTTATTGCATGGATCTTGCCCCATGTACATACTACGACAAGGATAATTTCAAACGCAAATGGGGAACAACTCGCATCCTTCAAACCAGTGCACCTTGCAGCCGCATACAAGTTGCCTCCCTCCAATGTATTTTTAACTGATGATTGGGTAAGACGTGCCAATATAGATAATGTTGAATGTGCAAGGGAAATGCTATTACTAGACAAACAACTTACACCCAAACATACCAACAAATACGCCACCAAATACTTAAGGACCCCCTATAGAATCATTGTCCTATTGTTGAGCAGACTCTTCGGTCTTCCAAACGCCAAGAACTATAAACTCAGTTGGGTTCCATTGATATACCATGTTGCCACACATGGTACAATCTTCAATTGGGCAACTATTATTTCAAAAATTATTGCGTCAACCATTTCTACAACTCAAATGGGCCTTTCACAAGGGAAATCAGAATTCTTCATGTCTAGCTTCCTTATCGATTTCATATTATTCAGCCACCCTTTTCCTAATTTGGGATGTACTTGGAATAAAAATAAAACTCCCATTCATGTAGCATATTAGTTAACTTGGGCTCACCGATATGCAGGGTACTACAAATTACTATGCGAAGAACTAATCATGCCCCTTTATTTACTTGTCTTCAATAAAGAAGCAAATTGTATGTCAGACAATGCCTTGGATGTAATAGGTGAATATGGAGACTATTACTTCTCATCAGAAGGGACATACATTAGAATGCATGGGGGCACAAAACCTCCTCTATTGCCCAAATATGCTATAGATTACATTGTGCATAAAGAAGCAATTAGACAAGTGTTCATCAATGGAATTGGTAAGTATCTCGATCACAACAACATAGCCTCTTACCCACCTGTACCATTCAACATTGGTGGATACAAATTTCATAAGATTAAGGCAGTGGAAGCCTTTATTGCAGACTTGGAACCTTTTCACTTTGGAACAAAAATATTTGTAAGAAATGACAACGAAGGAAAAGTGGCTAAACATTGTGCTTCTTATAAAATCACTTTTCATTACTCAAATCACTTTCTGAAAGAAGAACAAATATATAAAAGGGTACAGAATATGACAGAGCTACACAGCAAATTATATCCGAACATTGCATCTACTCCTACCCAAACTACAACCAAAGAAAAGCAACCAAAAATACATAGACAAAGAGAAGAGCCAGTAGCAGTTGGTCGAATTCATCAATCGCCCCCGACTACTCACAATCGACAATTTCTACAAGCAATAAGCAGTCGGGATCACTGACCAATAGATGGGAAAAACCCACATTCATGCGACAACACACAAATAGACTGTCAGTTGGAATTAAATAGGTTGTCAAATCATTATTTAATGCAATCAGCTACTTTTAATTCACATGCGCCAAACACTTCCTCCATAAATGCCGACCTAGAAGATTGTTGGATACTCTTTTTCCAAGCACTGTAGAACCACACTTCAAAGACAACAGAAGCCTTTTGCGAACCTGAGAGTTCTACAGTGACCATGGCGCCCAAGAAAAATTAGACTACAACCTGTTCAGCCACAGCTAAAGTCCATGAATTGGAGATGGCACAAACACCGTTGGAAGCCCATTTAGAGTTGGTTCGAAATACTAAGGTACACGAACCACATTGGCGAAAAACTTGGAAAGATATTCTTGCGTGGGAAAATGAATCAAATGGCCATTGGAGGGAGCCAGCCCAAAAACTGCGGACTGCTGCCATTCTGCAATACATGAACGCACCTCTGTTGGAACAGTTTGCTGGACTGAAAGACATTATTGCTCGATTCATAGTAAGCAGATATCATAATGGAAAATTCTATTTTGACGTTCCAGTCGAAATAAATGGTGAGCTCATCAACAATATTACAGGGTTATCAAACAAAGGTGCAAATATACCTAGTCAACACAGACCAAAATTGATCAAGGAGTTTATAGACCACCCAACTGGAAAGAATTCTCGAGGGTTATTGGTGACCCAGATAAAATATGAAAGTCATAAAATAGCTGCGTGAGTCATGTCCACTGCTTTGTCAACCTACGGTCGAGGGTCCGACTTAAAAATTGAAATGCTAGAGGCTGTCCTAAGCATGGAAAAAGACGGCAAAGTATACAACTGGGCTAAGTACCTTGCCGAAATTATCAAGAACATGTGTATGAAGTGCCAAGAGAATGGAGCGCCCATTCGCTATCCATCTCTAATCATCTGGATAGCAATGACGGCTATAATACCAAAAGGAAATGAATACTTTACTAAACAAGGACCTATGTTAATGAACAACTTCTGTTGCTTTACGAAAGGAGGCAGCAAATTTGGGCCGTCAACAGTCAAGATTTGGCTAGAACCCTGGTTCGAAGACTTAAAAGTTCGATCGACCAGATGGAGAGTAGCTCAGAATAATTCGACAAAGTCTGCCTCCGACCGCTCACATTGAACTTGCACTGGACCATACATCAGTTTGGTACTTAGAAGGAAATCTTTGATTTGCTACCACCCTTGGTCGAGGAAATCTTCGATTTGCTAGAAAGGAAATCCAACACAAAATTGATAATACCTCCTTTGGCATAGGAAATCGACATTCCCATAGTCGAACCTTTAATGGATCCAGAGAAAGAAGAAGCATATGAAAGCCGCCTATATATGGACATTTTTACTTTTGAACCTCAGCTCGCGGCCTGATCAGAACCTTTAGCACTTATGCTCATTCCACAACAAGATTCAGCGGATGGAGCTCAACAATCGGATGAAAAGACCCTGTCGGACAATCCTGAGTACGCATCGACAACCGACAACATCCACCAGATGGCCGACCAATTATCCATAGGTCGACATTCAAGCCTTGTACAAATAAAGGGCAAGGGAAAAAGAAAAATGATCATTGACAAGCCGACAGTGGAAGATGAAACTGAATTATACGATAGCGCAACTCGAATATTGGAAGATGCAGCGAAGAAAAAAATACCTGTCGACGACCAATTAAAGAATTTTTTGGAATTCAAGCACCCTCGACCCAAAAAGAAAGTCAAGTTTATCATCGACGATGCTATCAACTTGTCAGATAACTCACCTCCACCATCGTCGACCATTGTCACGCAGGAGACTTTTTTTTCTACACCTATGGTAAGTACCCCACTTGCACTTCAACTTCCATCTCAAGTTTCGAATATTGTACAAGCTCTTCCTTCCTCACTTCGAAAAACATTCCAGAATGATAGCGACATTACCCAATTCATGACCCAACTCCCGGCCATGTTCCCAGATTGGCGAAAAATCATAACTAAGAAACTTGTATTCGCAGACACTACTTAACCGATAGATTCTACTCCTCTTGGTGTCATCCCAACCCAACTTTTCAATCCATCAGATACCTTAGCACTGCAACCAATTGGCATGCACCATACCCATCTATAGCGCAATCGTGACACAAGCAATCCAATTTTTTCTCAACAGATTTCTTCGTTCATTCCTTTTCCAGTCAATCCGTCGATGGAAGACCATTCACCTCCCCGACATGTCATGAACTCACTGCAACATTTCCCCAACTTTCAAGTTTAAATGTAGTCAGTCGGCAACCGTCTTCCAGTTTAAATCCTAACCCTCATCTTCCAGTCGACGAAACACCTGTGTCATCAATAGGTAAAATGGGTACTAGTATACCATTCCTCTTGAAAGTAGCAGTGGAGTTAGCAACAGAAACAACTAATGCAGTAGTCGAGTCAGCAGTCGAGACAATAGAGCAAGCAAAAAAAGTAACAAGTGAAGAAGTAATTTCGACAAACACAATAGAAATACCAAGCAGCTCAATACAAGCAAAACATTCTACTAAGGAAGCACAAAAACAGACAAAACAGGCATCAACAATAGTCGAGACTCAAAAAGAATCAGAACATCAATTAGCGGTGCCAAAATCTAAAGAAAAATCCAAGAAAAGGAAAAAAACAAAAAAACGACACCAAGAGAAAAATCTTCAGCAACAGCAACAACAGCAACAACATCTACAACACATATCTCAATTGAGTCGTTTGTCTGTACATCTCGACCAATTTGGCCCTATCTCGACATACCATCCACAAAAGGCACCACATGAAGAGCTCGACATACTAGCTGATGCAATCAACCGAGAACATCGACATAGACGACTGGAAGCAGAAGACCAGATTCACAAGGTGGAACAAGAACAAACCCTATTTCTGACAAAGTGTCGAGAATTAGTGCAATAGGTCATAACAATTCTAGTCACCTCCGACACGACAAGCACACTTGATAAAGCATTTTAGTTGTCTGAATCTGTCGTGTCGGCACTATCTGAACAGCAGAACGAGGACCGAGAAGAACAAGCCACAGTAACAACGTCATTGATGTCACAACAGTTTGAAGCATTCAACTCAGCACACAGTCAGCTCATATAGTGTAATGACAAAGCAAAGACAACAAACAATGTTCTCCACAATTGGTACCAACATTATGGCAATGTGTTTATGGAAATGCGGGAGACAAGAGAGACAATTGACAATCTTCAAAAAGAACACCAAGTAGCTGATGAAACCATGGCCAAAAGTATTGAGGAACAACTAATAATGGAAAATAGAAAACTGGAGAAATTGGAAAAAAGTGAAGCACAGTGGTTGAGCCAGGCTCGTCATAACCTTGACAAAGTAGAGAAAATCCGACCACGTCTTCAAACACTGCTTTAAGCTGAGATGAGAAAATAGATCTCTTTGGTTCCTACCTAATTCATCTACAGGGCAAAACTACTAAAAAACAGATAGCCCACTTGTCGGCCCTTACAACACTTACTATCGACATCCAGAACACATTGCATCATTGGGAGAGCTTCGAGCACCAAATGTCAGTTTCAGCTGAAGCAATATTCAAGGTCTGTTTGCAACAACCAACAACGCCTAGTTCCACTCCAGACAACTCATAACAGCTGCATTTATCACTTAAAGCACAGTTATAAACAATTTTGTTTAGTAATTTTGCAATTTGCAATATAAGTGGAAAAGACTCATTGACCAGTCTAAATATGTCAGCCATATGAACGAACAATATAGTTGTATAATTGAATGTAAACATCTAAGATCTATTCATGTATATTTTTACCCTTGATGTTCAGCTCAACATCTTATATGGTAAAAATTTTGTAGCATTGTTGGGTTTAGATTCTCTTATCCTGCACATTTACCAGTATAAATTTATTGTTTTTATTAGTTAAAATATTTTTTATCTGGAGTTTTTTGTATTATACGAGTATTCTGCGTAACCTGGATCCGTCAACTAGCATCATGTTTTCATCAGAATCAGTCGGCCACTGACAATAGTCTGCCAACCACTGCAAATTTTTGTTTGCATTGGTCGATAGGCAAAGCCAATGGGTTTTGAAGGACAATTTCGACTGATTAGTAGTGTTGCTTCCAAGGTTGAGAAATCTCCTAGACTTAGAATTGTGTTGCTTCCAGTACAAGAGTATATAGTAAAGTCATTTACAGGTTAATGGATCAAGAAATCTGATCAAGTGAATGCAATTTGAAGTGAAATAATCTACTTGTTTTAAACTATCTCGGATTGCATATCCTTCTTATTTTCCTTAACATTTCTCAGATCGAGTGAATACACTCGAACTGAATTATCGATCTGATTTGGATTATCTCAGATATTGCATTCTTCAAACCTTTGTTTAATATTTCTCATGTCGAGCCACCATACCCAACCAGATCCCCTTTTTGTTTGTGATAACTATGTAAAATCCTATCATTGCCTAAATCCTAATCAGATTGGTTGCATTTCTGTCTAGACATATAAATGGTTATTTTCATTAAGCGTTCATTCATCCTTATTCGTTTTCAAACTCAAGTTTCCGGAGAAGTAAAAAAAAATTGTGTTTAATGAAAATTAGTTCGGACAACACCGGAGACGCCGAACGAGGTCGACTAGGTCGGAGGATAAGCAAGAGGTGGAAACAGGTCAAACAGGTCGGAGGTCAAAAAAGATCGCAGAAGGTCATTTTATATTTATACAATTCTTTTTTTAATTGAATATATAATTTCCAAAGGAAAATACATATGTTTTTAATAGTTACACCTACTTAAATTACAATTTCCTTATCATTAAATATATAATGTCATTGTGTTTATTGATTCGTTGTCAAATATTCTCTAACATTGTTACAAAATTCACTCTTTTACTAACGGCGTTCACTTTTGCGCCTCCTGGGGCAAATGCTAGTTATCATTTTTTTAATAACTTGACTTTGACATTTTCTATAGAGATTTTATGTTTTCATTATACGACTACTTGTCAAAGCTCACATATAAAAGCAATACAATATTATAACTTCTAACAAGTGCCTTGTTAGGCCAGGGTACTATTGCAATGGTTAGTGTTTAATACTAATTACTTGGTGGTTGAATTTTAAATTTTTATCACGATTCTTATAGTTTGACAGAGAAAGTAAATAATAATTTTTTTTATTATTTATATACATTTTTCCGATTGGATAAAATCTTTGAGGTTTTATGGTTGGTTTCTCGTCTATCAAGGAAAAAATTTCAATGTTAATGGAGTGAAAGCGTAAGTTTTTTTTGGTACATTTGTGTTGAATATTTTATGTTGGATTAATGGTGAAGGTGGCATTAGTTTTTTCTTGGATTAGTGCATATTCATCCTAGCTCTGGTCTTTTCTTAGATTAATGCATATTCATCATAGCTGTGATCTCTGAGAAAGAGGCAGAGCATAAGCATTGATTGCATTTACTCTCCACTGCCACTAGTACTGCCTCTTAGCTTCACCACCACAACCTCTTCATGCATACGGCCTCTTGCAACATCACCTTCTTGGCCTTCGTTGCATTATGCAAATATGGCCTTATGCCTCTGGAGCAAGTTTTCTTTACACAATTATTCATTAAAGATGGCCTTCTGCCTCTGAAGCATTTTTTGTTTACATAATTCTTGAACAAATCGTTAGTCAGAATTTTACCACAATTATTCAACAAACCATGATCCTAGACTAGGGAAATCACAAACAACGTATTTGATTCCATTGATCTAATAGATAGATCATCTTAGGCTTCGTCTTTAAGGTAAATAAGGCCTGACTTATTGCATTTCGCAGCTTGTTCTGTAATATGTAAATATATCTAGAATCTAGTACTTTGCTTAGAATCTTTGGTGCATATGCTTAGAATATTTGAATCACTGAACAATTTTATTGTTTCCTTCTTCCCAAGACTCCTCTGTGTTGTTGTTTTTATGACATGCCATATTCTGCTCGACTAATAAACATAACAAAAGCACAAAAACAACAACAAATGTATAGCAAATGTATAGGTGGCATCAACTAATCCATGGAATAAGTAAGAATCCTTCTATTCCTATCTAAAATCCATGGAATAAGTAAGAATCCTTCCATTCCTATCTAAAGAACGAAATATTCACGAACATATTCTGCTTGACTAATCAACATAACAGAAAACGAAAACCAACAACAAATGTACAGGTAGCATCAACGAGTCCTAGGAAAACGTAAGAATCCTTCAATTCATATATAAAGAATGAAAGCTTCATGAACGATATTATGTGAGTGAACTACCCAATCATTATCAATTCGTTTCAATCAATTACAAGGAATTGAGAGTAAAATACAAACCTGTCATTATAGACTATGCACGATGCATTCTTCATTTGATTTGCAATATGCTTTTGCTTCAGCCAAAGCCCCACCTGGTTTTTAACTGTTCTCTTCTCTTCGAACATGTACTTTATTCATGCACATATAACATCACTATTGACGAGAATCACTCCATCCACCAACTCTTTCCAAAGGGGAAATGTTTCTTCTCCTACAACCTTGTAAACTGTTATTGGGGGTGTGGTAAATTTCCTACTTTCTAGTGCTTTGGTTCATTTTTTTGCATGTCAATGGATATTACACTCTGAATCACATTGTTGTAGGTGCTTTGGCGGGTAGGAGTAATCATGGATGGATAATGACATCACAACTGGGTTTGATAGGCTCTCTAGGTCATGAATGGTGTTCCTATATCATTGGCCTTCATAAAGGTACCATTCATATTTTAGAGTCTGAGGATTTACTTAAGTGGTCCTAGAACAACCAGGATGGGAAGATATCTACCAAGATGGCATATTAGTGCTTGTCAGTTGATATCGTGGTGGATGACCGATGGTGGTTTCATGTTTGTTGGAAGTGGAGAGCCCCTTCGAAAATTATTCTGTTCATTTGGATTTCTTTGGAGGACAGGGTTTTGACCTAGAATAATTTATGTAAAAGAGGTTTGATGGGTCCAAATTTTTGTCATCTTTGTTGTGCCGATGTGGAAACGGTATTTCACTTATTTGATACTTGTCTGGTATCGAGAATGGTGTTGTATTATGTTTCTAGGGTGTGCAAATTATCCATGATTTGGGGCGGCACCTCTCTTTCAGATTGTTTTTTAAATTGGAAAAAATTTGCTCTTGAATGGATTGAGATTCCTTGTTATATATGTTGGGAACTTTGGAAGGCTTGGGACTGGGTTATTTTTGAAGGGCACAAATTGAGTGCAGTGGTCGCTGGATATAAAGGGATCACGACATTTAAAGAATTTGTGGGTGGTGTGGTGTAATATCCCTTTTTCAAATTTTATTAAAATGCCCAATTTTCCACTTTTTTTCCCAATTTCGACCTTTGACTAGTTTTACTGTTTTGACCTCCAAATCAACCCAAATGCTCCCAAATCTTCTGTAGGAGTGTATGAATGGTATTTAGACTTGAATATAAGGTTCAGGGATGTTTTATGGCCCTCCAAATACTGCTGCAAACTTGATTTGTATTCTGATCAATATATGTAATTTTGACTAGTAATTTGTGCATCAAATCCCCCTCGGTTAACACTGCAAATGGCCTTCCAAATGCCTCCAAACTCCCACAAATTTATGAACAGAGGTATATAATGTGTTAAGTATGTGATTAAGGTCTCATATGCACCATTAATTGATTTTTAATACTGTTCTAACTCTCTCACATTCAACAGCAAAAACCCCCAATTCGACCCTTGGGGAAATGGCACTATTTCACCTCCCAATACAACTAAACTGAGTAAAAATGCTTCAAATGCTCAAGTACAGTACATGAAAATTGTAGAAGACATCCATGTCAATATATTTATCACAAATATATCAGAGAATCATCCATACATTCGAAATCATCATCAATACATTGGCTCACAACAAGGTAGTGGGGAAATGGCATTGTTCTTCCATTAAAAATGAGATTTATACATTTCTACTTGGAATTTCGACCTGAAACTTTTTGGAGATGAAGAACAGAGTATTTAATTCATATTAAAAAATAAATGGGGCATTAGAAGCTCCCCAAAAGAATACAATAGCTCACCAAAAACGCCCTCCCTCAAGGAGCACGAATATGCCTTCAAAACTGGAAACGGTGGAGAGAAAGTGCTGCACTAAACCAAACCATGAAACTTCCTGTAGCTGCTACCTGCAAATAAAAACTCCATTAAAGCACCATGAAAGACCTGAGTGGCCTCTCCAAACACCAACTTGGATGGGAATCTTTCACCCTCGAAATTGGCTAAGGCAAGAAACTAGTCATCCACTAGCTCTCTCTTCACAAATGCAATTTTTCTCAAATCATCAAAAGCCATTCTCATACTTGATTTCTACATTTTATAACCAACATTAGCCTTCAAGGGGTCGAAATCCTCTCAATAGATTCAATAATTTTCCATTTAGAAAATATTCCTCATTTGCCACTTGTCTCCTAGTTCCAACCTTCCATCTTCTCCCAAATTCGAATTTGAGTCTCTTTAGATTCCTCCAACTCCATGAGCGCCTTCTTGAGCCTATTTTTGGGGCTGACATGTCATAATGGTCAGGTGTAAGAAGTCAGGTCTGAATTTTGTCATAAAATGTCATAGATGCTTCATTATTGTTGTCATAAAACTAGGGAATCTAGCCCATGTGTCCACTAGTCTCCAATTTGACTCTTCCTCTCCCATGGAGGTTACTATTCCTTCCCATTTCGACCTAATATGCTCAATGACATGTGTTATGACTTACCAACTCACCCAAGAGTGTTCACCTTCCCATGAATTCGAATGGGCAAGAGAGAGCTGCCATGTGTCATTGAAAAATCAAGCTAGTGTGGGTCCCACCACCTCCATATGTCTCCAAAACCACTTGCCACCTAGAATTTCTCTTGAATTTATTTATTCATCATATTTATTAAATTCTTGAACCCTTCTAATGTCTAAATATCATTTATTAGTTTCCTTATTACCATCCCACATGTGCCCATCCAACCTAGGAAACTAGTAGGATTGATGGGATTGTCTTACTATGCACTTATTTGAATGGGGACATTACAGTCCTCCCCACCCAAGATTGCTTGTCCTCAAGCAATTTCAAATTTGGATGCTGAAAAATCTTCTCCTCTTCCCATGTGGCATCTTCATTTGGTAAGTCCTTCCATTGCACTAAATATTCTTTGATGATTCTACTCCTCAACCTTCTTTCCCGTGTCTTCAAAATCTTTTCCAGAACAAGTGTGAGCTGACCTTCATCATCCAAAGGAGGAAGTATTTCTGAAGTGATGATTTTCTGACCAAGAGCTTTCTTAAGACAAGAAACATGAAATACATTGTGGATTTTACTCCCTTCCGGAAGTTCTAGTTCATATGCTACTTCTCCAACCTTCCGCACTACCTTGTATGGCCCATAGTACCTTGGTTTTAATTTTTCTGCTCCATTCTTTTTGAGAGATGTTTGTTTATAGGGATGCAACCTTAAATATACTAAATCATTGACTTGAAAGGTTCTCTCTTCTCTATGTCTATCAGCATATTGTTTTTGTTGATTTTGAGCAACCTGCAAATTGTCTTTCAAGAGCTTTAAAATTTCTTGGCTCTCTTCCACCCAATCTTTAGCCTTTGGGGCTCTACTATCACCAAATATAATGTCAGCAAATGTAAGTGCATCATAACCATATAATGCTTTGAAAGGAGACATTCCTATTGACATATGATAAGTGGTGTTGTAGCAAAACTCACCCAAGTGTAGCCATTTTGCCCATGCTTTTTGCTGCCCTCCCACATAGTTTCTTAGGTATCCTTCCAACCATTGGTTTACCCTCTCTGTTTGTCCATCAGTTTGTGGATGATAGCTGGTACTTGGAGTCAATTGAGTGCCTACCAATCTAAAAATTTCTTGCCAAAAAGCACCCATGAATCTACTATCTCTATCACTGACAATGCTCTTGGGGAGCCCATGCAATCTGAAGATTTCTTTGAAAAAAATATCAGCCACTTGTGCAGCACTAAAAGATGATGTTACAGCAAAGAAATGAGCAAATTTTGTCAACCTATCAACTACCACATAGATGCAATCCTTACCTAAGGATTTAGGCAATCCGGTGATGAAATCCATGGAAATACTGTCCCATTTTTGCTCCGGAATGGGCAATGGTTGTAATAGGCCGGCTGGACATGTAAGTTCTGATTTTTTTCGTTGACATGCTTTACATTCATTCACATACTTCTGAACATCTTCCTTTAGCCCCTTCCAAAAAAATCTTTGCCTCAACTGTCTATAAGTTTTGAAGATCCCCGGATGGCCCGCTAGTGGGGAATCATGTGCTTCTTGCAAAATTCGGTACTTGAGCTTGGAGTTATGAACTAAATAAATTCTTCCCTTATAATATATCAGCCCATTCAAAATCCTATAATTATCATCCCCTTTGATTCCATCCAACACATCACAAGCAAATTTATCTTTGGCATATTCAACTAGTAGCATGTTTTTCCAATCCTTGGCAATATCCATGAGAGAAAAGGAAAGCCTTCTTGACAAAGCATCTGCTACTATATTATTCTTTCCTTTGACATATTCAATATCAAAATCATAAGCTTGAATCTTTCTTACCCACTTTTGTTGCCTTTCATTTAGATCCTTTTGGGTGAGAAAGTGTCTTAGACTATTATGGTCAGTTTTCACCACAAACTTGTTGCCCACCAAGTATTGTCTGAATTTGGCCAATGCATGCATAATGGCTAGCATTTCTCTATCATAGATGGAGTAAAGTTTTTCATGAGGCTGCAACTTTCTGCTCTCAAAGGCTATGGGGTGTTGGCCTTGCTTTAGGACAGCCCCTATTCCTCCACCTGAAGCATCACATTCCACAACAAAAGGTTTAGTAAAATCAGGAAGTGCAAGTATGGGACAACTACTCATTACCTCTTTCATTTTTTGGAATGTTTTTTCAGCCTCTTCATCCCACTTGAAAGCATCCTTCTTAGTCAAATCAGTGAGTGGAGAAGTCAACTTGGAGAACCCTTTCACAAATTTTCTGTAGTAGGTGCATATGCCAATAAAGCCTCTCAATTCGGTAATATTTTTTGGTGATGGCCATTCCAAGATAGCCCTGATTTTTTCCATGTGTACCTCCACTCCTTCTTGCCCAATAATGTGCCCAAGATACAGTAGTTCCTTCATCCCAAACTCACATTTTGATAATTTAGCAAATAAGGACTCTTCTTGCAAGATTTTCAACACAATCTCTAACTGTTGCAAATGCTCTTCCCATCAAGGATAATTTTAGGGGCGAAATTTAGCCCATGGGCTATTTTTCCATGATTTTTTCCAAAAAAAGATTCGCCAATTTGCATTTTTTGAAGCCTCATTTCGCCCAATTTTTATGGGGTAAACTCGTTTCACTCTAAAAATCGCCAAATTATTCTATATACTATATAAAATCATTAGAAATTGAAATAATTTTAGAAAAATATCGCCAAATATTTTATAGTTGACATTTTAAGAATTGGTAAGACTCGCCAAGGTTTATACACTTTTAAATAAGTATGGGTCCTTAAAATTATCCCTGCTTCCCATGTTTTACTGTAAATGAGAATATCATCAAAGAAAACCAAAACAAACCTTCTTAGTTGCTTGCAAAATATCCTATTCATACATGCTTGAAAGGTGGCTGGAGCATTAGTTAACCCAAAAGGCATGACAAGAAATTCAAAGTGGCCAAAATGACATCGAAAAGCGGTCTTTTGCACATCTTCATCTTTCATTCGAATTTGGTGATACCCTGATCTAAGGTCAATTTTTGAGAAGTATTTGGCCCCATGTAGCTCATCCATGAGCTCATCAATCCTAGGAATAGGATACCTATTCTTGATAGTCTTTTTGTTCAAGGCTCTGAAATCTATGCACATTCTCAATGTTCCATTTTTTTTCTTCACTAGCACTACTGAAGAAGCATAAGGGCTAGAGCTTGGTCTAATGAGCCCCAACTCTAGGAGTTCTTGGATAGCTTTTTCAATCTCATATCTAAACCTTTTAGGATGTCTATAAGGTGGTATTTGAATGGGTGAAGTACCCTCCTCCAAAACAATACTGTGCTCAACCCCCCTATTTGGTGGCCTACCATGTGGAAGGTCTCTAAAAACCTTTTCATATTTTTGCAAAAGTCTCTCTATCTCCTTTGGGTGTTTGAAAATATTTATAGTTGGCTTGGGAGATGTAATATGACATTCAGCAGCCCATTCTATATCCCCATGCCAGAATATAGATCTCATGCTATTGCAAGTCATTACTTGATTTGGATAAGTGTGTTGCCCTCTCACAACTCTTTGTACTCCTTTTGAATCTTGGAATTTCATTTCGGGAATTTGATAATTTACTGTATGCTATCCTATTGAATACAACCATTGCACTCCCAAAACCACATTAGTATCAGCAACATCAACCACATAAAAAATATCAACAAAAGTATAGTTACCTACGGTGACTTGCAGCTTTGGAACCCATGTTTTGCATTGCATTGTGTTGTGACCGGGAATGACAACTGTGAAGCCATCAAATGGTTCAATAGGTATCTTTATTTTCTCTACCATCTATGCATCAATGAAGTTATGAGTGGCTCCTCCATCTACCAAAACTGAAGTTCTTTGTCCTTGTACCACACCTTTGCATCGGATAGTATGATAGCGAGGTACTGCTGAAAGCACTGCCATTCTTGCTTTGTCCGGTGAAGGCTGATTTTATTCTTGTCTTTCCTCTTCTACTGTTGTCTCATATGCCTCTTCTTGATCTGAAATATGTCCATCTTCATCCATGCCCCCATCATACCCCTCATTATCAGAAAATACTTCTATGTATTGAGCCTTTCCTTTGGTACATTTGTGCCCCGGTGTCCATGGTTGGAAGCATGTGAAGCATAGTTTCTTTTTTCTAAGTTCATCCCTGTTTAGTCCCTCTTTTTTATTCCTCTCAAATGACTCTCTTTGCCAAGGTTTCTTATCATATCCATCCCTTTGCCAAGGTTTCTTTTCAAATTTATAGCTAGGCTTAGGAGGAAATCTCGTTCTAGGAAGCACATTTTGGAGATCCCTAGTCAAGCTCATTGCATCTTTTAATGTAGTTGGCTTGTGGGATTTGACCAAACCTCTTAAGGGTTCAGCCAAACCTTCAGTGAACAGCAATGCTAATCTTCCCATAGATACATCAGCCACCTTGACTGATAATTTTTGAAATTCCAACATATATTCGGTAGGGGACCCAGTTTGCTTCAATTGAGCTAGTTCTTTGAAAGGCAATTCTGGATCTTTTTGTTCAAATCTTTCTAGTACCCTGTCAACAAATTCTCCATATGTTTTAATCTGATTATGACCCAAGGTTTTCAGCCCATGAAACCACCATTCATTGGCATCTCCTTCCAAATGCAAAATGACCATTTTTAATGCATCCTCTTCCAACATAGGATTCAGCTGAAAATATACATCCAATTTTTGCACCCAAGTGTTAGCAGAATTTTGAGAAGAACCATCAAAAGTAGGAAGTGACATTTTTCCAATAGCACTATTCAATTCTTTGTTTTGGAATGGACTCCTATTGTCTCCCTTCATTTTAATCTTTTGCATAGCATCAATGTAGTCACTGAGTGGTACACCTCTTTTACACTCTTCATTCAAATCATTCCAATCATTTACTAGTTTCTTGTAATCCAATTCACGATTGGGTTCTTCTTTGGGTGTGAGAAATTTAGGTGCAGTATGCCTTTGTGTGCTTTGAAATTCATCAGGTCTATTATGAGGTCCTGTACTTGAGAAAATATGCTCATTCCCTTTCATCTTTTCCCCTGAGTGTGAACCACTATTATCTCCTATCATCCCTTTGCCTGAAAGTTGGCTACCCAACAATTCGAAACCTTTCATCATTTGTTTATTCATATCTAGCATAACCATGGTAAGTCCTTCAAAACATGGTTTTAAGGCTTCAATAAATTCCTCCTTATGTATTAATTTTTCCTCCTCCTCTCTACCCATTGTTTTAGAAAAGAACTCTTTTTCTGCTACTATCTCTTCTTCAACCAAAACTTCTTCAACTACTGATTCAAAGGGTGGTGTTTTATTTGTTTGGATTCTTGTTAATACCATTAGGTGCCAAGACCATGCTCTGATACCACTTGTAATATCCCTTTTTCAAATTTTATTAAAATGCCCAATTTTCCACTTTTTTTCCCAATTTCGACCTTTGACTAGTTTTACTGTTTTGACCTCCAAATCAACCCAAATGATCCCAAATATTCTGTAGGAGTGTATGAATGGTATTTAGACTTGAATATAAGGTTCAGGCATGTTTTATGGCCCTCCAAATACTGCTGCAAACTTGATTTGTATTCTGATCAATATATGTAATTTTGACTAGTAATTTGTGCATCAAATCCCCCTCGGTTAACACTGCAAATGGCCTTCCAAATGCCTCCAAACTCCCACAAATTTATGAACAGAGGTATATAATGTGTTAAGTATGTGATTAAGGTCTCATATGCACCATTAATTGATTTTTAATACTGTTCTAACTCTCTCACATTCAACAGCAAAAACCCCCAATTCGATCCTTGGGGAAATGGCACTATTTCACCTCCCAATACAACTAAACTGAGTAAAAATGCTTCAAATGCTCAAGTACAGTACATGAAACTTGTATAAGACATCCATGTCAATATATTTATCACAAATATATCATAGAATCATCCATACATTCGAAATCATCATCAATACATTGGCTCACAACAAGGTAGTGGGGAAATGGCATTGTTCTTCCATTAAAAATGAGATTTATACATTTCTACTTGGAATTTCGACCTGAAAATTTTTGGAGATGAAGAACAGAGTATTTACTTCATATTAAAAAATAAATGGGGCATTAGAAGCTCCCCCAAAGAGTACAATAGCTCACCAAAAACGCCCTCCCTCAAGGAGCACGAATATGCCTTCAAAACTGGAAACGGTGGAGAGAAAGTGCTGCACTAAACCAAACCATGAAACTTCCTGTAGCTGCTACCTGCAAATAAAAACTCCATTAAAGCACCATGAAAGACCTGAGTGGCCTCTCCAAACACCAACTTGGATGGGAATCTTTCACCCTCGAAATTGGCTAAGGCAAGAAACTAGTCATCCACTAGCTCTCTCTTCACAAATGCAATTTTTCTCAAATCATCAAAAGCCATTCTCATACTTGATTTCTACATTTTATAACCAACATTAGCCTTCAAGGGGTCGAAATCCTCTCAATAGATTCAATAATTTTCCATTTAGAAAATATTCCTCATTTGCCACTTGTCTCCTAGTTCCAACCTTCCATCTTCTCCCAAATTCGAATTTGAGTCTCTTTAGATTCCTCCAACTCCATGAGCGCCTTCTTGAGCCTATTTTTGGGGCTGACATGTCATAATGGTCAGGTGTAAGAAGTCAGGTCTGAATTTTGTCATAAAATGTCATAGATGCTTCATTATTGTTGTCATAAAACTAGGGAATCTAGCCCATGTGTCCACTAGTCTCCAATTTGACTCTTCCTCTCCCATGGAGGTTACTATTCCTTCCCATTTCGACCTAATATGCTCAATGACATGTGTTATGACTTACCAACTCACCCAAGAGTGTTCACCTTCCCATGAATTCGAATGGGCAAGAGAGAGCTGCCATGTGTCATTGAAAAATCAAGCTAGTGTGGGTCCCACCACCTCCATATGTCTCCAAAACCACTTGCCACCTAGAATTTCTCTTGAATTTATTTATTCATCATATTTATTAAATTCTTGAACCCTTCTAATGTCTAAATATCATTTATTAGTTTCCTTATTACCATCCCACATGTGCCCATCCAACCTAGGAAACTAGTAGGATTGATGGGATTGTCTTACTATGCACTTATTTGAATGGGGACATTACATGTGGATCCCTCGATTCCTGATTAAGGACTTATTCGTTGTGCTCTGAATTTCAATTTGGACAAATGTAGAGTATTCCTCGATGGATATTCAAATGGAGGATCAACATCGTGTCATGTTGGAGTGATCCTATGGAGTGGCCGATCTAGATTTTACAAGATCTAAATGATTTGCAGAGAAGGAACAATTACAAAGGGTGAATTATTAGCTTTATGGATGCTCTTGTTCTTTACAAAAAATATTCATTTGGATGGCATTCAGATTGTCGGGGACTCTTGGGTGATTATTGATTGGGGAACCGATAAATGCACTATTAATGTTCATATTTCATCTTGCTTGTCTAGCATCAGATCATTGATAAATGATTTTGAGGATATTTCTTTCAGCCATGTTTATATGGAGTTCAACCAAGAGGCAGACATTTTATCGAAAAGAGCTCTTATGGTCCCAGAAGGATACATTTTCAGTGAGACTTGGGAGGATAGCCAGATTATTTCTGAGGATTGAATGGTGATATATCATTCGTAATTATTCTAGTTTTTCTCCTCTCTTTTCGAGGTCACATATGTTTTTATTGGATATGGTTGTTGATCTACTTCATGTACTTTGCTTCTCTTATGGTTTCCTTTGATCTTAGGGTGATGATTTTATCTTCACTATGTCTTTATACATTTTTGTTTAGTGTTAGTATTTTTTTGATAGACTATTCTCTGGGTTGATGAAAAGTCTAGTCTATAACAGCTCGTAATGTGATGTGGCCTGACTCTTTATTTCTAAAAAGGCAATGTCAATTAGACCTATTCGGGTGTATTTTCATATACTCTTTTAATTAATGGTGTAACTTTTTTCTTTGTGAAAACATAAATCCCTCTTTAATCAAATCATGCGTCAATTTACAAAGGTTTTCCCATAAAAAAAAAAACGATGGAATAAACTTTACACTCGACTCTTTCTTAAAATTCCCAAAGCATAAACCCCACAATATTTTAATGTTTCAAATCTTGTTTTCTATATTCTTTCGGTTGATTAATATTTAAGCATATCTCGTTCTTTAAATTCATATATGTTTTTATTTATTTTAATATTTATTGCTTAATATATGTGTTTATATTTAATAATGCATCTTATGTATCAAATTTTACATCAAATTTTAATTAGTTTTTTAATTTATTTAATATTTTGAAAACAAAAATGGATATTATTGATTTAAAAAATAACCATCAAACTTCCAAAAATAAAATATTAATATTTAAACATATCTCTCTTTTTTTGTTTGTTAACGAGGTGAATCGATAACGCGCGGGTTTCGTACTCGCATGACATGGGGTCGATTCCTGCGGCTTCCACTATAAACTTCGGGCGCGAACAGCTGGGGCGTAAAATCCACGACCTCCTTTGCGATAGACTCGAACCTGTGACTTGCTTAACATCCTGTACGCCTTAACAAACAGACAATTGCCAACAGGCCAACATCCTTGCCCCATATTTAAACATATCTCGTTATTTAAATGCATATTTATTTTTTATTTAGTTTGATATTTATTGCTTAATATATGTGTATATGTTTAATAATGCATCTTATATATCAAATTTTACATCAAAGTGTAATTATTTTTTTAATATTTTGAAATAAAATGGATATTATTGATTTAAAAAATAACCAACAAACTTCAAAAAATAAAATATTAAAAAGTATATCATTTTTTTAAAGTAATATTAATGATTACATGTTTAATTCTTTTCTTTAAAAAATTATAATATTATATTTTATGACATACATCCTTGATTAAAAAACATACTCTAATTGTTTTTTAAAACCATAGGGAATCGCTAATTCAATGGGACCCATATTCTCAATTTTTTTAAAACCATAGGGAATCTAATTCATTGGGACTATCTGGGCTAGGCCCAGGTTCAAATCTGACAACTGCCACTATAACCCCAAGAGTATATCCAACAACCCACAAGCCATTTATACCAATAACTTGTGACTCAGCTAGGGTCGAGACGCCCCGAAGCCCACCGGAAGTGAACCTCTATCCCAGGGATCACCTACCCTTTGATCCTTATCACAATGTGCTAATGTCTCATTGGGGGTTTGAATCCTGGTGGGGAGAATGAAAGTCACTATATCCCACCAATATGCCCCTAACTTCTTGATTATTTTGATCTTTCCTATAAGGACTAAAATCAACAATCTAAGAGACATGTTGAACTAATCATCATATATTGGCATGCGGCTGTTGGCAAAATCATGCCTCCTTTGATTTCAATCTTCTCCAAAGAATCCATATATAATTGAACAGCTTCTTTGGACAAGGAATTAGTCACAGTGTTTAATTCATGGTATGGAATCAAATTTAAACTCTCCATTTTAAATAATTTCCTCATCCAGTTTATCATGACCAAATAATCACCAAAGACTTGCACAACTGAAATTAATGTCCAATGCTAATTTGATTAGCAATTTCAATGAGAGTAACTTGACCTAATTGTTTGATCCATCTGCCAATTTGGATTTGAATTTTATGTCTTCTCATTTAGGAAGGGGACACCTCTTGCTCCACATTTGACCAAAAAAGCTTTGCTGGACCAATCAAAATAACCCAATAAACCATATCATCATCCTCCACTCTGATCAAAGGCCATTACACTTTAGAAAACATCATCCCTATCTAGGAAGAGATGGAATGGGACAAATCCTTAGGTCTGGATGCTTTATTCAATAGAATTGATTTTAATAAGGTTTATGATAGAGTAGAACCACCCTTCATAATTACTAGGATTAAATCTCTTTTTGTTTGATATCATTTTTCTTGATGTTGTATCTTGTCTATCACTTCGCTAGGCATTGTCTAAGAAAATTGGCCTCTTCAATCCGAACAAATAAGGTCACATGTTGGCATCAACCTTATAAGTGATGGTTGTAGAAGCTCCAGAGCATGTTCTCTAGAGTATATGTGGATATCATTTTTATAATATGTGGATATCCTTTTTTATAATCTATGAACATCATTTTTCTAATGTTGTATCTTGTCTATCAATTAGCCATACATTACCCAAGGAAATTGGCCTCTTCAAGCCAAACAAGCATGGTCACCTGCTAACAGAAACCCTGCAAATGATGGTTATAGAAGCCCTAATGTATGTTCTCTGGAGTAAAATGGACCAAGGGATTATTAAAGGTACCCCCTATCAGGCCTTGGGTGTGGCCAAGTAGTTAATAAGAACATTGTTGATGATTCCTTCCTTACCCTAGTTGAAGACATGGAAACTTTAAATAAAACATTGGGATCTCTATAAATATTTTAGGAGGAATAAAGTTATAAAATTCAAATGGATATGAATTAATGATTTAGATTTAGTTATAATGATTGGATTGCGTGACAAGAATGGGCTTGGATCCAACCTGAGAATGTGGTCAAATTTCTACGAATCGTTTTGTCATTCTATGCCTCGAGAAAGTATACTTGGGAACTCATTATTCAAATAATAGCCAGGAAAACAAATAAATATATTACTAAGCCTATGTCTTTCACAACCATATTGTAGATATGCACCAAAATCTTAGTGTAACCTGATTTCTACTATTAATCTTGTTAGATGCATTTAATAAAAGCTTATTAGTTGCTATAAAATATTTTCAAAAACATATCATGAGATAATTCCAATGAGGGAAAGGGATTTCCTAAGGTTAATTGGGCCCATTTTTGCTTACCTAAGGACCAAGTAGGAATAGGCATAATTGAAACTTATGTATAAACACAAGGACTATGTATTAAGTGGGTGATCAAAGGCATGGAAAGTTACAAATCGTGAAAAAACAAACTTAGTAAACTCATCACTTTAGACCCCCTTTGCAAACCAACATGGAGTAACCTGAACTTTTAAACATTTCTCATTAGCCACCATTCTATTACGTATTATAGGAAATTTTGTTGCTAAGAGTATTTGGATGATATCGAAGGCCATTAAGTCCAAATTATTTTGGAAGAGTGACTCTTTATTTTCAAGCCTCTCATGTACTAATGGTCTTGAGTAGTTTTACTCCGAAGTAAAATTTGTGATGTTTTTTAAATTTTTAAGAATGTATACGATATATAAAAAAAAGAGAAGTGAAATTTGGAATAACGTATCCTGGTTTTACAATTTTTAAGAATGTATACAAATGGATGATTGACTTTAAAGGATAAGTTTAAAACATGATAATCATTACCAGAATTCAAATCCTCAATGTATGATAATATTTTCATGATTTAAAACCTCAATGTCCGTAATATTTTCACGATTTAAAAGATTAGAAATAATGAAATTATTAAACATTTGTTATGATATTGTAATTTTGTCAATTTAGACAAGGATTGGGCTACTAGATTAATAGTTAGTTATTTTTGTTTCCATTTTTTATACGGCACCCAAACTAAGATATAGACTCCAATGGACTATAGAGTTTAACACAATATGGCAAATGCTTGCAACCAACATTTTGTATTACATATAATGGAAAATAAAAACAATTTTTTCTTTGATAACATGCATAGTATTGAGCTTATTTGAGCAGTTTTTTTCTTTGTTTTTAAATGCTTTAGGAGCAATGGTGAACAATGTACATCTATGCAGCCCTGTATGAGGGATTTAAATGATATGCTCTCGCACCAAGCTTTGTTTATTTGTGAATTTTTTTGTGGTTTTTTATGTTCAATGTAAACTTTTGGATCTAACTCTGTGAGGGAAATATCTTTGTGCTTATATACATGTAGGGATTTAAATGATATGCTCTCGCATCAAGATTTGCAAAGGTGTTATGATCCCTTTAGCTCTGTGAGGGCAATATCTTTGTGCTTATATACATGTAAAGCCATTCAACTTATGAAAAATGTGTCATATTTTTTTTAATAAAATACGATTTTTTTATGGAAAAAAAAACAACAAAAACAAAAACAAACCAAACATAAAACATGCATAGTATTGTAACTCTTTTACAAGGCATGATAAGTCCCTATGTTCACATTTTCACACAACCTTCTAGATTTTTAGCTTAAAATGACATGCACTAACAAAAACAAACAAAACATAAAACATGCATAGTATTGCAACTCTTTTACCAAGCATGATAAGTCCCTATGTTAACATTTTCACACAACCTTCTAGATTTTTAGCTTAAAGTGACATGCACTATGAATAGGACACTCATGGTTATTCTATATTTTTAAGCTTAAAGTGACATGCATTATGAATAGGAAACTCATAATTATTAGTCCCTGCTGGCCTGCTAAGCAAGAGGGACTATAGAAATCGCGGTGAATAAGTATTAGTTCCTGCACAGATTTTTATGCAGTTTAATCTAAGTTTTTTACACCATTTTTCACTGTGGATAATCATCATATCGGAAGCCTTATTTGGCCTTTTCCCCATATTATCCTAAGTTCTAATTAAGAATGAGGCTGAAGGAGAATCAAAGTTTATGAGATTTATTTTAAATTATGCTATCCCTAACCTACCTTCGGGCACCCACGTGAAGGCCTCACTGCATGTAGGCCACACGTACTCTAGCATGAAGCCCCAGGTACAATTCTTTCTCTCTTTTAAGTTCAATTCAGTTCCCTTTTCTCTAGTGCATGGCTTAAGCCTTGTATGGCTATGGCTAGTGCTAGCTAGCTCTGTAAGTTTGCATGGATACAGCTACGGCTAGTGCTAGCTAGCTCAGTAATCTTGTGTGGGTTGTGATCCCTTAGAATGCCGAGGACAATGAGTACTACCCAAACGTAGAACCTTCCTTAGAATTCTTGATTACAACCAGAGATGTCACGGATGTGGGTGCCTCTGCTACTTTGGGTGTGGGTGCCTTTGCTACTTTGCTGGTTTTTAACAATGAGTTAGGGTTCACCAAGCGCAATATAAAATCTCTTTGCAGCATTGGATGATCTAGCAAGAAGGGCAAAAGACAAGGAGGCTACATTGGCGAGAAAGGTACTCATTTCTTAAAATTTCCACTGAGAAAAACTGGGGTGTTTGGAGAGGTTTTTCTAGCCTCGATTGTTTAGATAGAATTTGTTATATATTCCTAAATTTGCATAGATTGAGGAGCTTAAGAGCTTTGAATCTACATTAAAATAAAATTGGGGTGATCAGGAAATTTTGCTAGCCCTGTTTGTTTCAATAAAATTTGTTCTTTGTTTGGGAGTTTGGCGCTAAGATCTTCGGGTCATCGTGTTATGAAAATAGACTAGAGATGGCGAGATTGGGAGCTTTTTTTAGCCTTGACTGTTTAGACATAACTTGATGTGCGTTTCTAAATTTGCGGAGTTTGGATTTAAGAGCTTTGGACCATGGAATTTAGATGAAATATTTTATAAAAACATAATAGAATTGGGGTGACTAGGATCTTTTTCTAGCCCTTACTGTTTAGATAGAATTTTTCTTTCAATTCATTCATAATCGTTCAAAACTGCTCCCTAAATTTATGTCTCGTTGACTCTTAGATCGATCTTATAAAGTCTCTTTGCGAGGGCAAATCGAGATGTTAGTCAGGCTGCAGCAGCAGTTTGTGCTACAAGGACAATAAGGTATTGCCTCAGACCAACTACTAGGAAACAAAAAAGGGTATTCAGGTCCAGGAAGGGTATGTAGATTGAGTTTTGCAGATTTTAAAACATATGAATTTTGAACGATGGACATTTTCAATTTCTGAAAACTGAACCTAGAGATCTGTGAGTTTTTTTTTTTTTAAATTTTGAACGAAAGACATACAGCAAGATCTATGCTTTTTCTTAAATTTTGAACGAAAGACATACAGCAAGACATACAGGTTTCTCAGCATCGGGCATAAAACTTGATACCTGGTTAAAAGATACATGTCACACTTTATTAATTTGTAGGCCCGTGTGGGAAACATCGCCTAAGGTGCAGTGTGCTGGGGCTCGAGTTCGTGCATGTCGTGAACGTGTTACAAAGATGATCGGTGTGATACTTAACGAGAATTGACATCCTTATTAATCCATGAAAATAATATGCTCGACTTGATAACGAGGCCAGACAAAACTCTAGCTACCTGTCTGGTTGGCTAATATGTCTATTCTTTGTTTGCTAGCCGGGTGTTGATACGTCTTTTCTTTGTTTGCTAGATGGCTGATAATTCTATTCTTTGTTTGCTAGCTGGCCCATGGGTTGGTTGCTCCTATCCTTTTCCTGCTATCGCCTTATTTCATGTGATGTACGTTCATTAAAACCAATTTTCATCTTTAATTATACACAAAAAGGTTTCTCTGCTTCATTCGCTAATCTTTTGCAATGAACCGATGTTTGTCTTGAAGTTTGGCTCTATCATTGTTGACGAGAAGCCTATTTGTCTTCAATGACGGCCTTATGGATCGAGACACGGTAACATTATATTTCTACAAGACTATTTTTGTAAAATCATTCGACCTTCGTTTTATACGACTTCTGTAAAGGCTTCTTCTGCGGGATGTTGTCTTCTAAAGCTGTCGTAACTTCCTCATGAGGATATAAATTGGCATGAGGTTACATTTGTATGCAATTTTTTCCACGACTTGCCATAGCTTCTCACAACTCCCCGATTCTTTATCGATGTTATCCTGCGCTTTCTGGAAAACTTGTAAGTTGATATCAATTTCAGTATTGAATGACTATTATGTTTAAACAAAAATTTGTGTGAAATGTTGTGAAATTTTAATACTGAATGATTATTTTGGTTAAACAAAATTTGTATAAAATGTTGTTGTGAAATTCATTGGACGGAAATTGATAATGGTTTTTATGGTCAATGGAATGGAATTTTCCTTAAACAATTGTTTAATATTTCACCAATTACGACTTCCATCCAAATTAATTTGGGGAAAATCATCCATGTGCCCTGGATGCATGCAATCCGTGGTACTACGGTAACAAACAAATGTGACATCACCCCTATGCAAAGAGTTGCACCATCCCTATGCACTATCAACACAACAAGCTGGTCGTCGACTTTACTAGAATGTAATGAATAGTCAACTCATATCAATTCATGTTTGATGTCATGATCCATTTGTCAAGCAACATGTACCGATGTTGTTTTCAAGGTATAAGTTAGTTCATGTATGACACACATGTTAAGTATAAAAAAAATATTACCCAGATTCTAAATGTTTCATTGCAATGCATTGCCATTACATTAAGTTAGAAAAATAAATTTTTATTTATTTATATGTAACCAACTTAACATTTTCAATTCACTTTTTGTGAAACTTCATAATAGATTGATCTGTACAATATGCATAGTAAGCAGCACAAATCTGTACAATATGCATAATATGCATAGTAAGTAGCACAATAGACTCTTTGGATGAAAGATTAGTGAGAAAAACTTACAGCTATCTAAAATTTTCTTGAAAAGTCGAAGCTTCTATATTGCTTTGGAATGTATATTAATATCATCTTAGGATCGACGCAATTATCTTTTGTTGTGTTGAAATGGCTTATGTTAGTGTCAAATGCCCTCCAAAACATTACAAAACATTATTACTTATTATTAAATCAACATGGAGAGCATTGTCATTGTAACCATAACTAGTGAATGCCAGGTACTAAGTGCGACATTTGTTTTATGCTAATGTCTAGGACTTTAGTATTTATATATTGATATAATGCTATTTGTTTTATGCTAATGGCTAGGACTTTAGCATTTATATATTGATATAATGCTATTGGTCAATAGCCATCATCTTAGATCGATACTTCCCAAGGAGCCTATCTTGACTTGGAAGGGACTTAAGCTCTACTTCTTCCATCCACTAGGGTTCAATTCCGTTGAGACATCTTCTGGCTTAGATTACCAGCTAACGGTTTGCTCGACCTACCATCCACAATATATGAGAAAGTTTGTTGAGATTTCCCATACGTTGTTAGCTTTCCTTGATTCCTTCGGAATAGCAGGAAAGTGATTTTTCCGCTGAAAAAAAAGATGTGTTTTCTATGTTTTCTTCCTTATTAGAATGCCACTTTAAAAAATATTAACCAAGTCTAACCATGAATTATTTCCTAAGTGCTATCCTGCTATGAAATAGATAAAACATAAAAAGGGATTCTAGAGAGTCAAATATAATATTCATTACAAATAATATGGTTTAATGGTGCTTTTAAATAAAATAATACTTATAATAATAAATGAGTGATCATTATATATTGTTGATGTACAAATTATTATAAAATAATTAGATTGTAATTAAATACTTAAATGGTAATTTGTATTTAATTATTAAATATACAATAAACTTCATGGATTTAAGCTTGTTTGGTTTACTATTTCCTATTAATTATATTGTTTATCTCTTATTTGTAATACGTACTTCATAAGTATTTTGTAATAAGTCTTATCTATATACTTTTCTGTCAATAAAATTTTATCCGGTGTAATTTTATCAGACGAAATTACCAAAGTAATGCCTAGTGGATAGGGTAGAAAGAAATTGCTTCAAAGATACCAATGTTTCCATACTTAGCATGTAGTGCACACTTACGGTTGACCACGCCAGCAAAGAAAAAAAACTAATTCTAACACTGTATGCATGGAATCAAATGCATCAATGCTTAGAAGGGATATGTACACAATAATACCAAGTCCTGCACACAGACGCATAATATAATACAACTATATGCGAATCCATGATCTCGTTTTCGAATTTGATACCATATGGTCGATTCAATGTGGTCTATAGGAGAACTGGTTGAGTTCAACCACTAGGGATATGCCAATGCCCCACTAGGCCTTCGAGCTGCATCTTGCACTAAATACGCCCACTGGTTGAAAAATCATCATTTTATGAGACGTTCATTAAAATTTCTATGTCAACGATTTTTGAGGCTATAGTTAAAATTGTTACGCATAGGTACTATATTTTGGATTCTATATGTATAGTTTCCTAGACCCAAATGTGTTTATATTTGTGTAGAATGAAATTGTGAATATGAATTTCATTTGAGTGTAGGCTCAAGGAGGAAGCAGGAGAGGTGATGCATGACACATTTGAAGGACTTCCTACAGACATGAACATTTTTTTAACATCTAAATGTAGTGGAGATGCTCTGGAAGAAGACACGAAGATGTATGCCTACTATGGTTAGCCGAGAGCAATCCATCTCTTGTATTTTCATACTTCATTCGGAAACTATAATGATGTTTTGCTTCCTTTATTTTTTTCGTAGGTTGAATTTGTTTTTCATATGCATAAAAAATGTAGAACATATCTTTTTGTAGCAGCCACAAAGATGCTATTATGATCTGGCCAAGTAAAGAGCTACTAGTTTAGACAAATGTTATTACCGACTACTATTATTTTATTCTATTGCTTGGGTTCATACACTTACAAATTATATTTTTACGAACTAGCATGAGAGGAGGTGCAATGGAAAACTTCTCATCCTAAAGACACAAGCATAGGATGCATACACCCAGCTCGAAGACTAGCAGAGATAGGTCTTATACTTAAAAGTCTAGGAATTACTTTTCTTAGGAGATTGATCTCACTTTGTAGGTTGAACCAAGCCTCTGTATGGCTAATCCATGTTGTACATATAACTCTTCTATGGCCACAAAGATGTATGCTATTATGAACTACAATGCTCTGCAAACTTAGACGAGATTCCAAGTCTAGAACTATAAAAAAATGTTTTCACACCTCTATTTGCAGATTTCGAGCTTAAGCAAGAAAATAATTTCAAATTTACTATAACCTATGTAGCTTGAGTTACCAATATTTTGTCTCTCTTTATAACAATTATAAGTTATTTTCCAATAATAAGAGGTTTCCTTTGGTTTTGTGTTGAAATACAATTCCCAAGTGCACGTACAATTTATTGATTAACTTACATATATGCTAAAATTGATCCACGTTAAAAATTGTAATGACAATAAGGACTTAAGTCAAATGGCCATTTTATAAACATGCATAGACAATTCTGCGAGTTGCATTGCAACTTTCCCGTGTTTTGTTTTTAGTTTTGGCAAGGACTTGAAGCTCTGCTTCTATCTCTCTTGTTCATTTATTGGATTGATCAACCCACTTGCGAAGTTTCACTATTAGTTTCCCTTGACACATTTTCAAATGCAATTTTTTTAGTTTTTATAAATGTCAAGACAACTTTAAACATTATGCCAACTAAATGCTTTTTAAATTACTCAATTTACTCAATGTGGTAAGTTTCCTATTATTCTAAAGAATTAAAATATCTATTAAAAAATTTCAAAATCAAATTCCAATATGTTTATATGAACATATTTTTTTTGCTTTCTAATAATATATTAAACATTTTATTACAAATTAATAATTAATAATAATGAATGTCTAATGAAATCTTAAATTAAATATTACACCATATGCCTACATTGACCTAACAAAAAAATACATGTTAGTGGCATTCGTTATAATGTAACAAGTGTTATGTAATGTATACTATTGAAATCCCAACATACAATGACGTGATTTTATTAGTGAGTATATAATTATTATTATAGATATTAAATAAATAATACAACAAGACAAGATGGCATTAGAAACTAAATCCAAAGGCATTTCCAACATGGGATAGCACTTTGAGTGAGGGAGAGTGGAGGAAATAGGGTTTGGGAGGGACCTAGTGTACGGTTTTGAAGCTCTTAGATTCATGCGATAGGGTAAATCGGTAAAAAAAATTAACAGTTTTAGTGAGTTGATGGTAATAACATAGTTTTATTCTGGAATGGTGTCAAGACACAATAAATAGTGGTGTTATTTTTTACTGAAGTTTTTCAGCCATCTAGACCTTTTTAGCTGGCCAAAGTGGGGTTTAGGCGGTGTGGAGCTTTGTGTTAAGGTTTCCCATGCCAACGGGTTTTACTTCTGGTGGAGCTATGTGTTAAGGATACCCTTGCGGGTGGTGTTTTGTGCCAGAAGTCGGGCGGTGAGGATGGAAGGCTAGCACGTGGTGTTGGGGAGGGACAAGTGGAGCAATGTGAGTTGGACAAATGGCTGGAATATTCCAACATATTGAAGTCGGACGAGGTGTATTGGAATATGCTGAAGGAGAAGGTAATTTCTATGGTCTCAGGGGTTTGTTCCTTATCGGAAGGCGAAATTTAGGGGAATGCCTAAAAGGAAAATGGGGTTTCCATGTGTACAATGATGCCGCTTTCTGCTCTTGGTGTGGTGGTGGGTTCTATATCCACGAGTGAAATACTGGAGAAGGCTCTAGAAAAGGTTGAAGGAGGTGTTGAAGTTAAGGAAAGAGGGCGAGGTAGGGTCGATGAAGGTAATAATTCAAGGTTAGGGTCCATTAAATAGCATCGAAGGTGGAAATCAAGACGAGGGGAGAAAAAAATGACTCTGGGATGAGATATCAGCCTTGAAGGGTTGATTGAATACAATGTTACATCATTGGTGGGTAAATTTAGTTACAGGGAAATGAATAAGAGGGGGATTATGAGGTGGTTGGAGAGGGTTTGGGGACCGCTATTGGATTACTGTTTGGAGATGTCCATCTTACTAAAAGGATGATACGGCTTCAAGTTTCATAAAGAAGAGCACACGACATTCATTCTCCAAAAAATTTGGTTAACAGATGCGGGCAACCTTATGCTAAAGAGTTCGCATATGAGGTTTGAACCTGAAAAAGAAGACACTAGGATTTTCCATTTTTGGGTCTTATTCCCAGGATTCCCTTTAAGGATGTGGAATAGAGCGGCCTTTGAAGCGGTTGGTAATAGACTGGGTCGCTTCCTCCATGTGAGCGAGGATATTTTAAGAGGTCTAGAAAAAGGGTTGGTCGAATGTTGGTTGAAGTGGACATCTCATTAGGTATTATCGACAAGCTTGAGATTGAATGGCATGGCCAGTTATATTCTCATATCATTTATTATTGGGGTATGACCTTTAGATGCTCACGGTACAGGGAGGTTGGGAATCTATGGAAGCAATGCAAGGGTGATCCCTCTCCAATAGTTGGAGACGATTCATAAGAGGAAGATCTGATTTGGTTATCCGACGACTATGAGGACAATGACTTGGTTCTTCTAGGTTACCCGGGAGGAAAAAACAATCAGGCTCTACATCAGGGATCTATTTCTAGTGGCTCCCAGCTAATTTGTAAGATCAAATTTTATGATCCGGATTTTTTCAATTCATTATTAGAATTGGAAAAGGATTTTATTAAATCCCTAGAGTTAGAAAATGAATTTCTTGGGGGTTCAATAGCTGGTCAGTTTCACATTTCTTCCTCAGAAGCATCTTTGGGGTCTAGAAAAGAGCTTAGTTCCAGTGTCCAAATTCTCGACAATGGTTTTCCTATACTTGAAAAGCTTCCAATTGTTAGGGGGGACTTGGTGGGCTTGGAGACTAAGAGAGAGTCCTCCCCCTCCATTAGAGATACGGTCTTAGTAGAGAACATATCTAAGGATGGTATTATCGGGCTATTGATCAGGGTTTTATCGATGTCACTAAGATGGGAACCTCCAAACCATCTATTTGTATTCCATCCTATTGTGATATTGTTAAAAAATCCCCGCTCCAATCCTACATAGGTAACAGGATTATTCAAGATGCGGTGTCGATGGATGGCGATGGGTTGGATGTGGAGATGAGGGTATCAATCCCTCGGGACAAAAATTTAAAGAGAGCTAGGTTGGGGTCTTAGCTCTGGACCTTTCACCACTGAAAACCAAAAGTGCTAGAAAATCAAAACAATGAAAACAAAAAGATGTAGCAATTGTTTCATCACAGGTTCCAAACGTAATTTCACCTTCCTCTGATTCCAAGGTGCTTAGAGATGTCAAATCCATTACTAGTGTTAAAAAATGATTATGTTCTCTCTGAATGTAACGGGAGTGGGAGGCCTCCCAAAATGCCTTACCCTGAAGAGGACATTGGATATTTTACATCCCGATGTTGTTTTTTTACAAGAGACAATGGTTGGAGGTGAGAAGGCTAGACTTTTCTTCTCAAAGATTAGACCTAATTGGGAGATGTGTTCTATTGATGCAGAAGTGATTTATGGTGGTCTCCTAACTGCTTGGGACCCTAGGAAGGGCACTTTCATTCCTTGCATTAAGATTACAGGGAAATTTGTTGGAATGGACCTAAGTTTAAACCTTATTAATTGTTATGCAACGTATCTTGATCGTAGATGCTTTTGGGCCAATTAAAAATGGAACATATTCTGGAGCTTCCTAAATTGATTCTTGTGGGGGATCTTAACTTTACAAAGAATGTGTCTAAAGTTTGGGGCCAGCAAGCTAAGTCTGGTATGGTGGGCCTATATTTCATAAATATCTTATCAGAGGTCCAAATCTAATTGATATTGAAATGGTCCCTATTGTCCCCACACGGAGGAATGGAAGAAAGGGGAAAAACTATATTCTTAAACGCCTTGACAGGTTCTTGGTTGCAGAATATTTATTGGTGAATTTCCACAAGTTTAGATCATGGGTGGATCAGTCCAATATATCTGATCACTCTCCAATTCTCTTTCATTTTGAATTGGGAGGAAATTGGAATAAGGTTCCTTTTAAATTTAATCACTCGTGGTTACAAGATCAAGATTATAACGTACTAGTTAAAGAGGAATGGTCAAATTGTTTAGTGGAGTATGGTTCCTCGGCTATGGAGAATTTGGTTTATAAATTGAAACATCTGAATAAGGAAATGGTAAAATGGGAAAGAGACAAGAAAAAAGCTTTGAAACTGGACCTTTGGAATTTGGAGGAGGAGATAGGGAGGATCTCATCATTAAATCTCTTTGGGCCTCTATCATCAAAGGACCAGGTTGTCCTCATTGATTTAGAAATGAGGGAATTGACCCTCTTAAAACTCAAAGAAGAGGCATGGCACTTGAAAAGCAGAGAAGTATGGATTGAAGCAGGTGATTCTAATACTAATTTTTCCACAAATTCACTGAAAACGGGAGGATAAAAAATACTATATGGGAACTGAAAGATTCAGATGGGAATAAGTTATCAAATATGGAGGATTTGCACAAGGGTGTTATGTCCTATTTTCAAAATTTGTATAAGGATCCGAAGACAGCCTCTTTGATTGAGAAATTCAAAGTTATTAAAGAGTATCCCGAGTTCTTCTTGGAGGAGGAAGGGAATGATATGTTCGTGACAGCCTTAATGGATGAATTGGAATCGGTTTTAAAAGGTTTCACTAAATCAAAAATTTCAGGTCCTGATGGGTGGACTATGGAGCTTTTTCTTCATTTATTTGACGTTATGGGTCTAGATGTGTTGGCAGTGGTGGAAGAATCCAAATTATAATGCAAGGTTTGTGGGGCATTAAATTCTACTTTTCTTACACTTATTCTAAAATGCTCAAAGTCGGAGGAATTCAACGAATTTCTCCCGATATCATTATGCAAATTAATCTATAAATTCGTATCCAAAATTATAGCAAAAAGATTGAAGACAATATTATCAAAATATATATCGCTTGAGCACATTGGCTTCTTGGAAGATAGACAAATTTTGGACGTAGTGGGAGTTGCGCAGGAGGTTTTCCACAACATGAAATCAAAACATCTAAAAGTCCTTATTTTAAAGTTGGACCTCGTTAAGGCCTACGATCGTGTGGACTGGACATTTTTCATATTGATATTGATTTAGATTGAGCTTCTATGGGAAGTCTACAGGTGGATTATGGCTTGTGTATCATTGGTGAATTTTCTTGACATTACCAATGGTTCTCCATCTGAATTTTTTAAGGGGACAAGGGGTTTATGTCAGGGATGTCCCCTTTCACCACTGTTATTCCTTCTCATTATTGAAGGTTTAAGTAGGCTTCTCACAAAAGCTCGGTCACTTGGGAGGCTGAAGGGGATTAAAGTCACTGCCCAATCTGTGCTGAGTCACCTTTTGTTCATTGACAATGTCAAGCTATTTGGTTCGGGGTGTTCTATAGAATGGCTTGAAATAAAGGTTATTCTAATGTTGTTTTGCTGTGTGTTTGGAATGCTCATTAATCAGGAGAAATCCTCATTTCTGGAAAATGATCTAGAGGCAGAGTTAAAGGAGTAGATTAGCCAGGATTTCTCATGCAAATTTGGTTCTCTGGTAGAAGGAACCAAATATCTAGGCTTCTTCATAAAACCAAACTACTACCGTGCAGTGGACAGGGGATGGATACTTGTTGGCCGGATTTTTTGAATGAGGCCAACTAAGGAAAATCAACCCACACAAGTAGCTTATTGCAGCTTATGGTGTGTTTGGATTAGTTGATTCTCGCAGGTTGTGATCCTGCTACCATCTAAGTTTTCACTCTTTTAGGAAGAGTCCAACCACTTTAACTTAGAGAAGTAAGATCCTAAACTAAATCCTAATTAAAATTTAAACTAATCTATTTATCTGCAAACTATAAAAATTTCCTATTGAATAACTACTGAATGAAAGCTAACTGTTTATGTCTAATTTATATGTTGCTCTCTTTTGTTTTGTTTTTCGAAAGGTTTTATAATAACTACTAAAAAGATAACTAACTGAAATGTAAAATTGATTTAATAGCTGCTAAATGAAAACATAGAAAAGCTAAACTTTAAATTAAAAAATTAATCTAAACTAATAATCCTATCTTGGCCGAGAGCAAAGTAAAATATTAATGCTATTTTCAAATCTGAATTTAAAAAAGATATTTCCAAAATCAGAATATAGAACCAACACCCAAGGAGTTAACTCTTTGAACAAATTTTCTTCACATGAGAATATGAAATGTTGGCAACTTTTTTGACTCAGGAGATATTCTTCCAACGAATCACTTCGTAAAATTGGGGATTGATATTTCGGAGATTGGGTAACTAAATCTTCGAAGCTATTCAATTCAAACTTTAATGAGATCTACTGTCAATTAAGTTTTCATCCACGTGAAGGAGTATTCGAAGCTATTATCATGGTTACTCTTAAAGATACTAGCATTTCAAGACCATTCATTTAGGATTCCACAATTATCCCACATGAAGAACCCCTCTCTCTTTTCGAGGTTATTACAAAGACAAAGGGAAAACAAAAACTATAATGTTTTAGAGATTCATGAACTACGATCTTTGTTTAAGTCACAAAAGGCTTAATGCACAAAATATTAGATAATAATTAGGCATGAAGTTGATAATGTCAAAAACATAAATATGATAATAGAAAGTAGATTAAATATGATTTCTTTTTAAAAGAAAATGATATATTTTCTTTGCAGTATGTTGACACATAGACACCATCAGATACAAAAGTTTGAATGTGACTTTTTATATATATATATATATATTCCAATATTTTGAAATAGATTAGGGGATACGTATTCCATCCTCAAAACATAAGCTTATATAATGATAATCATCAAGCTTATACAAAGTAATCTTTAAAAAACATAATCTTATGAGTAGATATTAAAGGAAGAGAAAAACATGATTTTAAATATTTTATCATTTATCTATATCATATGAAACTTACATAATGATGAACATGTAAAGTATTTTTTTTCTCTCAAATAAAGTATTAATTAAAATAGATTTTGTGTGATTTTGTGTATAAGCAAAATTAAATGATGTTTTCCTTCTTTGTAATGAATTTCATAGTATAGTAATTTCGGTAAAAAGTGCAATAATATTTCAGGATAATAATGAAATATATATATATATATATATATATATATATAGAGAGAGAGAGAGAGAGAGAGAGAGAGAGAGAGAGATGATTTATGACCTTTTTAATTGGAAAATAATCGACTCATGTTAGATCTATCCAAAAAAACTCAGGATAATAATGAAATATATATATATATATATATATATATATATAGAGAGAGAGAGAGAGAGAGAGAGAGAGAGAGAGAGAGAGAGAGAGAGAGAGATGATTTATGACCTTTTTAATTGGAAAATAATCGACTCATGTTAGATCTACCCAAAAAACTCATTTAATTATAAGCCAAAAATTGATAAGATCATCGAAATATGAATTTGATCCAACTTAGTGAAACCAAAGAATGTGATCAACTCAAATGAGCTCAAATGAATATATGTAGTCATTATTGAAGAATTAGGAACTAAGAGAGTCAAACAACCAAAATCACAAAATCCTAAAAGTCATGAAAACCAAGTCAACCAATGGATCATCTAAAATAAAGGAAACCATGAAATCCCCTGTCAAACCAAGCAAGATAAAATGGAAGGAAACCGAAAGCTAAGTACTTACAAAATTTACATGAAGGCACTTTTTTATTTTACAAAAATAAAGGGGAGTTGTTGGGGTGCCAACAATACTCAAGAAATTTGATAACATAATTAGCAATTGGTGTTGGCAATGACTATCCTTGGGGGGGCGTATTACACTGGTAAAATCGGTATTGCAAAATATGGCAGTCTATTGGCTTTCTCTATATAAAATTCCAAATTCAATTCTTAATGGAATTCATAGGAGATTTTTCAACTTTTTTTGGGCGGGAGGAAGGGAGAAGAAGAAATATCACTTGGTCAAGTGGTTGCAATTGGCCAGGCCCAAACAGATGGGGAGTTCATCTTTGAAAAAAATATTCTACTTTGCTAAAGCACTATCAGCTAAAAGTATTTGGAGGGCTATTTTTGCTAACTATTTCTGGTCCAGAATCATAAAAAAAAATACTTCGGGAATTTGTCTATTGTGCAGTGGTTTAGGAAACAGGATAAAAGGGCAAAGGGAGCATCTAACATATGGACGAGTATGGTTGAAAATTCTCAAATGATTGATCAATTGATGGTTTGGAAACCTGGGAATGGTAGGGAGATAAGGATTGGTGAAGACCCATTCTTGGGTGGCCTGGTAGTGTTCAAAGTATGTAAGGAATTATTAGTTTTCTTGAGAAATAAATGGATATAACACCCTAAACCATATTACAACCCAGAAAGTTTTAGGAGTGGGTGTTCATGATTGGATTGAACCTCGTCATCTTGGACTCTATGGAAATTTAAGAAGAGAATGGGATCATTACATCTTGAAGCTTAAGCACAACAATATCAAATTATCTGACAGGCGAGATTAATTGTTATGGTTATGGAATGATAAATTGGTGACGATAAATGTTAAAATGGCATATGATTCATTATTTTGTCATTATCCTGTTCAACAAGTATGGTGGTTCAGAGTTGCATGGATGTGGGAAGAACCAATGAAAATTATCCTTTTCAATTGGCTAACCTTGTGTGATATTCTACAGGTGTAGATCACTCAACTTGAACAAACCTCACAAATTCACTCATAGAATTGCAGAGAAGAAGAAGAAGAATTGAATCAATATTCACACATGAAACTCAAAGAATGTGGAAAACTATTGTAATCATGTTCATCAACTGTAAGTTGGAAAAAATGTGAGAGTACAATAGAATGAATTTGATTACACCAAAGGTGATTCAAATTCTCCTCAAAGTGTGGCTTGGACAACATTTGAGACATCACCCAATCAGTGGTAGTAGTCACAAATAGTCAAATGTAAGTAAATGTGTGTCTAACTGAGTCTAACTAAGTCATGTGAGCACAAAGTTAGGGAAGGAGAATCCAAGGAGGGCGCATGAGTACTGTCAATAGTCAAGTGGCACTCTGATATAGACAACTAGAAGCTACAAGTAGTTAAACTGAGCAATAAATGCATGAACTGAGCAATCAATGCAAGAATTGACTTTTGGAATCCAAGAGTGTGTACTAGGGCACATTTGTAATCTAGATGATGAAAACAAGGCACACTAGGTAGGTAGGAGGGTTGTTGATGGCTAAAAATAGGCTCCATGGGGCTGAAAATAGGCTCTAGGTGTTGAGGAGACTGCCATACTGATGACTGGATGCATGCAATATGCATGCAAGTACTCATGATGATGGTGAGAATAATACAACGCCCCCCCACAAGCCAAACTATGAGGAAGTAACTAAAAAAATATGGCCCTGGTACTGAGACCAAAGGTCACCCCATACAACAATCTAAATGAATAAAGTGAGGAAAGAGGGAAAACCCAGTGGGAAGAAATCCCCCCCTCAAGATAGACTGTAAGATGTTAATGTAGCATGGCATCACTCACCCTAGAAGGAGGCAAGTGACCTTCTTTACTGAGAAATGATCAATTGGCAAGAAATGGATAAATGTGTGAATGATCATTGTGAGAAGGATGAAACCTTCCATTCTGAAAATCAGATCTGGTTCTCCTTGGATCACGTGGATCCCCGACAAGATCACCGGCAGATATAAGAGTTGTGGTTTCGCATCTTGGAAGAGGTGGATCATCAGTTGATAGATCTTCAGGTTCTTGTGGATCTGGATCTAACATTTGCTCATCTTCATTGTCAGTTTCTAGATCTTCAGGTTCTTCTGGATCTGGATCTAGCATTCGCTCTTCATCATTGTCACTTTCAGAATCTGAATCTGAAATATCATAAGATGAAGCTTTGCTCTCTTGCTCATCAACCAGTGGTGGTGAGGTAGGAAAGATGTTTTGATCAACAAGATGAGCATCATGTAGAGGCCATTCCTCAAACTGAACACTACTTTCAAGGAATGTTTGCATAGTAGAAGGATCAAGAATTTTGTAGGCCTTTTCACTTAGTGCATAACCCACCAGTATACACTCTCTGCTCTGTGAATATAGGGCTCTTCTTTTCTCTATTGGAATCTAAGCCCAAGCTCTGGATCCAAATACTCTAATATGAGATACATCAGTTTTTTAACCCATCCATGCTTCTAAAGGATTCATCCCTTTCATTCCTTTGTGAGCGACTCTATTCTGAAGGTAATAAGCACAGTTGATGGCCTCTGCCCAAATTCTAGGATGAAATCCTTTAGACTCTAGCATACAGGTTGCCATCTCCTTCAAGGTTATGTTCTTTCTCTCTGCAACACCATGTTGTTTTGGTGTGTAGGGAACAGTGTGTTGCATATATATACCTTCATCTGCACAAAAGGTTTGGAAATCACCATTCACATACTCTCCTCCATTATCAGTGCAGAGGGCCTTGATCTTCCTGTCAGAGAACCTTTCTACAGAAGCTTTGAAGAACTTGAAGTAACCAAAAACTTCATATTTTAATTTAAGAAAGTACACCCAAAAGAATCTAGAATAGTCATCGATGAAAGTTAATATATACCTTGCTTTGTTCAAAGACAGATCTGAAAGTGGCCCTAAAACATCACTATGAATCAACTCAAGATGTTGAGAGGCTCTCCTCGCCTTCCCTTTCTCAAACTTATGCTCTAGATGCTTTCCCATCAAGCAACCTTTACAGGTGCCTTTGGAAAATTTGATATTGGGTAGTCCTTCAACCACCTCATGATTGTGCATGTCTTGAAAGTACTTGTAGTTAAGGTTCCCACTTGTAGTTAAGGTGCCCAAATCTTTCATGCCAAAGTCTACTTTATTCATTTTCATGTGTGAGCAATGCATTCGACTTTGAGTAAGGTAGGAAGTGAGAAAACTCATATATTTTTGAATTGTGATCAGCAATACTGTTTTCTATGATGTTTCCAGTTGATATCTCTTGGATCTCGACCTCATTAGGAGTGAAGATGACCTTCTTGGTACTCCTATATGAGTCATTTGGTAGATGAAGGAGGAATCATTGGAAGTACCATCCATGAGAGCATGGAACCTCTCCTTGTCCTCATCTTTTGGATCAACTTTTCTTCTAGCATTTGTTGGTACTAGAAGGTTGTTCTTTTCCAGCAATTGTTCCATCAGATCTATTGTTTTCTTCATACAAGCACTCTCGGGATGGAAGCCCCTGTTGCAATAGGGGCATTTGCTCTTCTCCTTTTGAGATTGCTTGCCTCTCTTAGAATTTGAAGCCCCTTCTCACTGATAGGGAGCCTCTCTTGGTTTATGCTCATTCGACTTTATCTCTTTAACTTTTTGCTTCCCTTTGGCATTCGCATTCTTCCCCTCGGTAGCTTGAAGAGCTGAATCCAATCTTGGTTTGATCACTCTCATATGCACTAGTTTGTCTTGCTCTTTTGAGAAAGATTGTATGAAGGATTCAAGAGTGGGAATCTTCCAATTTGGAATGGATAGCTTCGTTGATTGGAAGGTGGAGACAAAAACTAAGTAAGCAGCCCCCAATTTTGAAAGAATGGAAAGGATAAGTTGCTTCTCTTCTTTATCTATTCCATATGACTTTAACTGTGAAATCAGATTTTTGAACTTGGTGAAGAACTCATTCATTGAGTTGAAACTACTGGGGCTCATAGAGATAAGCTCATTTTCCTATTGGTGACCCTTCAAATCATATTTCTTCCCAAACTATGATTCGAGCTTGTCCCAAACCTCTTTAGGATTTTTGAGATCAATGACATGAAAATGTAGATCATCAGAAATACCGAGGAGTAGCAATCCAACTGCTTCACCAAGTTTATCAAGATACTTTGATTTCTCAACTGCTCCAATGGGCTCAACTGTAGAACCATTCAACACTCTAGAAAGGATTTTAGACTTCATGAATATGTTCATCTTTTCCTTCCATTTGAAATAGTTGAAGGAGGTGAGGTTTGGATCCATAGTAGCTGCTGAATTCGAATCTGCTGAAGATGGAATAACCTGCAATAAAACAAGCAAATTTTGATGGAGATTTGTTGCAGAGTCTAAAGAACACTACTTTAGGACAATGAGCACATGTGACTGGATCTTTCACACCTAGCTAGACCTCACTAGATTTCTCCAGTGAATTCAATGCAATGGCACCAAGATTTGTTGTGGAAATCCAGAGGCTTCTGGTGCTCTACTGAAAAAAAGTTGTTCAATAAACTGTTGCAACTGCTGCAATAGTTGCAATTCAAATAGTTGTATCAAGATCTGATACCATGTGATATTCTACAGGTGTACATCACTCAGCTTGAACAAACCTCACAAATTCACTCATAGAATTGCAGAGAAGAAGAACAAGAATTGAATCAATATTCACACATATAAATCAAAGAATGTGGAAAACTGTTGTAATCATGTTCATCAGCTGTAAGCTGGAAAAAATGTGAGAGTACAATAGAATGAATTCGATTACACCGAAGGTGATTCGAATTCTCCTCAAGGTGTGGCTTGGACAATGTTGGAGACATAACTCAATCAGTGGTAGTAGTCACAAATAGTCAAATGTCAGTCAATGTGAGTCTAACTTAGTCATGTGAGCACAAATGTAGGGAAGGAGAATCCAAGGAGGGCGCATGAGGACTGTTAGTAATCAAGTGGAACTCTGATACAGACAACTAGAAGCTACAGGAAGTTAAACTTAGCAATAAATGCTTGAACTGAGAAATCAATGCAAGAACTGACTGTTGGAATCCAACTGTGTGTAGTAGGGCGCAGTTGTAATCCAAATGATGAAAACAAGGCACACTAGGTAGGTAGGAGGGATGCTGATGGCTAAAAAAAGGCTCTAAGGGACTGAAAATAGGCTCTAGGTGCTGGGGAGACTACCATACTGATGATTGGATGCATGCAAATACTCATGATGATGGTGAGAATATTCCAACACTTTGGACAATAACATTCTGACCTGGGACAATTATCTTTACAGAGATGGCATTGGTCCGAGTAGAGTTTTTCTCTGTGGTGTGGATTCAGAGTCCGTGGATCATCTCTTTGTGAACTGTCCCTTTACAGTTCAGGTATGGTAGATTATTAGTTCTTCTATCAGTGTAAATTTTTATTGGTCATTTGGAACTCTCTCCAATAGCCTTCTCCATTAGCGCAAAAATTGTAATTCCTAGGATGATCTTCCATATTGTGTTACATGGGAGATCTGGAAGGCTAGAAATTGTCTCATTTTTTAAGCCAAGAGCCCTAGTTTACCCATTATTGCTAGTCGTGCACTAGTTGCTTTCAAGGAGTCTTCCAAAGCATGAGGGGGTTCTTGGTCGGTTCCAAGTTTGATTCAGAGATGTTCTGTTGTGATTGTGAACCATCAGCATGGATATTTTGATGGGGCATCTTAAATAAATGCAAGCTTAGGTGTAGTGTGTGATATATTATGGGTTGATGACAATACTAGGTACAATATTTGGTTCAATTGTGATCCAGGGACTAATACTAGAAGCGAAATATTAACCCTGTGGCTGCTGCTTTTCTTTGCTCGTTATAAAGGTATGGATTTGATCCAAGTGGTGGGTGATTCTAAAGTTATCATTGAGTGGGAAAAAATGAAAGGATCACTTCAGGTTCTCATTTTATCTTCATGGATGGAGGAGGTCTGCAATCTGATTAAGCAATTCACCCAAATTTATTTCCATCATACCTTTAGGGATTTCAATTCTGATGCGGATGGGTTATTTAAGAAGTCACTTACCGTTGTTGAGGGTTTCATTTTTTGGGAAGAGCGGCCACTAGATCAGCTTATGGCTGCGGGGGATATTCCTATCTTCGGGACATAATTTATGAAATCCTTTTGGTTGCTGTTGGAATCATGTTACATCTTTTTTTGTTGACCTTCTTATCGTTTTGCAGGTTCTTGAGTGGGGGTCGGATCCAACTCCTCATTGGAATTTTTTGGATGGTTTTTTTACTTCGGGTTGTGCTCGGTGATGATCAATCCATGAGGACTCCTTTGGATTTCTTGTTTTTTGGAAGCTTGGCGTGGTTCTCTCTGGAGCGGACATTGTCTATACAATTTCATTTTTTTCGGCAGATGGTGGTTTTTTGTCTCTTCGTGTTGTGACCTTAGTTCCAGTGGTGCATTTCTCTTGTGCACCAGTGGTGCGGTTGTTTCTTGTGGACTAGTTTTTGGTGCTAGCCACCAATATTTCGTATTTGTTTTGTTTGGACATAAGTGGTCTCATGTTCATGCTATTTTATTAGCATTGTGGATTTTAGATTTTGCTACTTGAGGAAGCTATGTAAACTTAATCATACTATTTTTAATATAAATGATATCGTTTTTTCCTTTTGAAAAAAAAACAAAGCCAAATAATACAACTACACGCCTAGGTTCCCTTTAACTAAAGCCAAATAATACAACTAAAATCCAAGATGCCATTATAAACTAAAGCAAAATTAATAGATAAGACAAAAAATATTATAAAATATCCATGGAATTATCATGATGGTCGAAGGAATTTACTTCCATCTTTCCTGTTTTTTAAATTTTAATGAATTTTTGTATAAAGTTCTTCCCACTTCTCATAAAATATGAGTTGGCTCCCATTTACAAAAGTATGTGGAGTACACAAACTATAGGATTTAGAGTACACAACATGTGTGGTACATAACGTATAATAAAAACATCTTAGCATGTGTAAGGACCACTAGATGGTTTCTTAGCCTCTATGTATGTATAGTACGCAAATACTGATGCTTGTCCTCCAATAATGACCAGTACATATTTCCTTAGTTACATACAATGGATTTTGAGTTTTTTTTTTAAGTTATTAGGTTGAATTTTGATTATATTATTTGATTTCTAAATTATTGTAGATATTTTATTAGAACAATTTGTTTTTTTGTAAGGCTCGTATTCGCAGAGTTTTGAATCGGTAATCTTACGCAAGGAGTGCCTTAACAATACACCCATTCACTGTATATTCTATGCCTTGTGAGCATTAGAACAATTTGTTAAAATATTACAATTTCTTATTTTTATGGAGAACTTTATTTCGTATTCTAGATTTAATGTTATTCATTTAGTATTGAAATAAATTAAAATGAATTGAATTTGAAATGAAGAAAACAAAAAAATACACATTATATCTATAATGAACACAATATGTATCTAAAGAAAACCTAATATAGGAAAACCCTATTAGAAGGTGAGGCATATGTTTCGCTCTTTTCTTCTCAGTGTGTAATGCAAATACAAGGAAATTAGTACTCACTATGGAGTTTCCATGGATTTGTGGCCAATATGGTTGCTATATGATCTTCTATTTCCTCGGTTCTTCTTTAATATGCCACTCTCAGATGTTTTGCTCAACTATGGGAAAATATACAAAATGGTGAGAATGGAACCCCTTCTTTTCCTAGCGGCCTAGTATTTAACATAGCTTGATAGTCATCTAGGGTTAGGGTTCAATATTTTGCATACCTCAACCCCAATTAAATTTAGGGTTTTGGACACTCTAAAATCTTCTTGACATTTCACATGTGACTAGCTACACATGTGTGAGTAATGTGAGCTAACATGGCATTCACTTAGTATCATGGTAGTCAACATGATAGGTCAACTTGAGGGAGGCATATATTTTTCATACAAACTCTTGCACCATTGGCTCAATGTGTAGAACAACGTCAATAGGATATAAGCTAAGCATGCAAATTTTTGACTAAAACAATGCCAGTTTAAATATTCAAATAGTCTTTGGGAGGTTCTTGACCCCAAATCAACAAAGTTGGACTTACCCATAAAATGGTCCCTACAAAATAATACCTTCAATTTTTCTACCCTAAAATATCAAAATAAATAACGCAATATATAAAGTTCCATTTTAAATTATTATTAAAAAATAATTTTGATTAAAAAAATAAAATATCATTATTTATCTAAATCAAATTTCCTTGATGGGGTGGCATTCAGTCAGGCCAAACGTATTAATGATGATGAGACAACGATCAAGTTGGAGGCAACATACGAGGCAAAGGGGCATTTATCACACCCCCCTCCTGAGATTTGGCACGTACTGTGTCACCTGGGACATTTAATGTGCAGTGATGTTAGAGGGACGAAATGAAGTGATGGTAGCTCTGCCACTTGTTAATGGTGGGAGGGTATTAAGTGGGAATCTGATCCCCAAGTGTCCATTCCTTGACAATAGTTTCACTACGTCGAGTGTTGATTTGCATACTACGACCTGGTGTGAGGGTGGTGGAGAAGGCACGACGATCGTGAGGGAGCACCACCATGCTCCAAGCCTGAGATGTCGGTCTCAACATGCCCATAACAAAGAGATGAGTGGCGTTTCTCTTTCCAGGAACTTGGCCTACATGATGGACACATTATTGGACATCAAGAATGATATACATGGCCTAGAAAGTGACACATAGGCACAAATGCATGAGTTGGGACATTGGGTTCAAGTGATGATTGAGTGGTGTGCAGATATTGTAGATATTTTCAACATCCCTTATCTTCTCCTTGTGGTGGTATTGGATCTTGAGGTGGAAAATTTTTCCCCGACAGTTTCGGCGATGGATATGCATGTTCAGGCCTCAGCGGACCCTGGTACATATGGGAAAAGTATCAAGGTGGAGGAAGAAAAAAGAGAGGTGGATACAATTGCGATGGACGCCAAGCCAGCTGTGCTTCCCTTAGGAAGCGATAAGAGGGAAGCTCCGGACCTTATCCAGGAGAGTGAAGAGCCCCCATAGCAGCGACAATGCTTGGATCCCAACTCCTCTTCTCAGCATTAGTAGTGACAACATGTTTTTCTAGTTCGACATGGTTTTCTCTCCCGTGCTCCTTTATCAATTCATGTTTGTAGTTTTTTTGTTTATGACTGTCACTATGAAGGAATTTTTTACTCAGTTTTTTTGTATGTAGCCCAATAAAGGTAGTTAGGAAGTGCTCTTTGGAACTGTTAACAATATTTTTTTACTCATATCTTGAGCAATTTCTCTGTTTGGGAGGATCAGTGCCAAATGTCTCTATACGCGTATGTAAATTTGGTATATATATATATATCAAATTTTAAATATTTATTTTATTAATTTTAATATAAACCCTAAACACATCAAAATCATAAACAAGTAAAAGACAACCTCCCCCCAAAAAAAACCAAAAGAAAGCTAAGCTAAAATAAATCAACAAAAAATAGAGACATAAATTAGACCAAATCAACCAACTAAAACCTTAATGACGTCAACGTCAAGGTTAGGATTATTACCTTGAAAATTTTCATTGGAAATCAATTCTTACTAATTCTAAGCTAGTCATCGTGGTTAACGATGAACAATGTTTTTTAATCTTAATGGCTTATCTTAATTAATTGTGTTTTAGAGGAATGGTGAGATTGTATGTTTTTCTTATACGAGTGCTTGTCAAAGTTGACATATAAAAGCAACTCTATATAATATCAATACGATATTTTTTAATTATAACTTGGATTAAGTGCCTCTTTTTAGAGAAAAAAAACCATAATTTTATTTAACAAATCAAGTTACACTTTTCAGATGCTTTCAAACATGTTAGAAATTTATTATGGAGGCTTGATACACGTGAACCATACCTGCAACATAAGAATTCATAAGTTTATCTATTCTACAAATCATGCAAATTTTTGTCCCATCAAGTACATTTTTATCCATAGCTTCTTTCCTTAAACTTTCCCTATGTGCTAAGTATAACAGATCAGCCAATACTCATTGATGTGACCTATAAATTCCATTTATCAAGAGACAAAACATGACTCAATCCTTTCTCAAATATATTTCCATTTAACCAACAATCAGATAAGAAGGTCATAGAAAGGTGGATGATAGTACCTTGATGATATCTATGCCTCCTCCTCGATAATATACCATCTTCCATGTTGCATATTAACCCCAATATTTGATAGCGCATTTGTGTCTGAGTTCCTTTCTCTATATACATGCTTGAACGTACCTTTCTCTAGTTGATATTTTATTCTTCTAGTCTCCTCCAATAAAGACACCAAGTTTATATTGTGGCATTCATTCTCTTCTCTAATCCACTTGATTACAAGTTGCATCACCTCTCCAATTACCTATAAACGCTTAATTTTATTTTCCAATTCCTGAGAGTGCTCAACTTTGTGTAATTGTTAGTTCATGGTCCCAATCCAGCTCTAAATTTAATCCTATGATCCTTTGACAGATGTAAAATACCACCAGTGCCATAGGAGTATGGTTCTCGGTGCGCAAACCCATCGAAGCATGCCCAAGGTTTGTTTTGATTAATGGCCCACCTCTCAAACTGATGCATTTTGTTTGTCATGAGGAAATTTTTTTAATATGCTTAGGATTTTATATGCACACTAAAAGGTAGATATGGATTTATCCTCAAAAGGCTATCAATATTCCTCGCTAACTAAATTATCCAACTTATGATTAGCGGCAATGCTCTGTATTCTTTTAAATCCCAAGTGGAGCACCATGTCCATAGACATTCCTCCACAAATGTGCTATCCCAAATACCCCTTATCCCAATTACTGATTCTATCTCCTTCTATACTTGCTTCTTGAATGAGCACTTTAATTCTAGGTGGTAGTTTGTCTCTTCATTTAGATTGCATACATAGAACCTTCCAGGCCCCAATCTATTCCTCCTTTGAAGGATGTCCCACATTAAAGCTTTATTGCATAGTAAAAACCACATAAAAATCTTGGTCTTTAAAGGGCGTTGGAACTTCCAAACTGGTAACGTATAGTAACCAAATTTGGGGGTGTAAACCCCAGAAGATGAATTTATCCATATTAATGTATCCTCGTTGTTCTGGATTCGGATGTGACTAGTCTTTAATTTGTCTATAAAGGCACCCCAACACCTACTATCTGCCCCCCTAAATCCTTTAAAGTCAACATACATCCATCATTGTCCCATAAAATAGGTAGTTAAATGATCAACTATGTTGTTGAGCATGAACATTCCTATGTGTATGAGTTTCCTAACCATATGGACCGACCGAGTATGTAATGATCCAGTCCCTGTCCAAGGATATTCCCCCAATCATACACTATGTTCATCTCCAACTTTCCAAGCAAGTCCATTACCAATCAGAATGAAATAAAGTACACCCGCTTTCCAAATTACAGATACATTTTGAATGGATTTTTGTGGCTTGTGTATCCATTCAAGAATAGACGTTGTCACACTGTACTTCTAATGTACTACTTCAGTCCATAACCTAGACCCTCTCATCAACCTCCATATACATTTTGTTGCTAAAGCTCTTGAGATAGTATATATGTTTTTTAGGCCCCAACTGCTCTGACATTTTGGGGTTGCAATTGTCTTTCATGTGATCCATGCAATACCTTTACTTTCCAGGCTCCTAAACCAAAAAAAATATATTAATTTCTTCATATTTTCAAGAACAACTCTTGGGATCCAAAAGGGTGTCGTCCAAAACACTGGAGTAGCCTCCAATACCGCTTTCAACATAACCAACCTCACACCTTTTAAAATCCGTTGAAAGCTCCAATTTGAAATACACTTCGAAACCATACGATCCCTATCCATTTTAACATAGAAGAAGGTTTAAGTCTCTACCCAGGGTATTTCAACCCCTATTCAAAACTAGTCAAATTATGGGGGAATAATGACTTGTAGTAATGAATCGCCTCCTTCCCAATACCTTCTTCAGAGATAGTGGACTTCCCTTCTTTGATGACGATGCTCGACGAAGTACAATAGAGATCAAGAATTACTGAGATATTTTTCATATCTCTCCTCAACCCATCGCTGAATATGAGGATATTATCAATGAAAAGTATATGAGAGATACAAACCCCCCCCAATGAGAACTCCTTTGAATCCACCATTCATTTTTGCCACCAAGATGGATCTACTGAGACCTTCCACTACAAAAAGAAATAATAGTGAAGTGAATGGGAATCCCTATCTTATGCCTCATCTTGATGAAAGAATTTAGATGCCACTCCATTTATCAACATAGAGAAGGAAACCGAAGTCATACAAACCATAACCCAATTAATGAAAGGTACACAAAAATATGCATGAGTCGTCATCATCCATAAGTACAAATAGCTAACTTGGTCATATGCTTTCGAAAGGTTTATTTTTACAATTGCATCCTTCAAATTTTTTGTTCTTATAGAATGTAATCCCTCTTGAGAAACTCCTATGGCCTCATGTATCTAAGTCCCTGGAAAGAACGTAAATTGTTCATCCTAGATGGATGTATACAAGAAGTGTTTGATCCTTCTTGCAATATGTTTTGCCACTATCTTGTACATGTTATTACAAAGTGATATCGTCCTAAAATCATCAAAAGTTCCTGGGCTATTAGATTTTGGGATGAGAGCAATAAATGCTTAGTTGAACGATGCTAAAACCCTTCCACTCCTTCTGGAATATTCTGCCATGCTTAAGAGGTCCTTCTCCAATACCTCAAATATCCCCATATAGAATTACACTGTCATCCCATCAAGACTAAGACTTTTGTCCTTTTTGAAATTGTGCAAGACCTCCTCAAGCTCTTTACTGGTCACCTCCTCCATCAATACATGATTATCATCATCGTTTACAAATTTTGGGAATTATTGTGTAATTATTACCACCTCGGCCATGGTATGGCCATGGTATCCCTTTAATATTCCTTGAATAGATTACCAAAGTGAGTGTAATGTCCCTTTTTTGAATTTGATTAAAATGGTGAAATTTTCAACTTTTTCCACTAGTTGGACCTTTGACTAGTATTGGTCTCTTGGTCTCCAAATGCGCCCAAATTTTTATAGAAGGTGCATGGATGATATTGGGACATGAATCTGAGGTTTATGTATGCTTTATATACTTCAAGAGTCTTCTGCAGCTCTCCTTTAAATTATGGCCAAAGTAGGGAGTTTGACTAGCAATTTCTCTTTGACTAGTATTGGTCTCTTGGTCTCCAAATGACTCCAAATGCTCCCAAATTGTTACATAAGGTGTATGGATGATATTAGAACATGAATATGAGTTTTATGGATTATTTGTAGACTTCAAAAGGATTCTGAAACTCTTCTTTAAGTTCTGTCCAAAGTAGGGAGTTTGACTAGCAATTTGGGGTTTAAATCCCCCTTGGGTAGATGCTGGAAATGGCTCTCCAAGTGCTATGGGATGCTCTCGAATTCCTGAACAGAGGTAGGTAACATCTAAGGGAAATAAATATAGGTTCATATGCATCTCCATTCAAGTTATTAATTCTGTTACAACTCTCTCCAATCAAATACAAAAATACTAGTTTCGACCTTGGGGGAAATGATAGGCAAACTTCTCCAAATGCTATGAAACTGAACCAAATGACTCCAAAATCTTATGCACTGAACATGAAACTTGTAATAAAAATTATTAAAATTCAATATATCATTATTACATCCATGTTTCACTTATTAATTCGAAATTATCATGACAACATTGGCAAACATCAACATAGTGGGGAAAATGCACCATTTTCTCATTACTGATCAGATTTATACATTTCCACTTGGAATATCGACCTGAAACTTTCTGAAGGTGAAGAAAATATAATTTTAATCATATTAAAAAATAAATGGGGCATTATAATCTCCCCCAAAGAATACAATATCTCACCAAGTGCGCATTCCCTTAAGGATCATGAATATGCCAAGAAATAGAAGAATGGTTGTAGAAGCAAGATGAAAGATATGTGACCATGATCTTACCTGTAGCTTCAAACTGTAACCAAAGAATCCATTAAATATCGAAATGAAAGGTCTGAATGGCCTTTCCAATTACCAACTAGGATGGGAATCTTTCACCCTTGAAATTGGTGCTAAGGCAAGTAGAGTAGCACTCCACTAGCTCTCCTCTCCCAATGCAAAATGCAGATTCTCAAATGATAAAAATATACCATCCTTCTTTGTTATTTTATTTTATAAACTTCTAAGGTCCTCCATGGGTCGAATTCATCCCAAGAGCTTCATGCCAACTCAAGTTGGGAAGAGATTCCCAAGTATGCCACTTGTCCTTCCAATTCTAGCCCCTCCTTCTCCAAATTCGAATTGGTGTCTCTTTGGCTGCCCTAACTCACTTGACCGCCCTCTTGGAGGCTATTTTTAGCCTTGAAATTCATATATTTTAGATGTCAGCCTTCAGGTCTGATTTGTGTCATAGGTGTCATAGCATCTTCATCATTGTTGTCATAGAGCTAGAGAATATAGTCCAAGTGTCTCACTAGCTCCAAAATGCCTCTTCCTCTTCGATGGGAGTTACTCTTCCACTCCAATTCGACCTTAATTGAGTCATGCCAGGTATATTGGCCTTCCAACTCATCCCAATAAATTTTTGATTCTTATGGATTCGAAATGACAAGAGGAGGATGCCATGTTGCATAGAAAATCTAGCTTGTGTGGGTCCCACATCCTCCATGTGTCTTCATGATCAATTGCCACTTTGATTTTTCCTTGTATTTATTTATTTATCTCCTTTATTAAATATTTATTCCATTCTAATGTTCAAACATAATTTATTATCCCCCTTATTTCAAATCCCAAGGCTTCCACCCCCCAACTTAGGGAACTAGGAATTTTTCTCCATGGCAGTTCATTTGGATGGGTATATTACAACTTTGAATTGGGAATTTCTCTTAATGTGACCGACCTTGTCCATTTGGATCTAATTTCACATTATTACTAATTTGGACTTCATTCTTGGCATCTATTTGACCCTTAGCATCCATTTGACAAACTATCACGAGTATGGCCAAGGGGCTTAGGCCATTGTGACCCAATGCAAAATTTTGGGACATGACAAATCCTCCCTTCCCAATATTTCTTGCCCTCAAGCAATTTCAACACATGTTTGTGGAAGAACCTTCTTTCTTTCCAAAATTTTGCTTCTCAAAACTTCTCTTCTGGAACCTTGAATAGAGCCATCCATGCACTACAATTGTGTGTTTCCAAAAGCAAGGAGATGGGGATTTTATTTTTCATTTTGATATCCCCTGTAACATCACCACTAGACACCAAAATGTTAATTAAATCCATCAAAACTATGTTTGCACAATTACTCTTTACCTCTTTCATATTTTGGAAACCCCTTATGATACCATTGTAATTCTTGAAGTTGCCACTGAGTTTCCCAAATTTCAGTCTTCTAGATCCCATGAATATTTTAGAGAGGAACCACCATGCTTGCTGCTGCACTACTCTGATCAAAATCACTTTATTAATTGGGTAATCCATCTCCCATACTTCTTGTTTACCCAAAAAATTGAAATCAATGGGACTAAAAATTATCCCAGGGTCCCATTGCTTGTATTGCACTCCAACAATTAAGAGTGCTCTCCAACTCATACCATCAGGCAAGAGAATTCCTGGATCCCATTTTCTTTTATGCATTCTTCCAAACACCATGAGTACAAAATATATATCATCAAAGTACTTAACAACATAATGAAAATGTACATCAAGGAGGTGCTTCATCAAAGAATCATGAAAGTGGTTATACCTCCAAGTAAGTAGACCACCATTTGCCAAGTGCATACAAGCTTCAAGTGACCCATCAAATATGATCCAATGACATAGGTGAGTATCCCATGTCCTATAATGCTGCTCCAAAAGGATGTAAAGTGCATCAAAATAATCAGCCATGTGTTCTTTCATCCAAGAAGTGAATGAAGAACCTCCACAAAAATCTGAACCAAGTGGGGAGCAAGGAAAACAATAACCCTTCAAGGGGCTCACATAAGTAGAATTTGTGCATCCATGAACATGTGTATCATCAAGAAATAACAAAGGATGTTGCTGCCAATAAGAATTTGCTCCAATCATATATCTCTTTACCCAAGTAGTGGATGAAGTTCCTCCAATATCAATTGAACTAAGCAAGGAGCAAAGGAAATCATGAGTCTTCAAGTGACTCAAGTGAACATCATAAGTGCATCCATGTAGATGTGTCTCATCATAAGGTAATAAGGTATGCTGCTGCAAATGTAAATAAGAAATGGCTCTAATAATGTCATCATATAAAGGAGAGATAGGAGTTTCATGCTCCTCATGTGGCACCATAAAAAATAAACCTTTCACCCATACTTCATTAGGATGAATGCTGCAAAATATGGAAGTGTAGGATGTAGGAGAATGAACCAACTCACCCAAATGGTCAGAAAGTGCAGAAGTGTCCTCATGTGAATGCTCCATAATGGTAGGATCATGCACCTCCCTCAAAAGTGCATAACTTTCCTCATAGGTTGGTTCCAAGGTAGTGGAATCAACTTCTTCAAAAAATGTGTAACCATTTCCAAGAGGAAACTCAAGTTCCTCTTCCACCACATCAAGTGCTTGGATCTCATCAATATCATCTTCAAACACATCAGGCACATGAAAATTTCCATGTTTCTCATGATCTACCATGTCATGAGAATCCTCCATGCAATCTACCATATGACAATTTGAAACATAGGAGGGAGAACAACTATATTGCAACCTTTCAAGAAGTTGTTCATTTTGAATTTTGAGTTTATGAATATCCTCATCATTCTTCAAGTATGCATCATGTAACAATTCATTAAAATCAATCAAACTGTTCCTATCAAAATGCAAAGACATGAAATTACCTTTGATGTTTCACATTGCTCTTTGAATCTTCTCCATGTCGCCAAGGAAGGATGGATCCTCAATGAAGAAACTCTCCAACAAGAATTTGACACCAATGCTTGAGTGTCATGGAGTATGCTAATGGTATATTGGATCTTATTTCATTCATATTTAATGATCCTTCAAGAAAAAGAGGCTCTTGTAGAGGGAACTCCTCTTCTTCTTCCTTCTTACTTGGACCAACTTCTTGAATCTCAAGTGGTGATGGGGAAGTTGATCTTCTTTCTTCTTCAACTGCTACAAGGTCTTAATTTTCATGCTTTATGGAAGTTTGGCTTGCAGCAACACTTTCAAAAGTGATCTCTATGTCACCAACATAGAGGTGTGAGCACCCATCAGTAGGTACTCCTTCATAGTTCAAGCATCCATCAGTAGATGCTCTTTGATTCATGCCCAAGGTAGAATGTGCCTCGAAATGATCTTCAATATTTTCAATAAAATCTTCTTCAAGTTCATGGGATGTATCTTCATATTTATCCTTCAAGAAATATAATGCACTTTGCCCCTTAGTTTCCTTAAGATCAATGTATTTGGAATCTCTTTTTGAAGAAATCCCAAAAATTCTCCTCAAGTAGGACATACATGCCTTCGCTGAAACTTCAGATATTTCATTGATCTTTTCATTCACACACATATGATACTCTCTCCAAGATCTTTTACAATAATGGCATAAACCTTTCTACAATAACTCCACATCTTCATTTTTGGGCCTATTTGCAAACAACCAATTAGAAAATTCTTCGAAAAGAGGGGCTTTTTTGTATTTCCCTTATACAAATCAAGATATTTTTTATATTGTTGGGGCAAGGTTGTATATGTTGCTGTCCATCTTTGTAACTCATTCATAGGATTATCATAATAGTAAGACATGGATGAAAATTATTCTTCAATGTATGAACCTAATCCACAGGTGCAAGGAACATGCTCTGATACCACTTGTAATGTCCCTTTTTTGAATTTTATTAAAATGGTGAAATTTTCAACTTTTTCCACTAGTTCGACCTTTGACTAGTATTGGTATCTTGGTCTCCAAATGACTCCAAATGCTCCCAAATTGTTATAGCATGTGTATGTATGATATTGGGACATGAATATTATTTTTATGGATGCTTTATAGACTTCAAAAGGCTTCTGCAACTATCCTTTAAGTTTTGGCCAAAGAAGGGAGTTTGACTAGCAATTTCTCTTTGCCTAGTATTGGTCTCTTGGTCTCCAAATGACTCCAAATGCTCCCAAATTGTTACAGAAGGTGTATGGATGATATTAGAACATGAATATGAGTTTTATGGATGCTTTATATACTTCAAAAGTCTTCTTCAACTCTTATTTAAGTTTTGGCCAAAGTAGGGAGTTTGACTAGTAATTTGGGGTTCAAATCCCCTTTGGGTAGATGCTAGAAATGGCTCTCCAAGTGCTATGGGACCCTCTCGAATTTCGAAACAGAGGAAGGGGACATATAAGGGACATAAATATAGGTTCATATTCATCTCCATTCAAGTTATTAATTCTATTACAACCCTCTCCAATCAGCTACAAAAATACTAGTTTCGACCTTGGAGGAAATCATAGGCAAACTTCTCCAAATGTTATGAAACTGAACCAAATGACTCCAAAAGATTATGCAATGAACATGAAACTTGTAATACACATTATTAATAGTCCATATATCATTATTCCATCAGTGGTTCACTTATTCATTCTAAATTATCAAAACTATTAACTTCTTCATCCACTGCATTGGATATTTTCCATATCATGTTAATAATCCTCCTATGTTTCGCATAACACTAAAAGAATTTAGTATTTTAATCTCCCATTGTCCAACCAAATATACTTTCTCTTAAATGTCCATTTGAATTCCATGTATTCCAATATCTACCTCCACTTTTGTTCCAAATCCGCTACTTCATTCTTTGACTCCTTAGAGTGGAACCCAGACCCATCCACTTCATACCAATCTGTCAACCTTACCTCAATGAATTTTAATTCTTTATTCTCTCAGGATTTCCTTTTACTAGACCACCCAATAGAGACTTCTTTAGCATGCTTCAATTTGTTTTCAAATTGTATGAATGTCGATCCTCGAGTAGAACCATCACAAAGTTCCCATGCATCCTTGGTTATTTGAACAAATTCAAAATCATTCAACCATGACATATTAAATTTAAAAGGACTAGGATATTTTGTTCCAAATCCCTCCATTGCAAACAAAACCAATAGATGATATGAATCACCACCGACATTGATCCACTATTGAATTCTTGTTGGAAAATTCATCATACCCTCACTTACCAGGAAACAATATAGTTGTTCTGCAATTCTGTCTAGACTCACTCTCTTATTGCTCCATGTAGGCTTTAATTTGACAGGTTCAAAATCTATTAATCCTCCTACCTCCAATTTACTCAAGAAGTAGTCTGAAAGATATTCTTCCTGTGTTGATGTCCCCCAAATCTCTAATTCTCCCAGGGTAAAATTCAAGTCCCCCCGAAGATAAGATCACGATTCTTTTTTTTTGTAAGTAAGATAGTAGCTATTCATTAATTACTATACAAAATGGTACAACTGTGAGTTCAAGGGGATCCTCCATAGAGTGTAAAATAGACCCTCCTTGAGATATGAAACCTCAATGCTCAACCATAATCTCAACATAGAGTTTGTGGCATGTTCATAGTCCAATATAGAGTTTGTACACTTAACTAGATTACCTTAACAAGTGACTATAACTACCGGAACTAAAACTATGATATACAAAAATATAGTTAAACAAAAACTGAAAAGAAGAACTAAAGGCTAACACAAAGTTGTTCAAACATCTAGAGACTGAGCCATAATCAAAGGATTAGGGGGGAGGAACCATGGTGACCTTGGCATCCTCGTTGTCCAGGTCTATGGTTTCCTGCATGGTCAAAGTGGAGGCACTTGGAGTTGAGCGACAAAACCGGAACATGACCCCTTGCTTCCTCTCCATGATATCAAACCTGGCATGCAACATATGCATTCCCACCTTCATCTTTTTCAGTGGCGCGAGCTCCTCCCATAGGACAACGATGGTGTTGTCCCAGTTAGTGATCATGGATCCCAACATTGACTTCACCAACCAGTAGAATAAAGGGAATGGTGGTACGGGGTCATCTACGAGCATGTGTTTTCAGGATCCACCACCCCTTTCACTAGCTTAATCAGGTTCTCCTCCATCTCTGCATGGCCTGAATTACATTCTCAACAACCTTAATTTTCATCTTAACATCGGCGAGAGTGTTTTGCTGGTAAAGAAAATCTGCCTCCATTTCCTTGTTGAAGTCCTTAGAAGGCTTGGGATTGGCCATGGGGGCCTTCCCCTTATGTTTATCTCTTCTACCCATGAACACTCTCTTGAAATGGGTGGTGAAATCAAAATGATGGCCTTGCATCCGTCATTTTCGGATGGAAGAAGAACAATTTCTTGCTCAAATCGTGATGTTTGGAGAGAGGGAAATAGAACAAGGGAAATAGTCAATGAGCCCTCCTTGCTCGCATGCACCACCCTCTACCATTATCCCTATCTTTGTTATGGTTCATGATGACCAATACTTCATCGTACCCCTCCATTTCTAGCTTCATCACAACTCTATTACATCAGTTTAACTCTTGCATATGAGCCCCATACCTTGCACCTCCAGTGACGTTATCCTTCACTAATGAAATGGAATGAGCCCATCCCGCCCCATACACTTGCATGATCTTGAGAAGACCCTATCGAAGTGCACCCACCATCTCTCTCATCAAGGATCATGAAGTGCAGTGTGGCCAAGTCATAAACCTTCCTCATTTCAATCACCCACCGTGGGGAGATAAGATTATGATTATTCATAAATCATTTAGAGAAAGATATCCTAGACAAGGCTTAGGACTCGTGCGTATCAAAGTAATGATGGTTTAAAGTCTTGTTGGACAAGGCTCAGGACTTTTGTGTCAAGTTAGATTCTCATGTGGACCTCCAGTTATAATAGGTACGCATGGGGTGGACCTCCAATTATAGAGGTAGATGATTCTCATGTGGAGTCCCAGGGTATTTTTTAAGGATTATATAAGTATACTTAAGTATAGTATTCTAGGAGATTATTTTAGATTGAAAAAACCATAAATATAGATTGGTAGGCGAATATCAAATATGAAACATACAATTTACTACTGAAAATTGTAAATTTTGGCGAATATTATGATAAAAAAACATATTTTATGTAAAGATAGATGATATTAGAGACTAAAAATGACGAAATAACGATTTATTTTTTTTAAAAAGGACACAAAATGTTGTTACAATGATGTTATCAAGAAAGAATCAATTAAGAGAGTTAACTAAGTGATAACAAAGAAGATATAGTTAACTAAGTGTTACTGCATGACGACACTTATGTTAAAATAAAAGATGACACTTGAGTTGCGACACTTGCATGAAGACACTTAAGTTAGCCACCTAACTAAGTGAGCAAGCTTTCAATTAAAAGGTGAGTTCATCCTAAGAGACAGTTCAGTGAGATAATGCACTGCATGAGAAGTGGGGAGCACTTATTCATGCAAGAGTGATGCATCCAGATGGAGGGAGAGTTCAACCTGAAGTCAGAAGATAAAAATAGAAGTCGATGCATGAGAAGAATGTATAAATATGGCATATGTGATTGATGAATTCAATGTGAAGAGAATTCTCTTCTCACTTGAAGGAAAGGTGCTTCTCTTTATGCAAGATATTATTCTTGCTTCTGATTAATGTGTTGGGAACATGGAAAGTTGATGCAATTGATATTTATTCTCTATTGCCCAGTATTCTCTCTTATCTAGCACCTCGGGTGCTGAAAGCAATATGTTATTTTGGAAAATACATTCTATGCTATCTATCATAATTATAATCATCCTCATTATTTTGAGGGTTTTTCCCATGGTACATCATGTGTTATGGTTGAATATTTCATGTGATTGAATGGTTCATTGTTTCAAGTATTCAATATTTCCACACTTAAAGTTTTTAAAGTTCCAAGATCATCATATTTGCTCAAAAATTAACATGGTATCAGAGCTTAGGGTGTGAAGGAGCTAATATTTGTCAAGAAAACTTGATCCTACGTAGATCTTGAGGAGTTGAGCATAATACTTGAGAGCCATGGCATCGATCTCTATTCGACCAGAAGACCGTCTTGAGGGCACTTCAAATTTCAACACTTGGAAGGCGAGGGTGTTGAACATATTGGAGGAACATGACTTGGATGGATATGTATCCATTGTGGTGGAGGATCCTACATCTAATGCAGGGTACACCAAATTCAAGAAGAACCAAGTTAAATCCAAACAGATCATCTATGATTCGGTAAAGGACAATTTGATGTTCGTGATCACTTTGTTGAAGACCTCAAATGAGTGTTTTGATACATTGAAAAACCTATATGAGAAGAAGGCCTCGAGTCAAAACAGGGCATTCAAGAATAAGCTTCGAAACCTAAATATGGAGAATGATGAGACAGTGGCCTCCTTCTTCACCAAGATCTCTCATGTAAGAGATCATCTTGCTAGTATTGGAGTAGTGGTGGATGAAGATGATCTTCTCCAAACCTCTATTGATGGTCTCCCATCCTCGTGGGAGACACTCTTGGTTGCAATAAATGTCCTATAGGTACAACCTAACTTCAAAAGGTTGTGGCATGATTTCCTCGAAGAGGAGGGGTCAATCTAGAGCAAGTTAGTGTGCATCAAAGAATAAACATTTCCCTTGCAACAAGGATGAAGAAAGGAAAGAAGAAATTCTCTCAAAATAAGTTTTCCCATTCGAATAAGAAGGTATACAACAAGGACTTTGATAAGTATAAGATTAGATGCTACAACTGTGACAAGAAGTGCGATTATGAAAAGGAGTGCAAAGTAGAGGAAACATGAAAAGGAAGGTTTCATGCTTCTACCACTATAGAAGATGAAACTACTCAGAAGAATGCACCCGAAGAAAAGGAGACAAGGAGGGAGTGTTTATACCTAGTCTTATTAATTTCTGGATCCATCATCACAAGTGAGGACACATGGTTGGTATACAGTGGCGCATCCAAACATATGACTGATTATAAGAGCACCATCACCAATCTCAAAGAGAAAACGTTTCCATGCAAGGTAGAGTTGGGAGACAACACAACCTATTCAATCCAAGGAGTTGGATCCACCTCCTTCTAGCTGAGCTCAGGAGATATTTTACATGTCGAGTACATTATTTATGTTCCAATATTGAATAAGAAACTCCTATTAGTTTCATTTCTTGAAGATAAGGGATTCTAAGTTATCTTCATGGATAATCAAGCTCTATTATGGCCGAAGAACAAAAACTTGAAATATGCAGCAGTGATTGGAGTTAGAGAGGGAAGTCTCTACAAGGTACCTGGGAAGTACTTTCAAGCCATGATTCACAACAATATCATTCCATGTGAGCTATGGCATAGGAGGCTTGGTCACCTCCACTAAAAAGCGCTACCAGGATTACAACAAATGGTGAAAGGTATGCCCGTATTTGATTTTGAACTTGATAGTGTATGTAGGGGTTGTGCACTTGGGAAGAATTTTAAAAAGAGTTTTTGTAGTAGTATTAATAGATCTTAAGGAATTTTAGACTTAATACATTCCAATGTATGTGGTCCCATGTCATCCCCTTCCCTAAGTGGCTATTTATATTATGTATCATTTATAGATGACTTCTCTAGAAAGTCATGGATTTATTTCCTAAAGCCTAAGAGCGAAACCTTTAGCAAGTTTCAGGAATTCAAATCCCTAGTTGAGAATAATACATGAAAGCACATATGTGCTTTGAGATCTAACAATGGAGATGAATTTTATTCAAATGTGTTCAATGAGTTATGTAGTGATGAAGGAATTTGTAAATAGTTAACTGTACCCTACAACCCTCAACAAAATGGGGTTGTTGAAAGGAAGAATAGAACCATATGTGACGTTGCAAAATCCATGATGCATGATCAAGACCTATCTACCTCATTATGGGAAGAGGCCACCAGTACAACAATATATATCCATAATAGAAGTCATCATGCCATTCTGGATAAAAAGACACTTGAAGAAGTGTTCACTGGTGAAAAACTAGATATTTCACATCTAAGGATCTTTGGGAGTCTTGTATACATTCATGTGCCGAAACAAAAGAGGACAAATATGAAACCATCAAGAAAGAAGGGAACCTTTGTCGGTTATAGTGAATCATCCAAAGCCTACAAAATATATGTGCCAGGTGAAAGACACATTGAGGTCAGCCGATATGTGACATTCCATGAAGAGGAAGCATTCAAGCGATCGAAAGAGCTTCAGTATGATACAGAGGACCATTAAACTCCTATGATGGAGGACTCAAATACTAACTCTCCCCATTCATATGCTCATAGGTAGAATCCAACAGATTTCTCAGATTCGCTAGCTCTTAATGAACCAATATAATTGGTTGATGAATCTCTTGCCAAGAGGAGGTCTACATAGTGCCGAGAAATACTACAAGATGCAGAGAGGCATAGAGCACCATTAGGATCTTCTAGAGAGTGAAAGAAGCCTGACAGATATTCAGGGTATGTTGCACATATGAGTCACATCAGTGATTCATAGCCTTCCACCTATGAAGAAGTTGCAAAGCAGCAAGTATGGAAAGATGCAATTGTAGAGGAATACAAGTCTACTATGAAAAATGTTGTTTGGGAATTTGTTCCTAAACATGAAGGGAAGTCCATAGTTACTTCCAGATAGCTTTACAAGATCAAGAATATTGTTGATGGTAGTATTGAAAAGTATAAAGCTAGATTTGTTTCCTAAGGTTTCTCTCAGAAAGAAGGCATAGACTATGATGAGACATTCGCTCATGTGGCCACGTACACCACTATTTGAGTTGTGATCTCACTTGCATTTGTTCTAGAATGGAAGCTTCACTAGATAAATGTGAAGACAAACTTCCTCAATGGTGAGGTTGATGAAGAATTTTATATTCAGCAGCCTGAAGGGTTTATGGTTCATGGAAAGGATTCCCATGCGTGCAAATTAAAGAAAGCCTTGTATGGGCTTAAGCAAGCTCCCAGAGCTTGGTATTCGAGAATTGACAGCTATATTCAAAGACTGGGCTTCTCTAAGAGCGAAGCTGATCCAAATTTGTACTTCAAAATAGTGAAGAACCAACCCTTGATATCGGTTCTATATGTTGATGATTTGTTCCTTACTGGAGAGGAGAAATTGTTGGTGCAAGAGGGAGCTCACTTCTGAGTTCGAGATGAAAAACTTATGTCTTATGCACTAATTTATTGGCCTTGAGATTTGGAAAAGAAAACATGAGATATTTATTTCTCAAGGGAAGTACACTATTGATATTTTGCGTCTGTTTTGGCATGGTGGATTACAAATCCATCAGTACAACGATGATTTCCAATTTGAGGAAACTACATGCCGTTAGATTCTGGATTGGATCCAGTGAACCCCACTTTGTATAGAAAACTTATTGGTTCGTTGATGTACATGATACACTCGAGACCAGATATATGTTATACTTATGCGTATTCTGAGTCAGTTTATGTCTGATCCAAGACACAAGCATTGGGTTGCTGCTAAACATGTTCCTAGGTACCTTCGAGGTACGATTGCTTATGGACTCAGATATGCCTCAAGTGGAGGGGTGTTGTTACTTGGTTATACTAACTGTGATTGGGGTGGCAACATTGTGGCCCGCAAGAATACATCCGACTATTGTTTTAGCTTAGGTTCTGGTCTGATCTCTTGGTCCAGTAGGAAGTAGAGCTCTGTATCCAGAGTACTATAGAAGCAGAGTATATTGCAACTAGTAATTCCTGCTGAGAACTAGTGTGGATTAGGAAGCTACTTGTTGGGTTGTTCGGTCAGAAGCTTGATTCTATAGTCATTTGATGTGACAATAAAATTTGCATCAATATTTCTGAAAACCCTGTGTTTCATGATAAGTCAAAGCACATTGAAATGAAGTATCACTTCATCAGATACATGGTCCATAAAGGAACAATGAAACTTCAATACATTGCTACTAATGACTAGATTGCAGATGTGTTAACAAAGCCTCTGTCAGTGACGAAGTTCAGGTACTTCCGAGACAAGCTGTGTTTGGTAGAGAATGCCTCCCTCATTGAGAGGGAGTGTTAAAAGTATAGCATCGCGATTCATTCTCCAAGCCAATCTTGTTTATCCAGGATTGGGCCTCATGTGTTAAGGTAGGGAGCCTAAGTTGGATTCAGGAACTTGGATTAAATTCTTAAGTTGGACTCAAGAATGACTAACCCTTCAGTTATAAAAGGTTATTACTCATGCGTTGAGGTGAATGCTTTGATGTATCATTGTAATGATGTTGTAAAGTATTGTTGGATAAGGATTAGGACTTGTGTGTCAATTCAGATCTCATGTGGACCTCTAGTTATAGTAGGTACCCATGGGGTGGAACTCCAATTATAGAGGTAGATGACTCTCATGTTGACCTCCAGTTATACAGGTAGATGATTTGCATGTTGAAGCATTAATGTTGTGTGATGTATTACTAACCATGGTCACCAATTTCTATTAAGTCTCCTTTAGAGATTGGCCACCTCTAGATTGAATTACTTTAGAATATGATCGGTTGGTTCGAGAGTAATATAATATGATCACAACATCTTAAAAATCTTCTGAGTATAATATCATATGATAGATAATTAAAGTTAACAAATGTTGACCATGCGGTAAAGATAACAGATAAAGATAAATGCATAGACAAAAAAAGAATTTGAATTGCTCATGAGATGACTAAGTGAACTTGAGTTGTCAAGCTTTAGTTAAAGCTACAATGTAGGCCTCAATAATCATAGTGGTTACTACAAGTAAATCAATCAGCATGATTTCAGTAATTGGGTCATCAAGTAAAATAATATTGCAAGTCGTTACCAGATTAATTTTATTTAATCAAAAGGAGATTGTAATATATTTTTACGAACAAAACATGCTTGTGTACTTGACTTTGATTCCTGGAAGTGTCTTGTCAAACAAAGTACTTTTAAATTCAATGTGATAGTTTAGAGTTTTCCTTACCTAGTCCTGCATATATTTTTCTTGCACCTCATAAGATTACAGGCATCTGGATTGATAATTTAATACACAAGAATTTAAGCAATTAAATTACCAACAACCATTTCAATCAAGATTGAAATTAATCATTGATTGTGAATCTCCTCTTGTCGATTCCACACTCTCATCAACTTGTTGGTAATTTGATTTATTGTATCACTCCAAAACCAAACAAACTGACCTTGTTAGTTACTATATTCAGAACCTGGTATGAAATGGTGCTATTCAATTGGAGTATGTCTCATTGAACAACAAGTTGTTGATATCTTTACCAATTTCATGACAAATGTGAAGTTTATTCATCTTTTCAACTTATTGGGGATGCAAGAAGTTGTCATCAAGGGGGAATGTTAAGATAATGGCATGTTCCTCCAAATGTGTTTCAGCCCTCTAATCAACATTAAAAGAGAATATAAAAATGTGTATAATGTTTATCTAATGATTTCATTACAATTGTATAACCTATCATTATGAAAAGGAATTTTGTAAACACAATGAGTCATTATTAGACTATTGAACATTTCATTCTTCAATAAATCACTAATTTATAAAGTGAGTTACACACATAATGTGATATGTTCTCCTATCCTTTTAGCCTATATACTAGAGGTACAAGAGACTCAATTATAATGTGTGGACAGCTAAAACCCTTTTATTATAAACCTATTTTTAATCGTATGTGAGTTATATCCTTTATATATATATATATATATATATATATATATATTATTATTTTCTTCTTGAATACAAAATATATGTTTATGCTTTTATAAATATGATTGGTTCTTCTCTCCTTTACTTTACATATGATTATATATTATTTTTTATGATTGACCGGAATAAACATCAACAACTTCGAATTGGATTAGCTTCTCCCGAACAGATTTGTGCTTGGTCCAAATTTTTTTTACCTAATGGCGAGATAGTTGTACAGGTGACTAAACCCTATACTCTACATTATGAAACTAATAAACCAGAAAGAGATGGATTGTTTTGTGAAAGAATATTTGGACCTATCAAAAGTAGAGTTTGTGCTTGTGGAAATTCTCGAGGGATCGGAAATGAGAATATAGACTCAACATTTTGCACACAATGTGGAGTTGAATTCGTTGATTCTCGAATTCGAAGATATCGAATGGGATACATTAAACTGGCATGTCTGGTGGTTCACGTATGGTATTTGAAATGCCTTCCCAGTTATATTGCGAATCTATTAGCTAAAACTCGGAAAGAATTAGAAGGCCCAGTATACTGCGATGTGTGACTTGATCACAAGTTCCGATCATACAGATCCGTAATAAGGAACTGTCATCCTATTCAATCTCATTGGGATGCCTTTAGCTCTGACATGTCCCTCTGGAGGAGTAGCATGAAGCTCAGAATTATAAGCATCTTGAAGAGATGTTGAGAAAGAGGAATTAGTCCAGGGTTTAGATATTCTGTATAAAATTGCTAATTGAACTTCATGAAAACACTTCTTTCATATAATGGAATTCAAAAGTAATTCTCTTTCACTTGGGTTATCCCTGAATAGAGGTATTCCGGATCGAAGATATGGCTATAGGAGTCTATTCATCGCACATATGCTTCGATCGATAGTATTGTAACCATCGAAGTGGAGCAAGCAGGAACCTAAAGGATCAAATGGAACGAGATAAAGACAAGTAAATCCCTAATTGAAGATCTTTTCAAGAATAAATGCATTGTTCGGAAGGGAGGAAACTGCTCAATAATTCCATATCTACGTTGTAGAATCGTAAAGGAATACTCAATTTCACCTGGAACTTGAGCAGAGAGTAGCGGTCTTTCTTCAGAGCGAAAAAGAGTGCATTTTTTTCTATAGTTACTTGATCCGGATTAGAGGAAACTTTCACGTCCGATCCTGAGGGGGGGAAATCTTAGAATAACCTATCCGAATCTTTTTCTTGCTAGGCCCATAGCTAACAAACCAACTTTATTGAGATCACGGGGTACATTCAATTATGAGATTCAATCCTGGAGAGATATTATTCCTCATTACCTCTCTGCTCGTCCTCATTACCTCTTTGCTCGAGGTTCTGGAACATTTAAAGAGAGAGAAATAGCTACTGGGGGAGATGCTATCAGGGAACAACTAACTGGTCTGGATCTGCAAATGATTATAGATCGTTCACATATGGAATGGAAGAACTTGGTGGAATTGAAATGGAATAGATTGGAGGAGGATCAAGAATTTACTGTGGATGGATGGGAGGATGAAACAATTCAAAGAAGAAAGGATTTTCTGGTTGGACGCATGAAATTGGCTAAACATTTTCTCCGAACAAATATAGAACCAAAATGGATGGTCTTATGCCTATTACCAGTTCTTCCTCCCGAACCGAGGCCAATCGTTCAATTAGGTGAAGGTGGACTTATTACCTCATCAGATCTAAATGAACTTTATCGAAGAGTTATCAATCGGAATAATGCTCTTACAAATTTATTAGCAAGAAGTGGATCTGAGTCATTTGTTATTTGTCAAAAAAAATTGATCCAGGAAGTCGTAGATGCACTTCTCGATAATGGCATCTGTGGACAACCAATGAGAGACAGTCATGATAGGCCTTATAAATCGTTCTCAGATGTGATCGAAGGCAAAGAAGGAAGATCTCGTGAAAATTTACTAGGGAAACGAGTTGATTATTCAGGTCGTTCCGTTATTGTGGTAGGTCCCTTTCTATCATTGTATCAATGTGGATTACCCTCAGAAATAGAAATAGAGCTTTTTCAAGCATTTGTAATTCGTAGTCTCATTGGACGACATATTGCTCCCAACCTAAGAGCTGCTAAAAGTATGATTCAAGATAAGGGACCCATTGTATGGGAAGTACTTCAAGAGGTTATGCAAGGACATCCCGTATTGTTGAATCGAGCACCTACCTTACACAGATTAGGAATACAAGCGTTTAAACCTATTTTAGTAGAAGGACGTGCCATTCGTTCACATACATCGGTTTGTGGAGGATTTAATGCGGACTTTGACGGAGATCAGATGGCTGTCCATGTACCTTTATCTCTGGAAGCTAGAACAGAAGCTCGTTTACTCATGTTTTCTAAGACAAATCTTTTGTCTCCAGCTATCAGAGATCCTATTTCTATACCGACTCAGGATATGCTTCTTGGACTTTATATATCAACGGTCGGAAATAATCAAGGTATTTATGGGAATAGGTACCATCCGTATCACTCGGAAAAGAAAAGGTTTTCCTATAAGAAACCTTCCTTTTATAGTTATGATTATGTGCCCAGAGCTTATCGACAGAAATGAATTGACTTATACAGCCCCTTATGGCTCCGGTGGGGGGAAGTAGATTTACGTATCATTACCTCAGTAAACCAAGAAGCCCCTATCGAGGTTCAATACAAATTTTTGGGTACCTTACACGAAATCCATGAACATTTTCGAATAAGAAAAGGTAGAATGGGGGAAATTCTTAATATATACATTCGAACAACTGTTGGTCGTACTCGTTTCAATCGAGAAATGGAAGAAGCCATACAAGGTTTTCCCGTTCTGAACACCCAAAGAAATCACTACCAGCTCTCAGGATCTAATGTAATTGATCTTATGATCTTTTCATTAGTGCAGATATAGAGATCGAGGAAGCCTTCGAATAACCGGCTTGAACCCATTGCTTAATCCTGCTCATGAAAATATGGAGATTTTTCCTTATGAAGGAACGAACTAGATTGCCCTTTGATAATTTGCCCTTTTATAATAAAGTGATGGATAAAACTGCCATTAAAAAGCTTATTAGCAGATTAATAGATCACTTCGGAATGACATATACATCACATATCTTGGATCAACTCAAGACTTCAGGTTTTCAACAAGCTACTGATACAGCTATTTCATTAGGAATTGATGATCTTTTAATAGCACCTTCCAAAGGATGGCTCGTCCAAGATGCGGAGCAACAAGGTTCTGTTTCGGAGAAACAGAATCATTATGGGAATGTACATGCAGTAGAAAAATTATGTCAATTGATCGAGATATGGTATGCTACAAGTGAATATTTGAGAAAAGAAATGAATCCGAATTTTAGCATGACTGATCCCTTAAATCCCATACATGTTATGTCCTTCTCAGGAGCTAGGGGAAGTACATCTTAGGTTCACCAATTAGTAGGTATGAGAGGATTAATGTCAGATCCTCAAGGACAAATCATTAATCTACCCATTCGAAGGAATTTACGCGAAGGGCTCTCTTTAACGGAACTAAAGGAGATCATATTACAGGAATAGCCTCGGGCACACCGGTCACAATTTTCACTGCCCAATAACCAATTTGATCCTAGGGCAAAGAATAACCAGTTACACCGAAAGATACGGTCAGCACAACTAAAATTACACCCATGACCCAAGTTAATTCATGAGGTTTTTTTAATCCACCTGTGAGATAAACACGGAATACGTGCAGAATCATCATTAGAACCATCATACTTGCTGACCATCGATGGATTGATCGAATTAGCCAACCAAAGTTAACTTCTGTCATTAGGTATTGAACAGAGGCAAAAGCTTATGTAACGGTCGGACGATAGTAAAAAGTCATAGCAGAACCAGTAGCTACTTGTACTAAAAAACAGGTAAGTGTGATCCCCCCTAGACAATAAAATATATTGACATGAGGAGGAACATATTTACTGGTAATATCATCCGCAATCGCCTGAATCTCGAGACGCTCTTCGAACCAATCGTATACTTTATTGAGATAGGTAAACTTCAATTCCCCCTCTGAAAACCGTACATGAGAATTTCCCTTCATACGGCTTAAACAAAACACGCAAATGATTTTGGACACAAATATCTAAATTGGAGAAAATATCGAGATACTTGATGGTTCGTTGCCTGACCGGCTGGGGAAATGAGGATGATTCGAAACAATCCAGCATTTCTATTAGAAGACTCTATCTATAGTGCCAAAATTTCAAGTTGGCTCATCCCTATGATAAATCACTATAGGCCCTTTGAACGATCTTTTACCCTATTCGTATGATATCAGTTCCCTAGAAAAGAACTAATATAGACGATTGATAGGAATTATCTTGTCGAGATCTCAATAGATGAATCAATCCAAACCTTAGATTTCAATTATACCCCGATGATTTTATCAAATCCCCAAAAGGTTCTTTGGGTAATAACCTTTTAATATTCGCTCACTCGATGAAATATGCTAACTAAGAGAAATCAAATACTATATCATTCTTTTATCATAATAAGCATAATTATGAAAGGGGATAGATCCTTCGATTTATTATAGGAAATACCTCTTTCAATTTATTTATTGGAAGCCTGGTGACGAGGAAATGATAGGTACAAACTATAGTTCAAATCTTCCTGGAACATATCTATGATAGACCTCGTGCTCTAGAGATTCAATAATCTATCAATTAAATATCCAACGAGGTAGGACCATCTTGATGAAGATAACAGATCGGTCTTCTGTACTATAAATATGGATCGATTTCAACAAGTCGCACACCCATATTCCAAAAATCCTTAGAGAAAAGTAATTACACGATCAAACTATTGGAACAAGATAAGCTAAAAACTAAAAGCCCCTATTTGGTCTGAGTTTGGATCCCTTAGTTCTTCTTTTTTTTCTTCAAGAGCTCGCCGGGCGGATTTTGTAGTTCCTCTAGCCCCAACTAACCGGAATCCCATCCAATAAAACGGAAGAATTATAAATCTCCAAGATAATAGGTAGGAACACTGCAAATAGAGCCATTGCAAAACCCATAAGAGGAGTAGTTCCCCATCCAGGAGCTACTTTACCATATTCCGAATTAAGCGGTCTTAAGGACATTCCTACACCGGTTTCTCTTGGCTTTATTTTGGAAGTATTATCAACGGTCTGTGTAGCCATAGAAACTATTGTATTGGATGAGATCTGTTAACTTTGTTATTATATCGTAAACATACCATGATATTGGATCACCTAATAATGGAAACTGCAACCTTAGTCGCCATCTCCATATCTTGTTTACTTGTGAGCTTTACTGGTTATGCCCTATACACCGCCTTTGGGCAACCCTCTGAACAACTTAGGGATCCTTTTGAGGATCACGAGGACTAATAGAGAGAATGACCTTCCGGTCATTTTATTTGGGCTATATTATGGATTTATAACTACATTGCCTTTTGGTCCCTCTAAAATATATTCCATGAGATATTTCTTTTTGGGAGAAACTCTCTATGGTATAATAGCTATAAGTGGTTCTATTATGGGACAATTAATAGTCTTTGTGTCCATGTACTATTCGCCCATCTATGCAGCGTTGTGGAAAACTCACACAATAACTTTATTAGTGGTACCATACATGTTCTTTCATTTTTATCAAATTAATAAAGAACCTTCAAGTTCTGAATCTCTGCACCCCATAAATTCGATCAACAATCCAAAAATTCTAAGTATATTTATGGGTGGTCTAATTCTTCAATTGTTTAATCCCATTCTTTTAGCAAATCCCGTATTAACAAGACTGGTTAACCTCTTTCTTTTTCGTTGCAGCGATAATATCTCATTTATTATAAGTAGTTTTTGCGGTTGGTTGGGTGGTCATATTCTATTCATAATTTTGACAAAATCGGTATCTTTACGTATAGAACGTAATTCACCTATCGATTATACTATATTAAGACGTTATATCCATCGAACCTTTAGTCTACTTCTTTTTTATTATTGTTTCTTCTGTTTAGGTAGAGCCCCATCACCATTCCTTATAAGCAATAATGATTACATCGGTGAAAAAAATGATCGCTCTGCGGCTAAAGATGATCACTCTGTGGCTAAAGATGATCACTCTGTGGATGCGGCTAGAGATGACCGCTCTGTGGCTAAAGATGATCACTCTGTGGCTGCGGTTAGAGATGACCGCTCTGTGGCTAAAGATGATCACTCTGTGGCTAAAGATGATCACTCTGTGGCTGCGGTTAGAGATGACCGCTCTGTGGCTATAGATCCGAAAAAACTGAAAGGACTTTTGAAAGAAGAACAATTATCATGGTTCAAGCAACTATGGCCCATTATGTTCTTTGATCATAATAGAGATTATCGGCCGATACGATATATCGGGAATAGCCCTACTCAACTAGGTCCTGTGAGGACCAAAGTATCTCAATATTTTTTTGGCACATATTTGAGTGATGGAAAACAAAGAATCTCTTTTACGTTTTTACCTAGTGTATCGGTCCTTGGGGAAAAGCTCAGGAAATTTAGAGATCTTTTAGATACTTCTTGCTCATCTGAGGATCCTTATCATAGGTGGATCCATACCATGAAAAGAAGAAGAGATTATTTAGGGAATGAATTTTCGGATCGAGTGAAAGCTTTAAGCAATGGATCTCCTACTGAAAATGTTATGGAAAGGAGAGTTCAATTCTCCAATTCTCAGGGAGATTCTTTTACTGAAATGTATGATCCATTCCTTAATGGGGCATTCTGTGGAACAATAAACCAATTCGAGTTCCCCCAAATGCTGAACGATTCAATTATTTCAAATCTTTCGGATTTGATAGAGGTATCTATGAAAGACTGTAAAGAGGGATTCCAAAATGATCAATTTGGGTATGGGTACCATATCTCTCATCATTGGCAGGAATTGGAACACGAAAGATTTCGACTACCCTGAGAAATCTTACCTACAGATACTAGTCGTTCGCTCATTCCGATCACTAAATCATCGAAAATAGTCAAAGTGGAACCTATTTCGAAACGGCTTTATCTATTAACAGAACGAATAATTTCAAATCAAGCAAGGAAGATCTTTGAAGAGTATTTGTCGAATATAGATTCTTCAAATATAGATTTTTATTTTGGTAACCTGATCTATCCAAAAGATTTGTTGGAAATTCCTTCTGATCAGATTCAAGAGATCTATGCAAAAGATGATGATTTTTTCATCAATTTCCTGTGGTTGGAAATAGCCCTTCGAGTAGCCTATATAGATATCGTACCGAAAATAGCTTCATGCAATGAACGGATCTACACAAAATATTTGGTTAATATTTACAGCCAAATCGACGGTAGAAACGTTGCACCCACAGGTACCGTAAAATGGGAATTTATTCTCGATCTTGTTACTATGGAACAGAAGGTTACTTCTGAACAGATTTTCCTTTTCGAGTCTTTGGCGCAACATGAGTGGACAATACTACGAAATTTTCGTGGGAATGTATCTACGGATGATTCAACGCAAACGAAATATTTTATTACCCTTTACAACGAAATACTATTGAATGAACTTCTCCAAATTATAGAGATTCCGAAACATGTGCCTCGATTTTCATCTGGTTTGATGATAGGTGAATATGATGATGGTTCCACAACTGAACCCACAGAGAATAGGATTCGTCCAAGAATGGTAAGAAGTACACTGACTTTTTCTCTTGGGGAAAGACAAATAGTTATGAAACGTTATTTTGAAGGGACAGATTATCGTCAGAACTTAATCAGAGGATCCATACGTGCTCAAAGACGTAAAGTTATGATATGGAAGAGGATGCAACCGAATGCACATTCCCTTTTCTTTTTGGTAAGAATGGAAATACTCGTTTATCCTAAATATTATTACGGCATGTCAAATTCTGATAGAGTGAATGAACAAACCCAGAAGAAGAAAATCCATAGATACGAAGAATCGAAGCCGATCATCCCCTCCTACAATCCGACACTCATTGAGTCCTTATGTACACTGTGGTCGGAATTGAACCATTTAAGAGGTTTATTATTAGTGGTGAGTAGACTACAGAACTTCTCTTTTTTTTTCTTTTTTAGATTGATTGGTAAGTAACTGCAATTATTCTTTGTATTGAACTGCTTTTATTTATTATATTGTCCTTACTGCTTTTTCTTTATCTTAGATTGGATTTAAAACTGCTATTCCATTATTTGACTGGCTAACTCCTACTGTTAGAGCTAGCTATAGCTCACTCAGCTACAGCTACAGATTAGCAACCAACCACTGCCAAAGCCACTTCATTCAATCTATTTACGGGCTCCTTTCTTTATAGATTATACTGCCTTTACTCGATTGGTGATGTTAGCTTTGTTATAAGGAGTACAAAAAGTTGGAGCTTTTTTCTTCAGTTTGGGGCGACAAGCAAGCCCATTAAAACTATAAACTTCTGCACAGTGTTGGAGAAGGCGTTCTTTGGTAGAGAAGAGAGGGATTGCATAATTAATTTTTGTGTTTGTAATCTTTAATGCTCCAGAGAGCCAAAAAAGCACCATTGTATTTTGAAAATCATTGAGAAATCAACACTGAGCAAAGGCATTAGATCTGGGTTTCCGGGATAAATCTTTGTCTGTTGTCTTATGGCATGTTAGTTGCTGTGTGGTTATTAATTGTTGGTTTAATTACTTCGTTTGGTGAAGTCCTATGTGTTCTGTTTAATACAATTGTAGAACGCAGTGAATTCTATGTGTCCCAATTCGTTTTGATGGCCACAATGGTTGGGCAGCTCTAGACCGCCTATTTAAGAGCCATATTCTATTTCTGGTGTAAAGTTTAGAGCCGTTAGCCACCTTTTCCAGCTGAGTTTCTAATTGATTTGCTGGAAATAAACTATTTATTTATTCCTTGGACATTTGATCTTTAAAACCGCCCCTTCAAAGGCGAGTCTGACTAAATAAGATGAAAACTGTCTAGGAACCAATATGGATTAGTAGGGGTCCCACCTATCATGTGTGATATTTTGTATACAACTAGATCACAGGAACCGAGCAAAATCCTCTCTTGTTCCTTCGACATGCCAAAAAGCATTGAAATAGCTCAGAGGGGCCACTAGATGAAGAAGACTTCGCCTATCATTTACAAAGTCTGAAACAACAACTCAGCCGGGTTGGAGGGAGCGGATCGAGACCACTGCTAATACCATACTAGACCTGCGAGCCATCACATACTCGTTTTCTAGGAAACTCAAAAAGTGCAAATTTACCTTAGCAAACTCACATACTTTTATCGTTTTCAAGTTAGAGTGTTTTTATACAGATTAATTTTATGGCTTTTAGACTTTCTGTAAATCGCTGGAGACTTTCTTAGGGCTTGTTTCATCCACATAGGGGTACTAGGTGTCCAGTTCAAATTGGGGCTTCAACTCTACAGCTGCTTAAGACGACGGTCTTCACTTGGATAAAAGTGCATGAACGAAACTCTTTAAAGCTTGTTTCTCTGAACCAACGAGAAGAGACTAAAGCAAGTGGTATAGGGCTTACTCTGTGTGCTTATACATGTGTACAGACTAATAGGGCTTTCACTCTATAGCTTGGTGTGCTTGGAAAAGAGAATAAGGCTAGGTTGAAAGATTAACACCCCTCCAATGGATCAAAATAAAAAAGTGATGTTTAAATATTTACACAAGGATCAAAGTGATTGGACAAAGTGGGTACTAATTACAAAGCTCCCAAAATGGGGCTGATCGCCCAGCTCTAGAGATAAAAAAGGGCTTGAACGCCCCTTGTCCTCCTACGTCGAACAAGCCTTTGAAGCCCAATAGCTCAGAAATGAAAAAGGTGTGTGTCGTGTTATTTTCATCTTTCCAACCAAATTAGGCTAAGCCACTAGATATTGTTTATTGTAATTACACACCATATCTAGTTGGTTCTATCAAGACAGCCTAAACATATTCACATAGATAGTGCACGGACGAGATTCTAAAGAAGGCTTGTTTCCATACTCATAGGGGGACTACTAGTCGTTCAAATTGGGTGATAAAAGCAACAACAGATGATCTTCACTCCACCAATAGAGGCTCTTTTAAGGCTAGTTTACGATGAGATCTAACTCTCCAAAGCTCCCAATTGATAGCTCCCAAAGAATTGAAGTTAACTTATAATCTATTTTAGTAGTTCTGTCTTTTCAGCTTAAGATGATCTGGTGAGAGATGATTTATATATTTGTTCAAACTCCAATGAAAGCTGATTTGTGATTTACTCATACTTTGATGATAAGAGAGATTGCTATATTTCTGTTAACTCCGATGAAAGCTGAATTGAATCTTACTCTCCAAAGAGATATTCCTCTCCAATAAGCTTTAATGATATATTACTCCCCAATAGAGATCTTACTCTCTGAAGAACTTACTTTATAGTAGTTATATGTATAGCTTAAAACGATCTTGACTCCACGGAACTAGTAGTATGAACTACTCTTTAGGCCTGAACTCACATATTACATCCATAGGGCATATTAATACATAGGGGGACTAGTCTAGTAATCCAATAGGCGCTAAGACTTTAGTCAGCTAGTCCAGTCCAATAGGACTTTAACTCTACAGCTGATGATCTTCACTTGATCTTCACTCCAATGGACTAAGAAACTATCTTTCTTATAAGGATTCTCTACTGGACCAAAACAAGTAGTAATATTAATTTATACAGACCAGGGCTTCACTCAAAGGATTTTACACTCTATGAAGAATTTTGTGCTTGGACAAAGGCAGAGAGCTAGTATAGTGTCATTAAGCATGAGAGCATTGATGGTAAATTAAAGAACAAAAGGTGGCATGGGTAGATGATCCAACAAATCCAAGAACTTACTTGTATAATAGTTATTTATATTCTGCTTAAGACAAAAGCAATTGGTTAAAAGAAGTGTGGAAGAATCCATCATTCAGAAGTTCAATATCTAGAAATATTTTGGAGACTCTCTTAAAGGCTTGTTTCTCTGGACCAAGCAAGAAGGCAAGACTTATAATAAGTGCTTGGACTAAGGCTAGTAAGAATTTATATGGAAAATATGAGAATCAATCTAACATCAAAGATCTTAACATATAATACTGGCATAGAGAAGTTATACTTTCTAAGAGTTAAGAGTGCAGGTGGACTAAAGCTAGTGCCTATTAAGGCGGGGCTGGTGGATGAAAATCCTAAATTATGGAATAAAAGGTGGATAAAGGTGGAGGATGGTAATAGTATAGGTAAGAGCTCAAACACCTGTCAAACTGGAAAATTAAGTACAGAAAGGTGGCGTTTCAAAATGATATAGAGTGTGCTCACTTGACCTATAAAACTGGTAAATTTACTAATGAAAGGTGGTCTATCCAGATGATAGAGAGTATTAACGTAGCCTAGTCCTCATTGATGGTAAATTAAAGAAGAAAAGGTGGCCTATTAAAGGAAAGGGTATGAAAAAAGGCAAGACCTATCTCTTTTTCCAAGTTAGCGAGCATAGAGTCTTTATCCGGTTATACCAGAGTTGAATTGGTAACTAGGTTATTCGAGAACTGCAGTAGATAAGATAGCAGTTGTGGTAACTTCAGGCAGTAGTGAACAGGGCGATGAGATATTAGGAGGAAGGAACTTTATGAGTCTTCCCCCAAGAGCCTTTCAACTTTTTCCTAGAACCTCTCGCCTTTTGCCTAGAACCTTCAGCCAGGGGGATCCATTAGCCTCTCATCTTTAGCCCACCAAGGCACCAAGTCCCCACCTTAAGCCGCCTTTCACCAGGCAGGAAAAGGAAGGAGCCTCTACTTATGAATTTAGTGCTTCACGAAATGGATGTTTTCGCCTTGTCTCTCTACCAAAAAAGAAGGCTCAAGTATGGGTGGTATGCCAATGATTACATCATCGGGACTGGGTGAATTCCGATAGCTTGGCGCTAGATATAGTCAATGAATTCAGCCAGTTTCTAAACACGACATTGGGAGGACTTAGTTTTCGGATAAAGTTGATCAAGAAAACAGGGGTTATATTAGGAGTCAATTTTGTCCTACCTCTTGTTAAGAATAAGGAGGGTCCCAAGAGTTCATATGCATAGGTTGTTACCATAGTCCCCTACCAAAGTCTGATTGTCTTTGATTATCCAAGGTGTTTCCTAGAGTAATATGCATAGGTTTTGAGTATAGTTCAGCTGTAAGGTGCCAAGTATAGTGTTCGGCTGTAAGGTTCCAAGTATAGTGATAGGCTGTTCTAGTTCTGAGGTTCTCAAGGAAAATCCAACTCCAGTCTGTAGGTAAGATGCATAGGTTCCAAAGGCTTATTTTAAGGATGTTTCCAATGAGGTAATAGGCGATGTCACAATAGTCCCACCACCCACCTTTGCATACAACACCTATGTTCACTGATCCTGGCCAGCAGCGTAAGAACCTGGAAAGATATAAAAACCACCTCTTTCTTTGTACTCTATGGGTGCACCTCAAACTAACAACTACTATGTTGGCTGTTCGTTCGCCCGTAGTTGCCGTATTTGTTGCCGTAGCCTGTTCCCATCCTCACCAATGAGAGCTATGGGTGAGTCCAGAAGGAGTGGAATGATAATTGGTTTCTGAAAGCATAAAGTGTAGATGGCATTAGTGCTCGTGCTCTGGGCCTAGTGCGGTAATCGAGCTCAAGATATATTGTGTTATGTTACTGTCTTAAATCCAAATCCTCTCGGCATTGATGGCGCACCTGATCAGTTAAGAAACCTGATAAGTTAAGGTCCAGCTGGCAAAGCTAGGATTAATACAATTGATGCTTGCTTGCTAGTCGATGAACTTGGGGCTTGCTTTTTCTACTTGTCGGGAGTAGGGCGGCCAGCCAAGGTTAGAATTGTTGTTACTAGACGGGAAGGAAAGGCAGGAAATAAAGGAGTAGTATCGTCCCATGTTCACAATTGCCAGTCCAAGAAAGAGAGACAAAAGGCCCATAGCTTCTATAGTAAACCAGTCATTGCACATTGCAGTTAGTCTTTGCCAGTCATTGCAAGCTATACTCAGTTAGTGCAGCTAGAACTCTTTTCAGTGCAGCTTATCATAGACAAGTCTCATTGCAGCCTTAAGGGCATTCTCATAGCAGCCATATACCCCACACTCTATACCCTCGAACTATAATAACTCGAAACTATACCTCGAACTCACTTATACCAGTATGGAACACAATGTTACTACAGAGGCTTATCCGTACGGAATACAAGATTACTACATAAATTGGATTGAAAGGATGAATCGACAATGCTCACTTACAATGGGCACCTATTTTGAAAAGGTGCTGAGCCAATTTTGGTATTATTACATATATAATGAACGATGAAAAACTGATACATATTACAAAATAATAGGCGTTCCCCAGATACATAATATATATAAATCTATTTTTCTCCACCATCGAATAAAATAGGCTATAACGAAAGTCGGAACCAGGAAAGTCTTTTTTAGGCTAGCTCTTACTTGACAAAGTATGCCTTTCTATATTGACTCGTATCATTTTGGTAACTAGAGCTAGGGAGATAAGTTGAAAGAGAAAACATACCTCCATAGATCTCCTGATTTCACGAAGTATTGCTTTCCTTATGTAACGAAGGCCCACACCGACCGGGTCCAGGTCCTTAAATGCATGCCTCTTACTTGACATGCACGGACTTGACTGTATAAAATATGCCTATAACGTGCCCTGTTTTCTTCCCTCAATGCTATGCCTATTACTTTTCGTGTGCACCTGGAAATTCCAATGCCAGGTCTTGTACCCCAACCCTTCTCATTTTCACTCGGTATTCCAACCAGGCATAGGAACCCCACCTACTAGCCAGGCATACCAGGCTAGGCACTACTGCCATGCATGCCTACCCTAGCATATTACTTACGAGCATGCCATCCTCCGGGCACACTCATGCGGGCAGGATTACTTACGTGCTTACTGGCTGGATATACATAGTAGGCGGACGGGCAGCAACAGGTCAGAATCTGGATGGATGCCCACTTATAGAAGGTCTCTCTTGGTGTCTTCCTATTTGAGTATAGGAACCCCAGTGTTCCCGTAGTAGACCTATGGATCACAGGGAGAAACTTCATACCATATAGATAGGATCAGTGGAGCAGTCCAGAGCTGCTATATATTTAGTTCAGAAGGCATACATAGATATAAGAGATAAACCTCTGTATAAAATGGTATAGTTTAGTAACAATAATCTTCATATGCTAAATGTCGTATATTATTTGTGGATACATAGTTAAATGGTATCTATGTGATATATCGTAGTTAAACAACGTATATATGCTAATCATAATAATTTTGACTATGGCAAAATGATGTGCAATTAGCATATCTTGGGAAGATGTCCCAACCAAACATGCATAGTAGATTCTTCATAGGATGGACACATTTAAACCAATGGATATTCACAATTGTTACAATGAGACAAGTTCAACGTCTCTATGCGATATTGTGTATCGATGCCAAGAACTTATTTGTAGTAGATCCGGGGTTGTTAATGGCCATGGTAATTACTACTTATCCATACTTCATATGCGAAAACGTCTTTATCAATATATTTTATAAGTGTATATATACACACGTAGAGAGATCTATAGTTCAGTAAAGTGAAACAACATAGATATGCAATTTAGGCCATGGGCCTAAGACTCAGTGTCATAGGGGCCTACTATAACAATTTATTTTCGCACAATATAGTGTCAAAATAAATCGTGACTTTCCCGGTCTCGGTCAAGTGGCAGCTCACACAAACAGTCTGGTCACTGGTGCCCTTTCTTATTGGTGGGAACTCCCAAAACACAATTGTGGCTATGTGGTATCACTCCATGCTCCCCGGTATCTCTTAAGGGAGGAAAGCCCACCTGCTAATCATAGAATAAAAATTCTAGCTTATTAGCTAGAGCTCAGTAAACACAAACAACCTTCTTATTCTTTGCTTACAGGGGAATAGTTAGTAAATCTAATTTCATTCTGCCTGCATTACAGCTTAGCTATGAGATCTGCAATCATAAATAAATCCCAAGCAAACCGGCCTGCTGCACCCAACCTGTTTGTTGTTGTATGGTTCTACCCCAACCACAGCGAAACCTCTCGATACAATAACTTTTATTGGCCTGCTAATGAATGCTCATGAGAACATGTTCAATAACTCACTCACTATTGGTCTAACTCACCTCACCTGATAGAGATAGTGGTACCACCCCATCCTATGCGCAGTACTTAAACCTCATGGTTGCTATCAGAGAGAAACTTCTGGAAATGGCATTTACTTTAGTCTTTTTCATTGCCAGGTAGATGTGCAATATCATATAGTAATAGTTTTAAAGATATGGCCAATGAGGTCTGCTTCAGGTTTTCATACCGATATCATATATCAACAAGTATAGATGCCAATATTATATATTAACAAGTGAAGATGGCAATATCAAATAGTAACACAGAGATATTTTAATTAACACTTATCGATGACAATATTAGATATTAATAAAACGTGGGCACCTTTGAAACGTAGATATGCGAGTTTAGACCTGCCCAATAGTAAATGGCCAGGACGTATCCATGGCAAAATAATAAAGTAACACGTCTATATTGCGATATCATATAAGTAGTTGTGTTGTAGGTCCCGCCTGCTATGAGGTATGCAGGTTCTGCAGGTTAGGTTTCCCAGGTCTTATCCTATTTTATTTTTATTAGAACCATATGGATTGAACGCGGGTATGTACGACTCTCCCTGTGAGTTTTACTATTAATTTATTAGCAGTCCTATGTTACCTGTAGCCCCTCCTTGTGGTGGCACCTCCTGTGGGATGATGGTAGAATGAACCTGCTGCACTAAAAACCTGTAGCCTCGCGGTCAATGAGAATGCTTAAATGTTAGATAAGCTATGTCAGGTGCTCTATGTGAGGTGGAGTAGTAGTAATAACTGTGTTTCCTTATTGGTAATAAGTGTAGGTAGTAAAAAATGTTCCGTACGTGCAACCCTATAGGGGTTCCTATCAGGTAAGTACTGAACTGAAAGGGTACACATCCCCCCATAAAACTATGTTTATTAAAAGAACAAACATTGAATTAAGTGAAATCCAATCGATTAGGCCTTTATTTTTACAACCCTTTCCCAATCTATAACTCACAAACTTGTCTTTTTTCGTGGTTGCTAAAAATCCACCTATTTTAATGGCGTAGATATGGAGGCCTTGTCCTCCTTCCTCTATGGGGTGTATGGCAGCAACATGATGGGTACCTTTTTTTGTGATACAGAAAGAGTATTTATTGCACTGGCTACTTGACTGGTTTTCTCCTATTTCCAAGGAGGTGAGAATGAACATGACTTAGAAGGATCATTGGTCTGGGATACTCCGCTCAGGGTAGTTCCTTCCAATCGAGAATTAATATTTTATTAGGTGCCATCATTCATTAGCTTGGGTTTATTCATACAAGGATCAAAGTATATATGCTATGGTTGTGTAGGGTAAACGCATGCATTAATATTTACTCCTAATTTTATAGTATGAATATCAGCATAGAGCTAGTTCTCTTAAGAAGGCGAGCAGTTAAAGTAAGTGGCTAAAGTAACTAGTAAAAGATGAGTGACTTAGCAGTATGATTATCTTGGCGAGCTCCTTTGTATTTGTGAGCTCCTTTCCATGGAATCGTAAAAGGCTAGCAAGACATAAGAAACTGCAGTGAGTGACAGAGAGTATCTTGGAGTGACAACCGTTTCTTTGTAAAGTAATAAAGGGTAAGAGCAGTAAATATATAACTTTGATTTGGTGATGATATTATTTATCTTTCTCGAAATATTCCTTATTGGCATTAAATACCTTACTGACTGACTAGAGCAGCACCGTAAATACCCTATGATATACCAGGTCCGTCCCTTTAATGCTACTTTATTCCTCTATATAAATAAATAGTATATATAATAGTATATAAATATATAGATAATTATATTTCCTCTTTATTTATATAATGTAATTACGCTTGTTCTTTCCGCTAGCTGCACACGAAGTTTTTAACATCAAGTAAGGGGGGAAAGTGAATAAACCCAATTTTGAAACCTCGAATACGAGCTAGGTGGAGTGGTTCTGCCTGCTAGCTTATCAAGGTGGGTGAACTACAGGATTGCTAGAACGCAGATCCCGTGCCTCCCACTATGGATGGTGTGTGCGTCCCTCCCCTATAAAGATCGAGGCCACCCCTTATTCACTAACTTTTTTTCCTTGCTTTAAATACGTTACGTACTTTACTTATTCTTATAATCTCCTTCCTTATGCCTAGCTTTCAATACGCCCTCTTCACGTTACTTATTTTTAGTATTTGGGTATTCTTATTATTTATTTGGCTTTGGTCTTGGGGTACTTACTTTTTTCCTCCAGCCAGGATAAATAGGTAAGGTAAGGTAAGGCCTTGACTTACTCTCTCTTCGCGTTAGGGGACTTCGTTATAGAGGAAGACTTCTAGTTTGGGTTCACAACAAGGATTATATACAACAGGTGGTGATAGTTGGCCTCCTTTGGATTTCAATACGCCCTCTTCAGGTTACTTATTTTTAGTATTTGGGTATTCTTATTATTTATTTGGCTTTGGTCTTGGGGTACTTACTTTTTTCCTCCAGCCAGGATAAATAGGTAAGGTAAGGTAAGGCCTTGACTTACTCTCTCTTCGCGTTAGGGGACTTCGTTATAGAGGAAGACTTCTAGTTTGGGTTCACAACAAGGATTATATACAACAGGTTGTGATAGTTGGCCTCCTTATGATGGGGGAAATGATGATGAGAAATCAAAATATGATCATAGTAAGAAAAGTAAAATTTAGGAAAGTGAGGATTAGACTGATCCTAAGAAAGTAAAGAAGGATTATGAAGCTATACATGATGAATAAAAAGAACCTCTAACCTCTTATGTTCATACTCCTAGTGAGGTTTCCACTTCATTGTCCGCCCTTCTTTATCTGGTTGCACTGTTGGTAATTATTCATAGGATGAGTTAGCTTCTTATTCTATGATATAAAATACAATGCCATTCTTTTTATCCAATTTACTTTAGCACTATAGTCACACAGTCTTCCCCTCTATTCTATTATACTACACACTTTTGTATTTCTACTGCTTCTAGTGCTACTACTAAAGCTATTTCTTATCCTTCTTTTATACTGATGGCACTATGGTACCCATGACTCTATCTCAATTGTCATTTCCTGATTCTAGTTCTACCTAGTCTCTGTAATCCCTATATCTATTTGCTAAGCTTGCCGCTATAAAGGAAACAAAATAAGATATTTTTAAAGTATAATATTTATGCTTTATATTCTGATAGTCCAACTACTTCGAAGCTCTTTTCTGCAATGGATTATGAGAGTGAGGTGCTTTGTGTCGCTACTCTACAGCCTAAGGTTTTTAAGGTTCTATACTCTTCTTCTAGGATTATGTCCTGCAGGAAAATGTAAAGAGATGATACTATAACTTTAATAGATAAACAACTTTTTCACCATTTATACGCGAGTATGCGGTGGCACTCACAGGGGTCCTAATTCAAGTTTTATATACCCCCAAAAAAGTAGGGTCAAGTTGCATTGAATAGTCTCTGCTCGATTTATTAACTATTAATTTTCAGATTGTTAGTAGGGTCTTGTTGGTGGCTTTAGCTTGGCCATTACCTTGAGGGTAATATAGGATGGATAACTTCTATGTGATATTCTATTTGGCAAGAAGTTTGGTTACTAAAAGTATTGAAACTATGTCTTGTTATCAGTTACTATGGTATTATAAACTCCATATTTACAAATTATATGGTTAAGAATGAATTTGTAGATCACATGGCCAGTAATGTTTACAAGCGACATAACTTCCACCCGCTTAGTAAAATAAGAAATAACTATTATTAAAACTTGTGGTCATCAAATGATGGAGGGTGGATGGAATCGATGAGATCTAAACTCCAAATGGAAAAAGGCCAAAGAGATTCGATAATAATTAGATCTCTAGATAAAAGATGGGTAAGGTGAGCATGGCATTGGTAAATAACACATCTCTTGGTGAAGTCTTTAATATATTGATGCATGGTAGGTTGCCCATGTGATGGATCTTTATAAAAGTGGAAAAAATGACCCCCAAAAACTCCACTATGGGCCTCTGACATAATGGAATCATTCTTGGGTTGATTAATATAGTGTAACAGTATATATTAAACCCTATATTAGAGATAATACTACTAGGGAGAATGTATTTGCTACATATCCAAACAAAGTTGTTCTTAGTGGAACCAGATCCAAACTATACTATGTCTGTCAAGGGAAAGGTTACAACATCTCTAAACTAAGTTTATTGTGAAACCATAGAGAAAAAAAATAGGTAGTCTTTATTATAGCCTTGAATCTCTTATTTTATTTTGATAGAGTTCTGCATATTTATACTCTATTACAAAGGGGAGGTAGTATTTACTACTACAACTACCTCGGTTGATCGATCAACTTCGACTACAATTTTCCTCTTTTTCTAAGATGCTTATATGACATTATTTTACTTAGTTGACTAAGTATCCTACAACATCCCTGAAGCACTAATGCTTTATCTTGAAGGTTGGAAATACATCGAACCCATGGTCACCAACAAGAATAATCTAGCTCAAAAAACTAAAAACAAGTATGTCATTTTCTCTTCTTCAGAAAATGGGGAAGACTCTGATACCTAGGATCACTCCCATCCTCTGAACCCTGACACTCCAACTACACCCCTGCCTTCCCTTGTTTTCAAATTACCCTCCTTCTCCACCCCTCCTTCTTTGATCCCCCAGATCCTCGGAATACATGAATGAATGCCTGCTTGGAATCGGGTTCATGGAGAACTATCGAAGAGCTGTTTTTTTGTCCTCTGCTTTATTAACAGAACTATCGAAGAGCTGTTTTTTTTTCTCATGTAATGGCTTTAGACAACATAAAAAATACACTAAGACTTTTGTTGATTAACATTTCCATAGTTTTTGTCATCTGCTAAGCAGACAAATATACTTGCCACAGATTTACATATAGAATATAATATTTCCTACATGGCAATATGTTCCTTTCTTTTGCAAGTTAAATATGTTTCTTTCTATCATAATGTGTTCATAACATGATGTGGTTTTATACAAAGAAAATGAGGTCTAGGTGTTTCGTTCCAGATTCTTATTAATGCTTGAAGGGTTCAAGATCACCACTTGTCATAAACCTCTAGGTGTATTTAACTTCCTTTCATTATAAAATCTTTTTATTATAAAGTCACTTGTTCCTATCCACACACGTGATCAGGTCACTCTAGTCAATTTAAAACACTTCGGCATTAAGAATTTAACTAGCCCTCCTAACACTCTGTGAGCATATCAACTATCATAAATAATGGAAACCGCTCCATATGTGAACTCTAAATTTTTAATAAGATTCTCCATGTTAACAACCAATTCTCTCCATCTACGGTGATTTATTAATACACACTCGGGTTGCATGTCGTATGGTATCTAAGTTAAGGTAACGGGTTTGCACTTTGCTCGGCGTGTTATCCCAGATTTCAGGCGAATAATAATGATAAAGGGGTAATGGTAATTGCTTAACATGTGGTCTCTTCACTTTGTTATACCTATACGTGCACAGAGATATTGCCGCAATCACAAGAAGTAAAAGTGCCAGCCAACAGTGAATAAACATATTGATTCCAATGATTAAATAATCTATTTTTTTTCTTTTTTTATACTATACAATAGTAACTTAGATAACTTGGCGTTTGACATAAAGCTATGGATACAAAACCGATTCTAGAAGTAATTCTAACATCTACTACACATACTCCTTAGACGCAATAATGGGTAACTCTGACATAGCTGGGCATTACAAGGTTTCGGTGGAGTGGCTGTACAGTGAGAGTAAGGACAATGGTTCATTAATACCTTAACTAGAACACAGAGTTTGAGATGTTGAAAGCTCTCATGGAAATTCTACCACGAGGATTTAATTGCACAGGAGGTACCGATGGCTAAATACAAAGCGATTTCACCGTTTACATTTAATACAGGGGATGTCAAAATGGATTGGTTCAATACAGGATTTTAAAGAGCAACTTATAAATTAGCTTATAAGATATTGAAATGCCATGAGTATTGGATCACAGAGTTTTTATGGAGCAATTGTAAATCAGTTTATGAGATCTTGAAATGCCGTGAGTATTGGATCATAGAGTTTTTAAGGAGCAATTGTAAATCAGTTTAAAGATGCTTAGCACACATTTTGCATCTTATCCAAGAATCCTTGTTCTTAAATCTATTCGATGGACATTTAAGAAGGCTATTCAATTGCTCACAGCTTTGTGCAAATGGCTCCTCCCTTTGCCAATAGCTTCTCATTTTTTTTTGTAGCATACGTTCCCTTGCAATAGCAGGTGGCAATGTCAGGGACATTGCCACCTCGTGGCTCTTGTTAAAAGAACAAACATTGAATTAAGTGAAATCCAATGGATTAGGCCTTTATTTTTACAACCCTTTCCCAATCTATAACTCACAAACTTGTCCTTTTTCGTGGCTGCTAAGGATCCACCTATTTTAATGGCGTAGATATGGAGGCCATGTACTCCTTCCTCTATGGGGTGTATGGCAGCAACATGATGGGTACCTTTTTTTGTGATACAGAAAGAGTATTTATTGCACTGACTACTTGACTGGTTTTCGCCTATTTCCGAGGAGGTGAGAATGAACATGACTTAGAAGAATCATTGGTCTGGGCTCCTCCGCTCAGGGTAGTTCCTTCCAATCGAGAATTAATATTTTATTAGGTGCCATCATTCGTTAGCTTGGGTTTATTCATACAAGGATCAAAGTATATATGCTATGGTTGTGTAGGGTAAACACATGCATTAATATTTACTCCTAATTTTATAGTATGAATATCAGTTTAAAGCTAGTTCTCTTAAGAAGGCGGGCAATTAAAGTAAGTGGCTAAAGTAACTAGTAAAAGATGAGTGACTTAGCAGTATGATTATCTTGGCGAGCTCCTTTGTATTTGTGAGCTCCTTTCCATGGAATCGTAAAAGGTTAGCAAGACATAAGAAACTGCAGTGAGTGACAGAGAGTATCTTGGAGTGACAGCCGTCTCTTTGTAAAGTAATAAAGGGTAAGAGCAGTAAATATATAACTTTGATTTGGTGATGACATTATTTATCTTTCTCGAAATATTCCTTATTGGCATTAAATACCTTACTGACTAACTGGAGCAGCATCGTAAATACCCTATGATATACCAGGTCCGTCCCTTTAATGCTACTTTATTCCTCTATATAAATAAATAGTATATATAATAGTATATAAAAATATAGATAATTATATTTCCTCTTTATTTATATAATGTAATTACGCTTGTTCTTTCCGCCAGCTGCACACGAAGTTTTTAACATCAAGTAAGGGGGGAAAGTGAATAAACCCAATTTTGAAACCTCAAATACGAGCGAGGTGGAGTGGTTCTGCTTGCTAGCTTATCAAGGTGGGTGAACTACAGGATTTCTAGAGCGCAGATCCCGCGCCTCCCACTATGGATGGTGTGTGCGTCCCTCCCCTATAAAGATCGAGGCCACCCCTTATTCACTAACTATTTTTCCTTGCTTTAAATACGTTACGTACTTTACTTATTCTTATAATCTCCTTCCTTATGCCTAGCTTTCAATACGCCCTCTTCAGGTTACTTATTTTTAGTATTTGGGTATTCTTATTATTTATTTGGCTTTGGTCTTGGGGTACTTACTTTTTTCCTCCATCCAGGATAAATAGGTAAGGTAAGGTAAGGCCTTGACTTACTCTCTCTTCGCGTTAGGGGACTTCGTTATAGAGGAAGACTTCTAGTTTGGGTTCACAACAAGGATTATATACAACAGGTTGTGATAGTTGGCCTCCTTATGATGGGGGAAATGATGATGAGAAATCAAAATATGATCATGGTAAGAAAAGTAAAATTTAGGAAAGTGAGGATTAGACTGATCCTAAGAAAGTAAAGAAGGATTATGAAGCTATACATGATGAATAAAAAGAACCTCTAACCTCTTATGTTCATACTCCTAGTGAGGTTTCCACTTCATTGTCCGCCCTTCTTTATCTAGTTGCACCTATTGGTAATTATTCATAGGATGAGTTAGCTTCTTATTCTATGATATAAAATACAATGCCATTCTTTTTATCCAATTTACTTTAGCACTATAGTCACATAGTCTTCCCCTCTATTCTATTATACTACACCCTTTTGTATTTCTACTGCTTCTAGTGCTACTACTAAAGCTATTTCTTATCCTTCTTTTATACTGATGGCACTATGGTACCCATGACTCTATCTCAATTGTCATTTCCCGATTCTAGTTCTACCCAGTCTCTGTAATCCCTATATCTATTTGCTAAGCTTGCTGCTATAAAGGAAACAAAATAAGATATTTTTAAAGTATAATATTTATCCTTTATATTCTGATAGTCCAACTACTTCGAAGCTCTTTTCTGCAATGGATTATGAGAGTGAGGTGCTTTGTGTCGCTACTCTACAGCCTAAGGTTTTTAAGGTTCTATACTCTTCTTCTAGGATTATGTCATGCAGGCAAATGTAAAGAGATGATACTATAACTTTAATAGATAAACAGCTTTTTCACCATTTATATGCGAGTATGCGGTGGCACTCACAGGGCTCCTAATTCAAGTTTTATATACCCCCAAAAAAGCAGGGTCAAGTTGCATTGAATAGTCTCTGCTCGATTTATTAACTATTAATTTTCAGATTGTTAGTAGGGTCTTGTTGGTGGCTTTAGCTTGGCCATTACCTTGAGGGTAATATAGGATGGATAACTTCTATGTGATATTCTATTTGGCAAGAAGTTTGGTTACTAAAAAGTATTGAAACTATGTCTTGTTATCAGTTACTATGGTATTATAAACTCCATATTTACAAATTATATGGTTAAGAATGAATTTGTAGATCACATGGCCAGTAATGTTTACAAGCGACATAACTTCCACCCGCTTAGTAAAATAAGAAATAATTATTATTAAAACTTGTGGTCATCAAATGATGGAGGGTGGATGGAATCGATGAGATCTAATCTCCAAATGGAAAAAGGCCAAAGAGATTCGATAATAATTAGATCTCTAGATAAAAGATGGGTAAGGTGAGCATGGCATTGGTAAATAACACATCTCTTGGTGAAGTCTTTAATATATTGATGCATGGTAGGTTGGTAATAGCCCATGTTATGGATCTTTATAAAAGTGGAAAAAATGACCCCCAAAAACTCCACTATGGGCCTCTGACATAATGGAATCATTCTTGGGTTGATTAATATAGTGTAACAGTATATATTAAACCCTATATTAGAGATAATACTACTAGGGAGAATGTATTTGCTACACATCCAAACAAAGTTGTTCTTAGTGGAAGCAGATCCAAACTATACTATGTCTATCAAGGGAAAGGTTACAACATCTCTAAACTAAGTTTATTGTGAAACCATAGAGAAAAAAAATAGGTAGTCTTTATTATAGCCTTGAATCTCTTATTTTATTTTGACAGAGTTCTACATATTTATACTCTATTACAAAGGGGAGGTAGTATTTACTACTACAACTACCTCGGTTGATCGATCAACTTCGACTACAATTTTCCTCTTTTTCTAAGATGCTTATATGACATTCTTTTACTTAGTTGACTAAGTATCCTACAACATCCCTGAAGCAGTAAAGCTTTACCTTGAAAGTTGGAAATACATCTAACCCATGGTCACCAACAAGAATAATCTAGCTCAAAAAACTAAAAACAAGTATGTCATTTTCTCTTCTTCAGAAAATGGGGAAGACTCTGATACCTAGGATCCCTCCCATCCTCTGAACCCTGACACTCCAACTACACCCCTGCCTTCCCTTGTTTTCAACTTACCCTCCTTCTCCACCCCTCCTTCTTTGATCCCCCAGATCCTCGGAATACATGAATGAATGCCTGCTTGGAATCGGGTTCATGGAGAAACTCACCTATATATTCCACTAAGTATGGTTCAGGATAGCCCCTTTCTATCACATACTCACACATCCATGTAAGACCAAGAGGGATCTCCTCATAATGCTTTAGATCCCGCCACACACATGGATTTGAAGCTCCGCATATTGAGCATGTTGCTAACAATCCCCTATACTCAGCTAGTAGCTCTTCAAAATTTCCATTCCCTCCCTATGCCCCAACCTTCCTCACCTGTAAAAATGCCCAACGGATTAATGGAGGGAAGAAATGATGGAACCCAAGTCCGGGAAAAATTTAGGAATAAAATGAAAGAAGGAAAGAAGGGAAGAAGAAGCAAACAAAGAAAAATCTCTAGGGGCAAAGCGGGGAAAAGTCTTGAGCATCTGAAGCACCATCCCCATTGCCTTCGGAGGAAGTATCAAATCCAATCAAATTAAGTAATTAAGTGCATCTCTTGGAACTGTAGGGGACTAGGCACTTCAAAGAAGTAGGACAGAGTCCGAACTCTAATCCACAATGAACGACCCCAAAGAATTATCCTTCAAGAAACAAAGATGGATAGAAATGAAATAAGAACTACCTAGCTGAATCTTTGGCGCCATAGTGATCATTGCAGCATTAGTGCCATAGGGGTGTCCTGAGGGCTCTGCACATAGTGGAACCCTAATGCATTGGATCTAATCACCTTGAAAGAAGGTTAACACTGTTTGTTCACCCATTTCCTCTCCCACATGGATGGAAGGGATATCCGCCTCTTCAATGTGTATGCTCCAAACAATCCTCGAGAGAAGAGAGAATGTTGGAGATTCCGCAAAGCCTTCGACGAATCATTTTAAAGGAAGGGAAGATCATAGCTGGGGATCTAAATCTAGTTCTCTTCCCCTCTGAAAAAAGGGAGGTGTGTTCATGCGAGATCCAAATAGGGATGCATTGGAAGAATTAATTCAAAAATGGCTTAAAGCCCAAAATCATTTTGGTCAAGCGATCAATATTTTGTGGATATTCCCTACAAGGAAGGATATAAAGGAGTTCCACAAAAAGCTGCTCCCAATCTCATGAGTCCACAAGAACAAGAGTATTGCAATTAATAAATTGTAAATCTACTGGAAAGGAAACTGATAGATAAAAGCATAAGCCCGTGGGCATGCCCTACCTTTTATGTTCATAAGCATTTAGAAAAAACAAATAGGTAGGCCAAGGATGGTTATAAATTATAAGAAGCTTAATGATGCCCTCATGCCTATAAGATATAATCTTCCTAATAAGGAAGCATTGTGAGCCAAGATCCAAGACTACAATGTGTTCAGTAAGTTTTATTTGAAGAGTGGATTCTGGGAAATTGGCATTCTTCCAAAAGATAGATCTAAAACTGGTTTTGTGGTTCCACACGGCCAATATCAATGGAGAGTAATGCCATTTGTCCTGAACAATGCACCTTTGATGTTCCGGAAAAGGATGGAAGACATCTTTGTCCATTTTCCATTTTGAATTGTGTATATATATATTATTTTGGTTTGTTCCATTTATTTAAGGACTCATGTACAACATTTAGAAGAGTTCTATATTCTTGTGTTTAAGTATGGCTTGGTGCTTTCCCCAACAAAAATTGAGTTAGGGAAGACAAAGATTGAATGTCTTCGTTTAGTTCTTGTTGTTGGTAAAATCCAACTCCAACCACACGTCCTAGCGAAATTGTTTACTTTTCCAGATGTAATCAAGGATAAGACACAGTTGCAAATATTTTGGGGTTTTCCTAACAATGGCTGCTATTTCTATGACATACAAGCAGATGGTGCTACTATTCTACATAGCAGATCGAAGAAGGTTCCATCCCCTTGGTCAAGATAAATTTAAGGGGCAGTCAAAAGAATAAAAGATAAAGCAAAGCAGTTACCTCCTCTAGCATTGCCCAACACAAGTGCTACCTTCATCCTTGAGACAGATGCTTCCCATGTAGCATGGTTAGGTGTGCTCCTTCAATAAAGTGGTAATTCTGAATAAGTCTATATGTATGCCTCTGGAACATTCTCAGAAACAGAAGTGAAGTATCCTTCTAGTCATAAATAAATTATAGCACTCAAGTTGTCTATTAAAAGGTTTAGAATGTTTCAAAAGCCTGTTCATTTCATTGTTAGAACTGACTTTAAATAGATGAAAGGGATTCTTATAAATGAAAAGTTACTGGAACAAGGTAATAATCGTATTTAGAAATGGGCAAGATGGCTTGACGGTTATGAGTTCGACATCAAGTACAATCCTGGAAAAGACTTTCTAACTATAGAAGGTTGCCTGGAAAAAGAAAGTGGTTTGGTTGTAAAAGCTATCACAGTAGATAGACCTCTACATCAAGTCACAGTTTGTGATTATTTTACAGTTTCTATATATACATATTGTCTTCTTTATTGGATAGACAGTAGCCCAGTTAATAAAACCATTCTAGATGTTTGGGTTACTTTTCATAATGATGAAGAGCATTATGCTTATTTCTGTAGGCATATGCATTTCAATTTACAGATCATCTATCAAGGAGAGCATCTTGGAAAAGTTGTCATGTTACTTTTAATCTCCTTCTGGATATATGAAGATCTTATGGAGATCCTTCAGTTGATCAGATATAAAAAATAGATTTGGTTCATGTTTTAATGTGATGTCATGGTCGCTACAACCTGGTCTCCATATTTGAAAATATTAATGAATGGTTTCTGTCCATTAGAAGAATATCTCCTTCACCTGAAAAAGATGATTTTATTTACCAGCTGCAAGAGGATCTCTTAGTAGGATCTCAAAGGAATTATCGGTTCTGCTTTGCTGCACATCATGACAAGAGTGAAGTTATATTGATGGTGGAGAATCATGATACGGGATAAACTTGGTGGGAGACACAATCATAATATTCCTCCTTTTCTACATAGAAGACCCATCAGCGTTATGTCAACATCTCCTTTCTATCATGGCTTTAACTCTTTACCGTCAATGGCTCCTGCGTACCTTTAATACTTTTAAGATGATGAGCCCATGATCGATGGTCGACCACATACATCAGATTCCTCTGACGGTAGTGGGACAGCAGGTCTAGAATACCTTCATGATTACTATGATCACCGAGATCTTTGCTTTGCTGCATATCATGACAAGAGTGAAGTTATATTGATGGTGGAGAATCATGATACAGGATAAACTTGGTGGGAGACACAATCATAATATTCCTCCTTTTCTACATAGAAGACCCATCAGCCTTATGTCAACATCTCCTTTCTATCATGGCTTTAACTCTTTACCGTCAATGGCTCCTGCGTACCTTTAATACTTTTAGGATGAAGAGCCCATGATCGATGGTCGACCACATACATCAGATTCCTCTGACAGTAGTGGGACAGCAGGTCTAGAATACCTTCATGATTACTATGATCACCGAGATCTTTGGTTGGTGTACTCGGACCATGCGAATAGCTTTTGAAGGAAGCATAATGGGCCACACAGTATTCTTTGTACCTAAGATGCTTTCTTTATGTAATTTTTATTTTATTGAAGTGCAAGAGTAGTTGAGTGGTCCCCATATGACGTAGCCTCCAAGGGACAATATAACATTTGATTGTCGCAAGTAGTTCATCCGTATCCGAAGAGCAAGTAAAGTATTTCCTCGCCCAACGCCAAAGCAAGTAGTAAATTCCACAACGCCCAGTCAATAAGTAATAGCACGACGCCCATTCAAAAATCTAATTAATAGCAGCACTGTTCCTTCCATCCCACTGACTAACCTACTAGTTCGCTCTAAACAAAAGTAATAGTGGTACGATGCATCCACGATTGTATTTTGGTCTTTATCCTATCCCACGGATACCGGTTTGTGTCTATTTAAGTAAAGAGTAAGCTAAACTCTAGACCGAATGCACCAAGAATCCGGCGATTTTTTCGGCGAAAATCCGGCGGAAATTGTTTAGATGACAGTTTTGGGTTGCTAGAATTGCATAATCGGGGTGCCTCAGGGGTTTTCGAGGTCGCTGAAGCCATTCCTGCAACCAAAATTGCAATTCAAACAACCCAAATTGCAGTTTCAACAATTTCCCATTCGCCGGATTCCGGTGAAAATCGCCGGTAAAGGTGCATTCTGTCTAGAATTTAGCCCATTCCTTTAAGTAATGCTGGACCCACTGCTACTGGTGCGTGGGGTGAGTTCGAAAAGAATCCCACCTATCCATTCTTCCTTCCACCCATCCATCCAGTCATGTATCTCTCTGAAGTTCTGGCTGTTTATAATAAATCCATCCGGGGTAGTTCAAAAATATATACTACTTAAGTTCCCAGGATATGTGCTAAAGGTTCTGGCTTTATAGAATCAATCCGGCCAGTTAAAACGAGTAAGGCAATCCTTCCTGTGAGTAGTTGTCCAACAAAAAGAGTATTTCTCTAGGCTTGCTTATTAAAAGGGTACAATAATGAAAGGTTACTTCAATGGGATAAAGCAATATACTCCCAGCCATATATGTGATTCCGTGTCCGTGTCAATTTGTAGATTTGGCACGATTGGCTATTTTATCTATATAAAACAAGTCTTTATAGTGTTTACGAGAATCCGTAATTGAATGCCATAACTTGTGTTTTTCTTTACTGAACTCGATGATTTCCATATCCTAAAATATATAGTTAGTGTGGAAAAAGTTAGTTGCTAATAGTGCTTGCCATACAAAGTTGTTCCTCGGTAAAGGTAATAGGTTGGTCATCAGCATCACTCCATTGTCTAGGATGAAGCTAATAGGAAAGTTATGGGTACCCGATACAACACTCCTCCATTTCCTAGGATGAAGGAAGAAAGATAGGGTTCAGGTAAATGCTGCCCCTACAAGAGAAGGCTATGGTCTTCATGAAAGTGTCGGGTCTAGGCATAAGGCAGGTCTATGTCTTTTCTTGCAGTAGTCTTTAATTTCTGAATCATATAATAATATTGGCTCAGCCATACCCAATATATAATATGCGGTACCCAGAAGGTTCTATGTGGTACCCACCCGTAAGAGTTCATAATAAGGCAAGGGGCGTAGCGTAAAGTTTGTTAAATCAGTGGATGCTCATAAATAAAGGGTTCATAGGTGTTGTACCTACTAAGATTCCTGCAAGTGTTATAAATAATCCCCTGGCTTTCTGGCTGGACATTATATCCTCTCAATGTCTGAAGCCCGTCCGGCTTATCATATCTTATCTAATGAACCATAATCCAATAAAGCCATCTGTAAGTTCTGAAGTTCTGTATGATATCTGCCTAAAGGGAAACCAACCCTAAAATGATTCTACTACTATATGAGGATATTTCGACTCTGAAGTGCTGGTGCTGGGGAAAAAACCTAAACATCGCAACAGCCAAATGCCATTCTGAATAAACTCTCTGCTGTCACCAAAACCCCATAAGCTGCCCCCATAGCACCTCTACCCTTTTACATCAGGCATGAGCTTAGCAAACTGAAAAATACCATGCTCCTTTATTAAGTTGTAAAGAACCCCGCTCATAGGAGATAAGTATCTCAATTCCTAGGATTAATAAAGATATCAACCCCAGACCCAGCCTTATAGAGTTCAGATGTCCCATAATAGAGCTGCAGACCAAGTTTCAAATGTAATGACCCTCCAAGATTAAGTTCCTTTGCAGGAATATTACTTACGAGCATGCCTCGTACTTTGGTGACCCCGCAAAAGGTCAGTGTTAAGATTACCACCCACAACCCCAATCCGAATCCAAACCCTGGATAAAATTCCAGGGTGGGTACTACCGCTATAACTCATGTGGTTCCCCCAACCGGTATTGGATAAAAGGGGGAACCTCAGGTGCTGCTAAGTGCCCTACCAGACGAGGCCAAAGGGCGGTGAGAAAGTCACCCCACTACCCTAAGAGTGTGAACTTATTTAAAATAGTACCGCAGCATCTCTTGTGATTGTTAATTATCCAACCGCTACGTGCCTCACCTTCAAATTACTTATGGGGTGGTGGGCCAATTATGTGTGCTTTGTTTTCTAATTACTCCCACCCAAAACCGTGCGGAGATGGTGCGTGGCATAATGCAATTATTTTGGATGGGTTTGGTACTTGCTAGTGTGTGCTGATTGCTAAGCGGATTTTTTCACATTTTTACTTTGTATATAGTTCGTTTTATATATTAATCCATTTATATTTATTATAAGCCTTATAGATTATATGGATTAATATATAATCTATAGATGTTATATATAATTACTTATAGGCTCTTACGCAGTCTATTCTCTTTCCGTGATAAGAATTAATATGTCTAATAAAAAGGAATCTGTATTTTCAATATTATGAATAATAAATATTTTCATGATGAAATATTTTCATAGGGAATAATAGGTTTCCCTATTCATTTATATTATCACTTTGAGATCATCAATAAATCTTTTGGGTTCTTAGTTGTTCGGAAGAAATCGTTCCATAATTGAACCATTGGTGAACACTTAACAGATGAAACTGTCGTATTATCAACTATTTCCCAACCTTAGTAAGAGGAGATTACCATGGATCCCTTAATTTCTGCTGCTTCCGTTATAGCTGCTGGATTATCTGTAGGGCTTGCTTCCATTGGACCCGGTGTTGGTCAGGGCACTGCTGCGGGCCAAGCTGTAGAAGGTATTGCGAGACAACCAGAAGCAGAAGGTAAAATACGAGGTACCTTACTGCTAAGTTTAGCTTTTATGGAAGCTTTAACTATTTATGGATTAGTTGTGGCCCTAGCACTTCTATTTGCAAATCCCTTTGTTTGATTCTGAAAATAAAGATCCCTACACCTCGTCATTACATTAGTATTTCTCCAATAATTTCCTCGTTCAGCTGCTCTTTTAGGGGATAGGCTGATCCGAATAATTAGAAAATGAATTATTGTCTTTCTTCCTATACCTATACTTCGGTCAGAAAGATTCATGACGCGTGCGGCAGGGAAAGGAGTGGATAGGAAAAGCAAATTTTTTTTATCCTTATATAAGACCTGGGACTAAGTATCCCAAATATTATTATCCAGAACTAGATAGGATCAAATAAGAAAAGAACAAAATTCTGTAGAACATATCCTTATCTATAAGGGGAGAGCGTATGAAAAATGTAATTGATCCTTTCATTTCCTTGAGTTATTGGCCTTCCGCTGGGGGTTTCGGGTCAAATACCAATATTTTAGAAACAAATATAATAAATCTAATTGTGGTGCTTACTGTACTGATCTATTTTGGAAAGGGAGTGTGTGCAAGTTGTATATTCGAATAATATGGCTGGGCCCAACCAGCTGCACTTTGGAGATAGAAAAGTGCATGATCTCAACGAATTACTTCCGAACGGGGAATAGTGAAGAACTATAGCATTTCGTAATTGATTGGGAAATGAACTCTTAGTTCATACCAACCAATGAGGGAGGACCATTAGAATGGTTAAAGCTGAACTGCTTGAAGTCTATGCACAACTAACTGGGTACTCTTTCCACCGTTGTGTCAAGATGAGATGGATTAAAAGGCATATTTGGAGATTGATCCGATATATAACATTCATATCAATGTAATAATTTTATCTATTTACTGAAAAATAGTCCCAATCTCCCATCCAATTTTAGTTCCAATGCTGAATTGACGACCTACGCATAAGGGAATTTATTCGATAGAACAAAAAGGAGAAGGCACAAATTAATTGATTGAACGGAACGTATTGATTCAAATTTCATGGGGGAAGAAGAGGAGAGAAAAGGGGAAATGAGAAAAGAAAAAAACAACAACTTTATTGATAATAGAAAATCCCTTTTGCTGGAAGAGCCCTTCGTAGATCTCGGTCTTTTATAGATTCATTCTAATCTTCCGTAAATGGAACGGAAAGGGCAGGCTTGGTGTTGATGAAGGAAGGGAACGTATATGTTCCTGGGGAATAAACAAAGAACTGAGTAGGAGAGCCGAATGAATCGAAAGATTCGTGTTCGGTTTGGGAAGAGATTATGAATTCGTGAAGTGAATAGATAATCTACTTTCATTAAGTAATCTATTAGATAACCATAAACAGAAAATATTGAATACTATTCGGAATTCGGAAGAACTATGTAAAGGAGCTATTGATCAGCTTGAGAAAGCTCGGGCTCGCTTAAGGGAAGTGGAAATGATAGCGGATGAAATCCGGGTAAATGGAGACTCCCAAATAGAACGAGAGAAAGAGGATCTAATCAATGCTGCTTCTGAGAATTTGGAACAATTAGAGGATCCAAAGAATGAGACGGTTTACTCCGAACAGCAAAGAGTAATTGACCAGATCCGACAACAAGTTTCTCGCTAAGCTTTACGAAAAGCTATAGGAACTTTGAATAGTCGTTTGAATACTGAGTTACATTTCCGTACGATCGATCACAATATTGGCCTGCTTAGAGCCATGATGAACACAAATGATTAGTGGTTATAGGTCTTATTTCTCAACAGATAATTAATGAGTGCTAATGGGAAATATTCGACTCGAAAAAATTAGTAGTATTATACGTAAATAGATCGAACAATATAATAACGAAGTAAGAGTTGGTAATATTGGCACCGTACTTCAAGTAGGAGATGGCATTGCTCGTATTTATGTTCTTGATGAAGTAATGGTAGGGGAATTATTGGAATTTGGAGATGGTACAATAGGCATTGCCCTAAATTTGGGATCGGATAATGTTGGAGCTGTATTAATGGGCGTGGATATTTATACCTATTTTGTGTCTATAAGGGTTCTATCTTATATCATATGAAATAGATATGGATATCCTATTTGTTCTGCAATTGAAAGATCCAAACCCATTTCTTACATCGGATTTTATAAAATTCATAAAATCTCGTCTTTCTGAATATACAGATGAGAAAGAACCATTGTAATTGCCGGCAGTAATAAGCCGACTAAAGGAACTAAAATAGAGGGTAGGTGAGGAATTATCATAGAACGAGTACCTTACTTAATCAATTAATTTTTTATAAATATTACAAGGAATTATTATAAGATCAAATAAGTGATGGGACCAAATGAGCGGTCCTATTCGTCCTTCTTCATAGAATACATGTACGCAAATATTGTTCTTTTCCCCATCTCTTCCAAAAATTCTGAAAAAGCATTTCAAGTTGGATCCAAAATTGTTTTTGAATAAGATCCCGAGTTCAACAATGAGGATCTTATCTATTACAATATATATACAGATATATTACAACACTTATTCATACTATATAATAAAATAGTGGAAGAACAAGAATCCTGACCAAAATTTCTCTGATTTTGGAGAGCGGAAATTGGCTATATTTATTGTTAGTATAGGATCGAGGATCATAAATTGTTGGTAAAAAGGGGGTGAAAAGCAATTCTCTTAGAGAAATCATTCTTTCTTTCGCCGCGATAAGAAACTATATCACTGTCACTTCCGTTACAAGGAACTCGATTTGATCTTTTTTCCTTATAAGGAAAAAACTCAACGTTCATTTTTTTCACGAGGAAGACCGTAAGGCTTAAATAGTTCACTCAGCACACCTTTTAAGAGATTATGTGGAACAATTGGATCAAATAAACCATGACCAAATAAATGCTCAGTCACCTGAAAATATTCAATCACTTTTTGACCTAATGTCTGTTCGATTACTCTTTTACCTGCAAATGCAATGTACGCTTTAGGTTCGGCAATAATGATATCTCCCAACATGCCAAAACTAGCAGTCACTCCACCGGTTGTCAGAGACGTCAGAATCGATAAATATAACAACTTTTTATCCTTCTGATGAATATATAACGCAGAAGCTATTTCAGCCATTTTTATTAAACTAAAACTTCCTTCTTGCATGCATGCTCCTCTGGAAGCACACGCCATAATGACTGGAAGAGATTCCTCGGTAGCGCGCTTGATTAGACGGGTTATTTTCTCACCTACTACAGAGCCCATACTACCTCCCATGAACTTAAAATCCATAACTCCGAGTGCGATAGGAATACCATTTAATTTACCTATGCTTGTTTGAATAGCATCAGTCAAACTTGTCTCTATTTGACAAGAAGTTATATGATCCTTATAAGGTTCATCCTCAGAATTAAGAGGATCAGAATTAGAAGGTTCATCCTCATAATGAAATTGAAGAACATCTAGAGTGTACATGTCTTCATCCATAGGACGCCAAGTGCGACGATCAATTATAAGTTCTATTCTATCTGAACTATTCATTTGCAGATAATATCCACATTCTTCACAAATACTTTTATTCTCTCTCAAGAATCTGATATAGAGCAAGCTCTCGCAATTATCGCATTGAACCCATAATCTATTAATTTTAACGTAATCAATACTTAGATTCTTGTTCTTATCCATCTCATTGACGTCCTTACTATCCCCTTCGACCGAATCTTTTAGTAATCCAGTTATTTTACGCCTGTCTTCGAACCACTCCTTATAGACATAGAGTTTTCCACATAAAGGTAAAGATTGTTACTTTTCCTATCTTATTTTGTATGAGGAGAAGTCGTATAAATACAATGATTAAAATAATTAATGAATAGTGGAATGAATCATTGATAAATCATCTGCATTCATTATTGATTAGGAATCCGAAATATCGATCCAGGATTATGATAGAACCCTTTATTCTGTTATAAAGAAAGATTCTCTCCTATACCGCGATGAAAAGGAATTTTCATCCTAAATATAAAATATTTTGGGCTAGAAGGGATTTGAACCCTTGACTTCATGGTCCGGAACCATGAGCTCTGATCCACTGAGCTACCAACCCTATCGAATGATCCATAAGATCAATGGAAAGGATGAATAGGATTCGTTATCGAATGCTTTACCCCAAAAAATTTGAATTGACTCACTCTGTTTGAGATATTTGACCTTGGAAATTTCTATATATCAATATCTATAATAGATATTGATATATAGAAATCCCAGATATTAATATCTGAAATCGCAGATCTCCGTTCACAATTTGGCCTAATATTTGTGGTAGTGGTAAAAGATTGGGCCGAGTCCGATTGGTAGAACGAAAGTCACTGGATTACAAGTAATCAATCGTATAAAATTCAAATTTGATCTCCTTCCATACTTCACAAGCAACAGCTAGTTCAGGACTCCATTTAGTAGCTTCACGGATCACTTCATTACCTTCACGAGCAAGATCACGTCCTTCATTACGAGCTTGTACATAAGCTTCTAGAGCAACCCGATTAGCTACTGCACCAGGCGCATTTCCCCAAGGATGCCCCAAAGTTCCCCCACCAAACTGTAGTACGGAATCATCCCCAAAGATCTCGGTCAGAGCAGGCATATGCCAAATGTGAATACCTCCTGAAGCTACGGGCAGAACACCTGGCATAGATACCCAGTCTTGAGTGAAGTAAATACCACGACTTCGATCTTTTTCAATAAAATCATCATGCAGTAGATCAACAAACCCTAAAGTGACATCTCGTTCCCCTTCAAGTTTACCTACTACAGTACCAGAGTGAATATGATCTCCACCGGACATACGCAATGCTTTAGCCAGTACACGGAAATTCATGCCATGATTTATTTGTCTGTCAATAACTGCATGCATCGCGCGATGAATGTGAAGAAGTAGGCCGTTGTCTCGGCAATAATGAGCCAAAGAAGTATTTGCAGTAAAACCTCCCATCAGATAGTCATGCATAATGATAGGAACTCCCAATTCTCTTGCAAATACTGCCCTTTTCATCATTTCTTCACATGTACCTGCAGTAGCATTCAAGTAATGTCCCTTAATTTCACCCGTCTCAGCCTGAGCCTTATAAATTGCTTCCGCACAAAAGAAAAAACGATCTCTCCAGCGCATGAATGGTTGGGAATTTACGTTCTCATCATCCTTGGTAAAATCGAGTCCACCACAGAGACATTCGTAAACTGCTCTACCATAGTTCTTAGCCGATAGACCCAATTTTGGTTTGATAGTACATCCCAATAAAGAATGGCCATATTTGTTCAATTTATCCCTTTCGACTTGGATACCATGACGTGGACCTTGAAAAGTTTTGGAATAAGCAGGGGGATCAAATCTTCCAAACTTAGAGCCCATAGAGACTTGAATCCAAATACATTACCTACAATGGAAGTGAACAAGTTAGTAACAGAACCTTCTTCGAAAAGGTCTAATGGGTAAGCTACATAGGCAATAAATTGACTCTCCTCTCCAGGAACGGTCTCGATGTCATAGCATCGTCACTTGTAACGATCAAGACTAGTAAGTCCATCGGTCCAAACAGTGGTCCATGTACCGGTGGAAGATTCAGCAGCTATTGCTGCTCCCACTTCCTCGGGCGGCACCCCAGGTTGAGGAGTTACTCGGAATGCTGCCAAGATATCCGTATCTTTGGTCTGATATTCAGGAGTATAATAAGTTAATCTGTAATCTTTAACACCAGCTTTGAATCCAACACTAGCTTTAGTCTTTGTTTTTGGTGACATAAGTCCCTCCTTTATTAATAATTATTTCTTGCAAGGACGAGGTCTACTCGACATGGATTGAACGTAAACAATCGATTTTGTTTGACAGAAATATCCTACAAAACAGTCGTCTGTTATTGGACAATAAGATCTAATTGATTTTGACAAAAATATCCTACAAAACAGTCGTCCGTTATTGGACAATAAGATCTACTAGATACACTCTCATTGTATAATGTTCTTTATGTATGACGCAACCCAATTTTTGCTCTTGAAGTTCTTCATTGACCCAAGCACCTTTCAGCTGTTAAACTAGTTAATTAATGAATTTAAGGAACCGAATTGACCTTTAACCATAATGGTGCGAATTGTCCATATGACAATACATATAGAATATGGAACAAATGTGCGTACGAAGAGATAACGACCAATGAGATAAAGGTCATTCGTAAGGTTAAAGTTTCACATTTCACAGATGATATGGACATAATGTTGAAGTATTTTCAATTTTAGTTATGGATAAATGGGTTCTAGTTATAGAGAATCGAATACTTCCTCATGATCCTTATCCATATCTATCTACCTACTTAATATTCCAAATATTAATTTGAACTTTTCAATAAAGTAGGGTATTACCCAGGTGGTAACTCCCATTCATTATTGACTGATCTGATCGACCCGATACGGAAGGAACCTTTTTGTTATTGATAATATTAGAAAAATAATATTGATATATATCAAATTCAAGATTCAAGGAAATTTTTTCCTTTTTTGTATGAGAACCAATCCTCTTGTTCTTGGGGTTTCCGCACTTGTGGAAAAAAGTGTGGGATGTATCGCTCAAATCATTGGCCCAGTACTGGATGTATCTTTTCCTCCAGGTAATATGCCGATAACCCAAGTAAACCAAAGTCATCATTCTATAGCTATTCGGCTTCAACCTGGGGTCTTTCCATCCATATGTTGAAGGTTTAGTCACGATGAAAAAATATCTTTGGATCTCCATAGATCTGTGATTTCTCTAATTGGAAAGATTTCTCTAACCTTTAAAACATTCTGTGTCGCTATCTTGGAATCAAAAATGTGTTTGTCTTTTCTCATTTCATATCCATATTACGAGAAGGTATGCTATTCCTGAACCATGGTATTCATAGGGAAGGTTTTTAACCTATCTGGAAATAGAGCTTTAGATGGATCAAAGATCCATGTAAAAGATCCTTCAACTAGTTTAGTTGATAATGTAACGAATCACACTTTTACCACTAAACTATACCCGCCACGATCCAATTGTAACATACGGATCGATCTTTTGTCCAACCAATAGGAAGATGGGGAGTTATCAATCTCTATTTCAAGTTTCTATCAACAATTACCTCGTTTTCATCATTACATGAATTTCCATCCCCTGAGATGAAATACTTGGGTAAATAGTATGTCATTCCCGGAGATGGCTCATTGTAATTATAGATTACCTTTGCAAACTGCTGATAAAACAATTACTAATGGGCCTGATACAACCATCAGAGTCAGAACAGTGAGCTGTGCAATAACCTCTAGATCCATTTCGTTTTCTTTCACCCCTATGATCCCATCGACTTGATGGATGTATGAATAAAATGTTGTCAAGATTAATCACTTTTCTTCCATTTTCTATGTTTTTTTGTTGTTTATTTTCTCACTCAGGTTCTTATAGCCCTCAGTCACTATAAACAATATCATACCACATAAAATAGATATAAAGCCAAATGAAAATAGAAAACATTGAAAGTACATCGGTGCTCTGTCGAAAACAGGCCAACCAATATTAAAAGGATTTTTTATCACATAAAAATAGGTTATATAACTCTAGGCTTTCTAGTTCAGGAAAAAAGAATTATTTTGAACGGAATGAACAATATGATTCACTAGATTTCTTTTTCTCTGAATAATTGCTCTATTCATTACATTATCGATACAATCCATACATGTTATGGTATACACCTTCACTCCACCATTCATTTTGTTACACATGAACTCTTCCATCTTGGAGAGATGGCTGAGCGGACTAAAGCGGCGGATTGCTAATCAGTAGTACGGATAATCCGTACCGAGGGTTCAAATCCCTCTCTCTCTGTTCGGTCACTATTGATCCTGAAAACGAAAAACTCCGAATCGTTCTACGGAAAAGACCAATTAACCTAGAGACTTTTTTCACTATTCTTTACGTCCTGGATCGTTCGATAGAAATCCAAAGATAAAAAGAGAAATGAAAAATACCACTATTGTGTAAACGAACAGCTTAAGAGTGAGCATTACGTAATCTCCAGGATCCTGATTATAAGTACAATAGAAATATGAAGAAATGGACTTCTGGTACGTGTTTATCGGAAAGTATATTCTAGTCCATAACTTGGAAGGAAAGGATATATCGTTCATAGACGAACGGAAGAATGAATAGGGAGATCTAGTTTCCTCTTTTTTTCGCAGGTTCCTCAAATAATGAACAAGTATTTATGTGTTTTATCAGTATAAATGGGACCAATCCCCGCATTGTGTATTGGTACATACAAACGATAAAATATCTTTGCCTCTCCCTGCTATTATGTATGAACAGAATTGTTTCGAACCTGTTCTATAGCAATGTCCAAGTGAATAGATGTTCACCTTCGAGATGATTCGGGTTTAACTCGATAGCATTATCTCTTCCAATACAATGTGAGAAAGTTACATAGTGTCTACTTTTTTCGATAAAGGGGTGTTTGCATGGGTTTGCCTCGGTATCGCGTTCATACCGTCGTATTGAATGATCCTGGCCGGTTAATTTCTGTACATATAATGCATACAGCTCTAGTTTCTGGTTGGGCCGGTTCAATGACTCTGAACGAATTAGCAGTTTTTGATCCATCCGATCCTGTTCTTGATCCAATGTGGAGACAAGGTATGTTCGTTATACCTTTTATGACTCGTTTGGGAATAAAGAATTCATGGAGTGGATGGAGCATCAATGGAGAAACTGTAATTAATCCTGGTATTTGGAGTTATGAAGGTGTGGCCTTGGCACATATCTTCTTTTCTGGCCTGTGCTTTCTAGCAGCTATCTGGCATTGGGTATATTGGGATCTGGAACTATTCTTTGATGAACATACAGGAAAACTTTGTTTAGATTTGCCAAAAATATTTGGAATTCATTTATTCCTCTCAGGAGTAGCTTGTTTCGGATTTGGAGCATTTCATGTAACAGGTTTGTATGGTCCTGGGATATGGGTGTCTGATCCTTATGGACTAACTGGAAAAATACAACCAGTGGATCCAGCATGGGGAGATGAAGGTTTTGATCCTTTTGTTCCGGGAGGAATAGCTTCTCATCATATTGCAGCGGGTATATTGGGTATATTAGCAGGTCTATTCCATCTCAGTGTTCATCCTCCCCAACGTTTATACGTAGGATTACGCATGGGGAATATTGAAACGGTCCTATCCAACAGTATTGCTGCTATGTTTTTTGCAGCTTTCGTTGTTGCCGGAACCATGTGGTATGGCTCTGCAACTACTCCGGTCGAATTATTTGGTCCCACTTGCTACCAGTGGGATCAGGGATACTTTCAACAAGAAATAGTTCGACGAGTTGATGCCGGTTTGGCCGAAAATTTGAGCCTATCGGAAGCCTGGTCAAAAATTCCCGAGAAACTCGCTTTTTATGATTACATTGGTAATAATCCAGCTAAGGGGGGATTATTCAGAGCAGGTGCGATGGACAATGGAGATGGAATAGCTGTTGGTTGGTTAGGACATCCTATCTTCAAAGATAAGGAGGGAAATGAGCTTTTTGTACGTCGTATGCCTACCTTTTTCGAAACATTTCCAGTAGTTCTGGTAGACAAAGAAGGAATTGTGAAAGCCGATGTGCCTTTTAGGAGGGAAGAATCAAAGTATAGTGTTTAACAAGTAGGTGTAACTGTTGAGTTCTATGGTGGTAGATTTGACAGGGTTAGTTTTGGTGATCCTGCTATAGTCAAAAAATATGCTAGACATGCTCAATTAGGTGAAATTTTTGAATTAGATCGTGCTACATTAAAATCCGATGGTGTTTTTCGTAGTAGTCCAAGGGGTTGGTTTACTTTCGGACATGCTACATTTGCTCTCCTTTTATTTTCTGGACACATTTGGCATGGCTCTAGAACCCTATTCAGAGATGTTTTTGCTGGTATCGACCCGGATTTGGATTCTCGAGTAGAATTTGGAGCATTCCAAAAACTGGGAGATCCAACTACTAAGAGACAAGTGGTATGATATTGCTCTTATCGCTTCTCTAATCAATATTAGTATGAAATCTATCTCCATAATTGTAAATTACGATCGAATCTATGGAAGCATTGGTTTATACATTCCTGTTGGTATCAACCCTAGGGATAATCTTTTTCGCTATTTTCTTCCGAGAACCACCCAAAATTCCGAGTAAAGGGGGGAAATAATTTTGCTTCTCCAAATCCTCATTATTTTTCTCCCATCAAAGAGAGAATGACCTTCCCCATAGGGGAAGGTCATTCTCTCTATTAGTCCTCGTGATCCTCAAAAGGATCCCTAAGTTGTTCAGAGGGTTGCCAAAAGGAGATTGGGACCTTCCTCCTTATCTTTTCAAAGAATATTATCCACAACTCCTTTTTTAGATCCACGTGCTAGTACGTGACGATCTACTATACTAGCAGTTGCAGGAGTAAAATTTATTTCCTGTTCCAACATAGAGCGCATTACATTAAAATAATCATCTCCTAGAGGAGCATGCATAATGGCATGGACATTTTTGAATGAACTAGCTACTCGTAGAGTTCCAATATGAGCAGGACCAGCATACATCCAATGGGCTAATTTCATAAATTGAACCTTATCTCAAATTGATCTGTATTCCCATCTTGCACCACAGAGATATCCCTTTATCCCTTCCCCATTGTAATCACATTCCCTTCTGATAAGTATGGTGAAATGATGATAAAAAGTAGAACGAAATTCCATTGGATTTACCCTTTACAAAAGAAGAAAGGGAAGAGGGAGGGAAGGGAAAACAGGAACCAATGAAATAAGTCTGGGACGGAAGGATTCGAACCTCCAAATAACATGATCAAAACCTGCTGCCTTACCGTTTGGCCACGCCCCATTCCCATCCTATTTTTCTTTTCATATGCTAATGAATACTTATATCAAATTTTTTGTCAACTCATTAGGATCCAAGATTCATTAGATCAGATCCCAATTGGGCCAGATAATTTTGTGGATTTTGAAACAAAATAGGTTATTAATGGAATTGGACATAATAGGAGAAACATAAAAAGGGATAAGAATATCCATTCATTGATCAATCTCTATTAGATTGGGTAAAATATTGTATGTATGAAAGAATCATCTCTTCCAACCCCAAGTCCGGTCAAACTTGTCGAAGAGCTTCGATCAATTCCATTAATCAAAGACTTTTCTGGCTTTACCCCCCCCCCCCTAATTTTTATTGGAGAAGAAAAATGCCAGTTATGCTCAATATTTGTCTAGATGATGCCTTTATTCATTCAAATAATCCCTTTTTTGGAAAATTACCTGAGGCTTATGCGATTTCTGATCTAATTGTCGGTGTAATTCCAATTATTCCCGTTCTTTCTTTTCTCTTAGCCTTTGTTTGGCAAGCTGCTGTAAGTTTTCGATAAAAAGTATCCTCTTTTTTCCTTTTTCAAGTTTTTGGATCGCTGTCATTGATCCAATTTTTGTATCACTCTTTATATTTTTTGTGGCAGAAGTTCTATCCTTGCTCCGCCCGACGATACCAGATCCAGATACCTTATCTGCTCCCGGCTAAAAACTTTTTAACTCACCTTCGTCAATTCCTTCCAATCTCATCGCTCACTTTGGATTGGGCTATTTGGTCACGTATTGATACGAATTACATATTTTCATAAAGATTCGATAAATATCTGGTTGATTCAAACAAATAAGAAGGGAAGAAAGACCATTTGGAAAACAAAGGGATAAATTATCTCCTTCTTTCAAATTTATTTTCACACGTGATCCGGAAAAATAATTTCGTGATTTATATGAATCATACTATTGCTTGGTATTCAAGTATCCATATATGGTACAAAGATTGATCATCTATTTTGTTGTACTTATAATCAGGATCCTGGAGATTACGTAATGCTTACTCTTAAGCTGTTCGTTTACGCAGTAGTGGTATTTTTCATTTCTCTTTTTATCTTTGGATTTCTATCGAACGATCTAGGACGTAATCCCGGATGTAAAGAATAGTGAAAAAAGTCTCTAATTTAATTGGTCTTTTCCGTAGAAAGATTTGGAGTTTTCGTTTTCAGGATCAATAGTGACCGAATGGAGAGAGAGGGATTCGAACCCTCGGTACGGATTATCCATACTACGGATTAGCAATCTGCCGCTTTAGTCTGCTCATCCATCTCTCCAAGATGGAAGAGTTCATGTGTAACAAAATGAATGGTGGAGTGAAGGTGTATACCATAACATGTATGGATTGTATCGATAATGTAATGAATAGAGCAATTATTTAGAGAAAAAGAAATCTAGCAAATCATATTGTTCATTCTGTTCAAAATAATTTTTTCCCCCTTTTTTCTGACCTGGCTGGCCTGGCCACCGGCCAGGCCAAGAAAAGCAAAGAATCATTCATGCATCATATAGTGATTCAGATAATTTGAAAGCCAACAGAGTTATTGAAATAGAAGCAAAAAAAGCTAGAACAAATGCAATAGCTTCATAATTAACAAAATTAACAAATTCCAAATTTGACGTCATTTCTTAAATTTCCTCCTTAATTTTTTTTTAATAAATTAGTTACATTGAATGCATCCATTTTTTTCTCTCCAGTATAAAATGAAAATACCTATATATTTCAATATCTGAATGGGCTCTCTATTTATTTCTTTATGTATTATTATAAAAGATATCAGTTACTCAAGGCTATGTTCCTGATCGAAATTACACAGATGGGGAAGAAGAGAAAATGGAAGAAGGATTATATTTATCTTGGATTGAGAAAGAAAAGAATTGGTTTAATATCATTGCCATATTTCAAAATAGAAGGGGTTTCCTTACAACCATTGATCTTCTTAGGTTTGCGATAGATTATATCCGGGAACATCTTCCTATTTGTTCAAATTTTCTACAATTTGTAATGATATTTGAAGAATTCTGTTAAAAAGAATTGAATTATTTATAATTCATTTTCGAAATATCTACCATATGGTCATTGACCGAGGTATGTCTATGATTAACTAATTGTTTAGCTCCGGGAATGGTGGGAGCCATACCCAATCGAGAAGTAATATTATGCAAACACATTTCAGGTAATTGCAATAGGACCTGGCCCGTTGATCCCGCGGCTCTTCTAGCAATACATTCAGAATTGTTTTTAGGCATAACATAACTTGTCTCCATTCGCTTCGTATCAGCTCAGCCCGGAGTTTCCAGTATAGCTATCCCTACCCTCCTATTCATATTCTTTTTTATAAAAAGTTAATTATATATATTCTTATTGTTTTATGCTTTTCTTCATTTTTTCTTATTCCTTTCTTCTTCCATACTTTTTTTTATATTCTTATGTAATTATATTATATTTTTATTATTTTTTGGATTTTTCTTCATTAAACCTAATCTAGAAGATTAAAAGTATCTATCTGTCTTAACCAATTTGAATAAAAAAATTAATGTACTCAAGATAAGAACGAATTCCCATGATCTTCATAGAGAACACATGGTACTAAAGGATTTGCCAAATTTGTGAGACTATGAGCATTGAGAATGAATGCCACTTTCTCCGAGAGTCCCTGCGTACACACACATTTGATTGCAATTTCATAATCTTTGCTACAATACTAACCTCCGTGATCTTCTAACATGTCAAGCGACTTAGGAACGCTTCTTTCTAAGCTTTTTAGTAATAGAAATAACATATTACAACAATCCAAATAATCCCTATCTCTTCTTTTAAGGTCTGATAGACCAAGTAGTTCTTAGTGGACATTAATATCATCATATATATAATTTTCTACTTTGTTTAGAGCCTTCTATTTTTCAGGGGAGAGAAAAAAAAGTTTATGCAAATCTTACCACTTAAAGGAAAACAAAAAAGGAGAAAAATCAATGAGGATCATGATGGAGAAAAATTTTACATGAGAAAAAACAGAATATGATGGTTAGATACAGTCTCATGTGTTGATTTGGGAAAACTTGGAATGTAATTTAAAGTGATATGATTTTCTTTATTTTTAAACAAAGTTAAAGCTTGAGAATATAGAAAGTGCAAAAAAAGCAACCATTAACACATTTTTACCTTTTATGAATATATGGAAAATGTAACATCAATAAGAATGAGGTAAAGCATAAGAATATATTATAAGATTTTTCTCCATTTTTTTTCCTTAAATTATAAGATTTGCATAAACTTTTCTTCTTTCTTAAATTCCACTTCACCTTCATGTTCTAAGAACTCTCTCTTGAACCATTTTTGGTCTCTCCTAAATTTTCATAAACAATTGTTTTATCATAATACAATAGCCGTATTCTTATATATTAATGCATGTTCTGTGACTACTCTTTACTCTACATTACAACTCCCTTACTTTATATCACAACTCCCTTACTATATATCAAATAATAGTTAGTAAATGTAATTTTCAAATATTTTTATTTTCATTTTCATTTTAATTATAATTATTGTTAAAATCAAAATAATTTTAATTTAATTATAATAATGATTAAAATTAAAATTTAATAAAATCAAAATTTAATAAAATCAAAATTAAAAAAATGTTTTTATTAACTAAATTCTATCTTTACGTTATTGTTTTTAAATATAAATGATGAAACACTCTCACATCGGACACTCTCATAGCTTTCTTCAAGGACATCCTGATGGATAAAAGACTCATAGATATAGAACTGGTCCTACTAAAACCTACTTGGAATAATCGCCATGCAGGAGAAGAAAGAATAGTGAAATGGTTGGATATATTTTTATTATTTGAGAAAATTCTGGAAAATGCCTTTCGATTCAAACAATGGGCAGATCATGTGGAAGATTCCGATCACCATCCTGTCATCCTGGAGTTTGAGCTAGAAGGTAATATATCTCTAGAACTTTCAAATTGAATCCTACCTGGCTTGACGAAGAAGAATGTATCTAGGCTTTAAAGTCTGCCTGGAAGCCCTTCAATGAGGACTTGAACGAATCTGCTTCATTACAGTTGCAAAATAATCTGAAAAGGAAAAAATGGTGACAAAAGAGTGGGCCAGCAAGATGAAACTCCTAGAGGAAATGGAGCTTTCAGATACTAAAAATAGTCTAACCCTTCTTTCAAACTCTGAAGTTTTTGGGTTTCTAAATGAAGGAAAACGCAAAGAGTTTCTTGATCTGGAATAGAAAAAGAGATCTATACTCCTTAAGAGGGAATCAGAATGGAGAATAAAGAGCAGGGCAATATGGATGACAAAAGGGGATGACAATACACAATTTTTCCACAAATTTGCTAATTACCGTAAAAGCATAAATACCATCTGGGGTTTAAAACATGAAACTGGTGAAACTATAAGCAAATTCAAAGACCTAGCTGCAACAGGGGTCAGACATTTTGGAAATATTTACAAGGAAGAGGGATTGTTAGTAGATGAAGCAGTTAGGGTCACTCAGCTTTATCCAAATTTTGTTAAAGAAGAGGATAATAGAGTTCTACTTCAGGAATTTACTGCCTCTGAAATGGAAGAGGCTATGCACAGTCTAAAGAAAGAAAAAAGTTTGGTCCCCTACGGTATACCCATTGAGTACTTTTTGGTGCTTTACGATACAGTGAGGGAAGATCTCTTCAGAGTTATTGAGGACTCTCGAAAGAATGGGAGAATTTTGGGGGTCTTCAACACTTCTTTCACTGCCCTTATCCCGAAAGTTGACAATCCAGACACTTTTGATGATCTCAGACCCATAGCCCTATGTAACAACATTTATAACTTGATTGCTAAAATCATTGAGAAAAGAATAAAGGGTTAGTTGGCAGCTAATATCTCAGACGAACAATTTGGGTTCCTCCCATGTAGACAGATACACGAAGCGATCAGAGTGGCTCGGGAGGGGATGCACTCAATCAAACAAAGGAACTTAAAGGAAATTGTTATTAAAATTTACCTTTCAAAGGCCTATGATCGAGTAAGTTGGGATTACCTTCGGATGGTGCTTTCGTAGGTAGGTTTCTGCAACTCTTTCATTAAATGGATTGTTAACTGTGTGACTACAGTGTCTTTTGTTGTTCTGATAAATGGTAAGGCATCTCCCTTCTTTATACCAGAGAGAGGGATATGTAAAGGATTCCCGCTCCGACCCTTACTGTCCATTCTAGTGGTCGAAGGTATTATTAGGGTCCTTAAGCATGCTAAAAGAACTGGAAGATTCAGAGGAATTCCGTTGGGAAATAACTTATCCCTCACCCACGTTCTGTTCGTAGATGATGTCCTAATCTTTAGTGAATGGAATTTTAAGTGAGATAGAAACTCTTTTTGAGATAATCAATATTTTTTGTAAAGCCTCGGGGATGAATATTAACAATGGAAAATCCCTTATGTAATGTCCCCAGTTTGACCCCATGGCATTAAATTGTAAATGATGTAATATTGTTATAAAATCGTGGTGAGGAGCTCAAGGCCAAGGCCCCGCCATCGATTTAGTGATGCATATGGTTTACATGCTAGCCAGGCACATTGAAATTGTAAATATGCATTTTAATAAATACCCACGACTAGCTATGCAGTGCAACAAGAGATGCGGGCATGATTTTACAAGGAATTGGGAGGGAAAACATTCAAACCCTTGAGCCACTCAAGTCAAGCCAAGTGTCAATGAGAGAACCCATCAAACCCTCAACTACCCATGTTGACTTTTGTACCCAACCATTGATTTCTCCCAAGAGTTGGTTGAGGTAGTTAATGCCTTGGGAATGGAGAGGTATGGCTGTCCAAATTCGGGTATGGGCAAGCCACCCTTCATGGAAAATCGTATTTGTCTTCTTGGGCAAGAAAAATGGCCATGAATTGCTCCCCAAGCCATTACCCATCAACCAGTTTCTCTCCCTCACGAGTTGGGAGCTACCTGGGTGTTTTCCAGCCATGTTTTTATGGTTTTCCTTGATCCTCAGCTGGGAGAAGGGCGTTTTTGTGCTATATGCCAGTTGGGAAGAAAGAGGAAATCGATTTTGGGGGTGTATAGAGGCTCTTTGGCCCACTGAATGTTGTTATATCTGTGGGAGAAATCGTTTTCTCCCCTATGGTTGAATTTCCTTCTCCCAATCCGTCTTTGGGGTGCCCATGTTTGGGGAAAACCCATGGCCATATTATTCGTAAATCCCATTGTTTAAAATGTGTATCCCTGCCCCATGTATGTGCTTGCTGTGTGAGAGAAGACTATGTTGGGTATGGGTTATGGGTATCCATGGCGTTGGCTTGAGCTTGAGTGTACGCCTCCAGGGTTCAAGTGTAGCCTGACAAACCCAGTTGGACTGGCTTGGCTGAGATGAAATGGTTAATGGGCTGTGTGTGAGCTGGAATGTTCCCTTTCCTTGTGAGAATCATGCCCAGCTCGGGGGTGGCCTTCGGACGGACTCAACATAAGCTGTCGAAGGGCCTATGGTTGGGTGGAATGTTGCGGCGACATAGCTAGTTGTTGGGACCGCATTATAGTGAGATGAGTATATTCTCTTATGTGTATTTACCTCTGCATTGTTTTAATTAATTGATGACTGATGTGGATATATTGAGTGCATATGAAAATATGTGTGTGGATGAATTTATTTCTGCTGTGCATAATTGTTTGATTTACATCTGCACACTTTGTATTTAACTGTGTGCATCTAATGAATTGGCTAAGTTTTATGAAATGCCCAGATTTTAGTGCCATGTTCCCTTCCTTGCATTGGGTCAGCAGGTGGGTACATTACATTTTGGTATCAGAGCTGCTGGTTGCAGCATTGGACCTCTATGGGCCAAATCCAATCACAACCACTTGGGAAGATCTCTTCCTAATCACCACAGGTCTCAGCATTGGGCCTAAACATGCTAAGTTGGATAGATTACAGAGGTAAGATCACCTCCTGCTGAGCAACAGACATCACTGAAAGAAGGAACTCGGAAATTGTTTCAAGTGTTTTTGAAAAATTTTGTTTAAGTCTGTTTCGGGGAGAATTCGGGAAGTCGTCTAGAAACTGCGGAAAGATTCCGCGAATCGTTCTGCAACGCGGAAGAGTTCGGGAAATCGTTCCGAAATTTGCAGAAGAGTTCCGCGAACCGCTCCGAAACTGTGGAAGGATTCCGCGAGTTGTTCCGCAACGCGGAAGAATTCGACAAACGGCTCCGAAACAGCGGAAAAATTTTCTAAGTGTTCGGCGTCGAAAGGAAATTTTTGGAAGGAATTCTCTTCTGAAATTGCGGAAGGAATCCTCTTCCGAAATTGCGGAAGGATTCCGCGAATCGTTCCGCAACGCGGAAGAGTTCGGCGAGTGAGCCTGAAATTTTGCAGAAGAGTTCCGTGAACCGCCCTGCAACTGCGGAAAGAATTCCGGAAAGTCTTCTGCAACTGCGGAAAGAATTCTGGAATGTCTTCCGAAATTGCGGAAGGGTTCCGCGAGTCATTCCACAATTGCGGAAGCACTCGGTAAATTGCCCCGCAATTGCGGAAGCATTCTGCGAATGGCTCCTCAACTGCGGAAGCATTCGCCGAATCGCTCCGCAACTGCGGAAGCATTCCGCGAATGGCTCCGCAACTGCGGAAGCATTCGCCGAATCTCTCCGCAATTGCGGAAGCATTCGGCGAATCGCTCCGCAATTGCGGAAGCGTTCGACGAATCGCTCCGCAACTGCGGGAGCATTCGGCGAATCGCCCCGCAATTGCGGAAGCGTTCTGCGAACCGCCCCGCAGCTGCGGAGAGATTTGTAAAAAATCCCCCTTGACCCCCGTCATCCTCGGAGACAGTCATTGAAAGTGTGAAATGCACTCTTGGGATGAGGAGCACAGATTGCATAAAGGATGGAATTCTCAACAAGAGAAATTGGTTGTGATATCCATTATGGAAGATGAAAGGGAAAATGCCTCACCTTAAACTATTTATGTTTAGAGCATAAGAATTGCATGGTTGGAAAATAGCAAGAATGAATGATTGCACATATGTATATGTTGAATTGCTAATTCATGATAATATCATAGCTAATGATTGCTTGTATGCTTGGTAGGGAAGCCAAGGAAAGGATTAGCTATGATGTGGATGAGGAACTCCATGATGGAATGAGGAATTGAGAAGAATTCCTTAACTCCTCTCTTGCTATTGTATTTATATTCTGAAAAATTATGGCATAGGGATGCTGGAAATGCGAGAGGATAGATAGATGAAGTGAATATGTACTAGATGGCATATTGCACAGTGCACGTGAAAATGGTTTTGCATGTATATGATATTGCATATTGGTAAAAAGTGAGAATTTACATATGCAATGAGCCACTTAAGATCAAATGATGGTGGTTGCTAATAATTAAGTTGTGTTCGCATTGGTTGTAGGACCAGAGACAACCGAAGCATGGCTAAGGATGTGGATGATGATTGTTGCCTACAACCTCATGAAGAGAGGATGGTGCAACAAATCCATGATCATGATGTTGGCAAAAGGATTGAGTAACCTTGGTAAGAGGTCGACTGATCAGGTAACATCAAGCGATATTAATAACAACCATGCAGGTAAGGGTTAACGGTGCTTAATTGCATGAATCTTGAAAGAGGATTTGGTAAGATCCCTTCAACTACAGTTAAACTATGATGATTTGGTTTGCATGTGGTATTGAGTGCCTAAATGTGAATGTTAACCTACCAAGTATGGTCAGGTGTGGGTAAATGAAGGCAAGGAGCCTTACACCCTATAGTTTCTAGAAACCTCAATGCATTCATATCATGCCATTTGTGAATATTGGTTGTGAGTTTAGCAACCAAAGCAACTGAGGACTTAAGGACCTGTCATGGTAGCGCATGTTGTACGAAGTAATCATGGTCAGGCCATAGTATGTTTGAATGCATAGTATTTATGAAATCATGCAAGATGGCATTGAAGACATGTGCATTGAAATATTCGATAAATGTTGTAAATATGCATGCATGTGTAGGTACACATGTTGAAAAGCTTTGCGTGAATGCATGAGTGTAACATATATATATATATGTTTCAATACAGTTAGATAATAGATGAAATGGTGGACTATTGCTAATCTTGAGACCATTTCATAAGCTGCTATGAATGTAGGAGGATGATTGAATATAGAAGGTAGAAATGTGATGGGCTACCAGAGCACTCTGTTGGAAGGGCAGAGCTGCATGGAATATGAAGTAATGAGTATTTACAGTTATTTAAATTGCATGGATAGTGTGACTATGTCTTGCAATTTTATTGTAATAATGATGCATATATAGAAATGTATATATATTTCATTGCATTTCAATGTTAAACAGCTGAAGGTGTTTGAATTATTGAGTATTATAATTCTGAGATCACTTCAGTGACTGTTATGGAAATGAATAATTATGTGCATAGATACTCACAACGTGTTTGGCTAATTGAAGTTTCAGTTTTCAAGTAGAAAAGTCTTGCGTATGGCAATGAGGATAAGTCCATAGTAAAGACTAAGATATACCATGTGCAGAAGCCAAAGGTTATGAGAAGATTCTCATGGTTGTAAATTTATGCATGAAACAAATCTGAAAATTGTCTGGTTTAAGTTTATGAGAATAGTCTCATTGTTGCAAAATCTAATTTCTGTAGGAAAATAGAGCTACAAATTTCAGGTTTGAGAATTTGCTTATAATTGCTAATAATTGTTTGGCTTATATAGAATTGTGTCAGGAGGACATGTTGTAGGTGGATGTTCAGGTATGGTAGCAAGGGTGCAACCATAATGGACAGAGTGATACCACTTACGAGATCCAAACAATATGAGGAGGGCCTCATTGCTAAGCAAATCCATTTCTGTAGGAGACAGAATTATAAATTCATATTGAATTTAATTATTAATGCTATTGATTGATTATGGAACAATCATATTTGAAGCTTACTGCTAAATGTTGCTGATTGTTTGGCTATTGATAAAGTGTGCCAGGACGACACATTGCAGGAAGACCATGTGTGATGGCCTGCAAAAGCCAAACTAGATGAGAAGGATCCCATGCTTTGGGAATGGGTTTCGGTTGAAACGCCATTGTAAATGTTGATAATGTCTCAGCCGAATTGCATGTTGGTAAAGCATGTGAGTGAGATAGTAAATTATGCCAAGAAGGCATGTGTGGGTTATGGCATGTGAAAAGATTGGGGTGGCAAACCGAAGGACTGTTGACTCAGAGAAGGGAGCCCCCATTCTTCGCAAATGAAGAAAATATACATCTGTGAAACGAATGAGTATTCGGTAACCCTAACCAAGGATATACATGTCTGGTTATTAAACTTAATATGCAGAGCATGTTTTATTATTGTTCCAGACTGCTTGAGTGTGACTAAGGCCTACATGGCTCACATCGGAAAGGGATGCATACCTTTCAGATGATGGGTTATGTTAGGGTTTCAATATTGACTACACCCTAAGGGAATGGATGCATTCCTGGTGTTTCAATACTTAATAGTGAATGTTATGAAATATGGTTACAATTTTAGAGCAACAATACTGATGAGTCTTCTTATCCTTCTTGTGCTATCAGCTTACATAGATGCAGTTTGGTGTTGCATGTAAGAGGTAAAGTGAAGAAAGGGTGCTCAAGAGGACTGTATGGACAGTGGTAACCTTTCTACGCTCACACTAAAGGACACTAGAAGAGATGGATAGGCTCGAGGAGCTGTGTTGCAGAAAAGGGGTATCATCCTTGTGTAGTGTGAGTGGGTATTGTGGGGCCATGCTAGCCTGCAGTCAATTGAGTTACCTATGGAGTTCCAGGAGGGAACCACTGGTTGCATAAGAAAAGGAGCCACGTAATCATATTATGTTGTTCATATTGCCTGATAAACCCAATCGATGTACTGGCTTGGCAATGGTTGTTGTATGCCTGATAAACCCAGTCGGTGTACTGGCTTGGCATGTTGTTAAATTAATGCCTGACAAACCCAGTTGGTGTACTGGCTTGGCATTGGTTATTTGCATGTTGTGGAGGTATTGGTTATTTGGGTTTTATTTCCTGACAAACCCAGTCGAAGAACTGGCTTGGAAATGATTGTCGTATGCTTGACAAACCCAGTCGGCGTACTGGCTTAGCATACTGATTTTTGAAATTCTTGATAAACCCAGTCGGCGTACTGGCTTAGCATACTGATTTTTGAAATGCTTGATAAACCCAGTCGGCGTACTGGCTTAGCATACTGATTTTTGAAATGCTTGATAAACCCAGTCGGCGTACTGGCTTAGCATACTGATTTTTTTTTTGGATGCCTGATAAACCCAGTTGGCGCACTGGCTTGGCATTGCCTATTCGGATGACGTTGTGGAGCAGCATGTGTGCTGGCCAAGCATCCACCCCACAGGTGATCCAAGGCTTGTAAAGCAGAGAAGGAAACCTGTGGAGTAGCGAGGAGAAATGCACAATACAGATAAGTATTCATTTTCATTTATATCTTGTTTGGAATAATGAAGACTTCAGGTATAAGTCTTATGACAACCAAGCTAATGCACTGTTGTTTCTTTATTGGAAACCTTGGCCATTACAGGAAGCAAGGACCATGAAAGAGCTATAAATGCTTGGTAAAGCCAGAGAGTAACTGGTTGGAGCTATAAATTCTTGGTAAAGCCAGAGAGTAACTGGTTGGGCACTATAACATTCTTGGTAAATTCAGAGAATAGTTGGTGGGAACATTAACCACTTGATGTTGTGTAGCAGCCGGCATGCTGGCCAAACATTCCCTTAAACAATTGATAAAACCAGTCAGCGTACTGGCCTGGCATTTCCTGTTCGAATGGTTGTGGAGTAGCCTGCGTGCTGGCCCAACATTCATTGTTGTATCCACAGGAAATCCAATGCTTGGAAAGCGAAGAAGGATCCTGTGGGATAAAGTGAAGACATCCAATAAAGATAAGTATTTGGTTATCTTGCAACTCTTGCTTATGAATATACATGTGTATATGATTTAATTATGATTTCTTAAATTCTCATTTGGAGATAAACCCTATGAAAATACATTAAACATGTGAATTGACTCAATGTTTGAGTGTAGGTATTGCTGGAAGCAAGGACTATGAAAGCATCTGGAGGATGCATGTGGACATATGACTGTCCTAAGGAGCTCAGTATGAGCAGTAATGAAAGATGGTGCTAGTGGAACTGTGTGGGTCCTAGCAGCCAAAGGTTCTGTAAGCAACAACAGGGAAGGGTTTCCTAGTTGAAAGGCATTAGACAGACCTTAGACACTAAAATGTCATAGCCAAGAAATGGCACGCCAAGCATTCACATTGAAGTGAAAGAGGCTAAGGAGCATAGAACCACCAGTGATGGTGTGGCTCCGGATTGGAAAAAGACTAAGAGGGGGTAAACTCTTACTCTTCTCTTTCCTTTTGATTGATGCATCTTATAAACAAAGGATTGTTGAATGCATGTCATAAATGAAAACAAATTGTGTTTCATTGCTTGAAATGAACTATGAATGCTGAAATAGTTATTTTCTTGTGAAAGGATGAACATGAATGAGTTCATGTGTATGTGGGAAAGCATGAAATGTGTGGAAGTCTCATGAGTAAAGCATGGACGTTCCAAGTCAATTAGGAAAATAATTGACTAATTTTATTATTGTGTTATGCTTGTCCTAACAGGAATTGCCATGATAAGTCTCATAGGAGAGACATTGAAAGCCATTGTTGCAGCTGTTACTAGCCAAATGATTGCTAGTGAGGAAAGCAAGAGCTAGTTGTGCACATTGATCATGGAAGCAGGCCAAAAGCTATTTGTTTTGGCTGGAAGTCTTCCTCAGATAGTTGCTGGGACAACAAGAAAGATGGAATCCATGAAATTCCAGACTTGTAGATCAGCTGGAAGGTGAATAAAGGGAAGGGATTGCTCACCTGCAGAGCTGGAAGACCAAAGCTAGCAGGAGCAGCTTGAGGAAGCCAAAGGACTTGATCCTGAAAGTTCAAATTAAAGAGATGAAACGCAGGATAGACTTGCCCCCAGTTGTGAATTCTGAGGCATGTGTAAAGTGGGTATTTATACCTAAGTGTTGGAACACCGAGGAAGGTGTTATTCCAAGGGGAAGGGAATGTAATGTCCCCAGTTTGACCCCATGGCATTAAATTGTAAATGATGTAATATTATTATAAAATCTTGGTGAGGAGCTCAAGGCCAAGGCCCCGCCATCGATTTAGTGATGCATATGGTTTACGTGCTAGCCAAGCACATTGAAATTGTAAATATGCATTTTAATAAATACCCACGACTAGCTATGTAGTGCAACAAGAGATGCGGGCATGATTTTACAAGGAATTGGGAGGGAAAACATTCAAACCCTTGAGCCACTCAAGTCAAGACAAGTGTCAATGAGAGAACCCATCAAACCCTCAACTACCCATGTTGACTTTTGTACCCAACCATTGATTTCTCCCAAGAGTTGGTTGAGGTAGTTAATGCCTTGGGAATGGAGAGGTATGGCTTTCCAAATTCGGGAATGGGAAAGCCACCCTTCATGGAAAATCGTGTTTATCTTCTTGGGAAAGAAAAAGGGCCATGAATTGCTCCCCAAGCCATTACCCATCAACCAGTTTCTCTCCCTCACGAGTTGGGAGCTACCTGGGTGTTTTCCAGCCATGTTTTTATGGTTTTCCTTGATCCTCAGCTGGGAGAAGGGCGTTTTTGTGCTATATGCCAGTTGGGAAGAAAGAGGAAATCGATTTTGGGGGTGTATAGAGGCTCTTTGGCCCACTGAATGCTGTTATATCTGTGGGAGAAATCGTTTTCTCCCCTATGGTTGAATTTCCTTCTCCCAATCTGTCTTTGGGGTGCCCACGTTTGGGGAAAACCCATGGCCATATTATTCGTAAATCCCATTGTTTAAAATGTGTATCCCTGCCCCATGTCTGTGCTTGCTGTGTGAGAGAAGAGTATGTTGGGTATGGGTTATGGGTATCCATGGCGTTGGCTTGAGCTTGAGTGTAAGCCTCCAGGGTTCAAGTGTAGCCTGACAAACCCAGTTGGACTGGCTTGGCTGAGATGAAATGGTTAATGGGTTGTGTGTCAGCTGGAATGTTCCCTTTCCTTGTGAGAATCATGCCCAGCTCGGGGGTGGCCTTCGGATGGAATCAGCATAAGCTGTCGAAGGGCCTATGGTTGGGTGGAACGTTGCGGCGACATAGCTAGTTGTTGGGACCGCATTATAGTGAGATGAGTATATTCTCTTATGTGTATTTACCTCTGCATTGTTTTAATTAATTGATGACTGATGTGGATATATTGAGTCCATATGAAAATATGTGTGTGGATGAATTTATTTCCGCTGTGCATAATTGTTTGATTTACATCTGCACACTTTGTATTTAACTGTGTGCATCTAATGAATGGGATAAGTTTTATGAAATGCCTAGATTTTAGTGCCATGTTCCCTTCCTTGCATTGGGTCAGCAGGTGGGTACATTACAATCATCTACAAAATATGAGCTGGATTGGACCTGGAAGTTGTTGCCTCTGCCATAAAGATCTAGAAACAAATGAGAATCTGGTCGTTAGTTGTGCCTACACCAATATGGTATGGAAGGACATAGAGAAACAAATTGGAATTCATAATATATGGAACGGGGAATCAGTGGAATCATGTTTCAAAAACTGGTGCAGTAATCAGGTTGTGGGTGATTATAGAGCATTACCTTCAATGGTAATCTGGTTTACCTGGAGGACAAGAAACTCTTCCTTATTTGAAAACTCATATCTTCATTTCTCCTACTGTGTAATACAGAGCCTATGCATGCTAAAGTTCTTTCCTAATAAAAAAATAGCAAGAAAATGGGAAAGATTCATGTGATGAACCTAATAAACTATCCAAGAGATTTCTTTGATGGAGTGGCACAAACAAATAGGGAAAAACTGTGTGGCGCAGGGGGCTTAATTGTTATTTCTAAAGATATACGAATAAGTTTTAGTGTTGGTTTAGGATGTGGAACCAATAATTATGATGAACTCATGGTGTTATGGCTTACCCTGAGGATGGAAAATGAAAATGGTTTTAAAAATTTGGATATCTTTGGTGACTCTCAACTGATCATAAATTGGATGAAAGGAAGCTCCTAATGTCAGATCCTCAATTTTCTATCTCTGCTGGAGGAGACAAGAAGAATTAGCACACTCTTTGAAGAAATTTCTTTTACACATGTTTATAGGGAAAACAATACATCAACAAATAATTTGTCCAGGATAGGATTGTCATTGGACAAAGGAGCTTGGCATATAAAGAATAAATATGGGCTGACACACATCCATTACTAGCAGTCGTTTGCATAGGGGGACATGTAGTAGCAGGGATATCTTCTCAGAAGGTTCCAGTTGAAGCACAATCGAGCATCAGAAGAGGCGAACAGATGGGAACCAATAGAAGTTATGTCATACAACTTGTCAGGTGTGCGGTCATATAAGAGTGACCCTCATACTCCAAGAGAAGATAAGAATTTATGTTATTTAGCAGAGTGTGAAGGTGAAGAACCCCCATACTCTAGGAGCAGATAAATTTTTTTCTGGAGAGGATGAAATAGATTTCAATAGCAATCCGTGGCATGAATGTTTTTGCATCATTTTTGTAATTACCATAAGGTATTGGCATTGTATTTGTTCTTACCTAGGGAAGGGCAGAGCATCTTGGATACAATCATATAAATGCAGAGTGTGAAGGGGATGGAGAACCCCCATACTCCAGGAGCAAATATTCTGGAAAAGATGAATTAGATACAATAGAAAATCACACCGTGACAAGACTGTTTTTGCTTTTGTAAGTAATGCATTTTGGAAACTGGAAACATTTAGAATGCTCCAGATGAAGCATGATTGTGCACCAAGAGGTGAATAGATGATATGGAGGAGGATTGGAGACTCTGGATCCTCCAACGGAGTCAAGCAAAGAACGGATATCCTAGGAGTTGTTATGAAAGCTAACAAGACTGGAAGTTTTTTTGTTTCAATTGTAAGATCTGTAATTAACAGCATTTGATGTGTTGGTAGTAGAAGGGTAGCCTAGTAGATAGCTAGTGGAAGGATTGGGAAGTTGAAAAGCAAGAATGTTGAAAATCATCTGAACAATATAATATTCCATAACCAATATTACGAATTTTTTTTTCAAAGGAAAATATATATATAAATGATGAATCAAATAAATACTATTTTCAAATTTTACATGATGCCACATATACCAAGGCACATGGTAGAGGAATAGCAAGAGTTATCGGGGAGTTAAACTTGTATTTGACCAATGTAAGATTTAATTCTGTATTGAATGGAACTATTACAGCATATTTGATTGAAAATATAGAGAAACAAACTTTACATCACCTCATTACATTTCCAGATAACTTATATGCCATAAAAACCTTCAAAACCCCCCTAGATTTTCCCAATCCTTCAATAAAACATATGTCTGGCTGAAAATATTTATGTAATGGATTAGGAGAGTTATATTAAAGACCTTAAACCATATAATCAGATGTATACATCTACCATTTGAAACTACAGTGCTTGAATGGTGAAAACTACTCCAAAATAAGCTAGAAAACACTATTGAAAGCCATTATTACATCATGAGCCTCTGGGACATATTCATATGATAAGTTGAGAATATTTTAGGACTAAGTTCATATGTTTATTGCATAGCTTTGATGGCTGGAAAAATAGCATCAAACCATCCTCTCCAATGACTGAAGGAAAGAAGATTCAATCCCTCAGTTCTTCACCTCTTTGAGTACAAAACATGACACCCTTGGGGAATATCGAACTAGAATCACTTGGACATGATAGAAGTTGAATGAATGGCTATAAGTTCAACTTAATTTCTGAATATGGCCACCACACATCAGATCCTTCATCCCATTGATCACTGGAAATCTTTCAATGGAGCAAACCTTCCACCAACACCCTACAATACTTAAGAATGGGGAAGAAGAGAGGGGATAATGAGAAGGATTCTTCTTGAACTCTTAAACTCTTGTGAAGCAATTCGACCCCAACCTGATATCAGAACTTTAGTGGCTGCAAAATTATCTTCAGTGGCTGCAAATAGATCTTCAATGGCTTCCCAATCGTCTTCAATACCCGTTAGAGAGAGAGAGAGAGAGAGAGAGAGAGAAGAGAATAAAATAGACAAGATTGGCTATGGGGAGCATCACCCAAAGCAAGTTGAGGCACATCACTCAACAAGAGGAGCTAAATCTCTCACATTCAATTAAAAAATAGTCAAAAGATGGGAATGGGAGTTGGAAGCATTGTTTTATAGAATTCTTGTTGACCTGTTGAGCAAGTTACTTGGCTTGGTGACCTATGAGAATAGGTCACCCATGAGTGGACATACTTTCCTTCATTTTTCCTTACAAGCTTTCTCCTTTAGAAACTGCGCCCTCCTTGACCATAGATGTTTACTTCTTTCATTAGCACTTTCTTTCCTTGTGAATAGGCCATTGAAATGGAAACTACACCGTTCAGGATGTTTCCTCTTTGGTAAACTGGACTGTTTTTTTGGCAAGTGCGCCCTCCTTAGGTTTTTCTAGTTGTTTATTCTTTCTGATTTGGAAACCTTATATCCACCTTCCTTCTCTTCATCTTTTTTCCATATCTTCACCACTTAATCCATTTTGGCAACATCTTCCACATGGGCGCCCTCTTGCCCCCCTTGCTCATTATCCATTAATTTTATTTATCAAAAATAACTTTAATAAATAAATTTGCCAATTTGTGAGACTTAGGCTAAAATTAATTCTAAGCAAATAGAATTAATACAATTTAATTCCCTTAGGGGTTGATCTTGTCCCCTTTCACCCATGGTACTGGATGAACCAAAATTGGGGACATGACATAGTTGTTGGTTTTTTTCCATCTAAGTTTAATGTGTTTTGCATCATTATGGTATGCCCTTAAAATCTAATTAATTATGAAGTGAAGGAGTAACTCCCACTTTTGATAAATAATGTTTCAATTATATGATTGCATTATAATGATGTTGACCACACAAAATGTCTATGTATGAATCAAAGATGAGGATATTAATGGAAGAAGTTAGCATTGATGATTTCATAGAATCAATTAAGAGATTTACTGAGAAATTATTGGAGATTGTTATGGAGATGGTAGCAAATGATTCTCTTGTTATGACATATTGTTATGATCACTTATTCTATATTAAGGGACCTATTGTACAATAAATAAAAACATGGGTAATGAATGATTGAATAGAATTTCATTTTCAAGGATTTATTGAGTGTAAAATTTGGATATCCCTTGCTAGATATATGTCTGAGTGTTTTCATTGTTAAATCTTAAACCTAACATTTGGTATCAAAACTTAATTTCCCATGTTGTTGAAATTGTTCACTCAGTAAAATTGTTGATATTCTAGGATGAATATTGTCCACCCTTCCATTGACAAGCCTTTAAGATATGTATCCACCCTTCCACTGACAAGCCTTTAAGATATTTATCCACCCTTCCATTGAAAAACCTTTAAGATATTCATCCACCATGATTCTACTCCAAAACCCTACTCTGTTAAGACACCTCCAAGGTATTTTGGTCGAGAGCACCCATTCGAAAGCAAGGATATATTTCAATCCCAAACCACCCCACCCTTTAGGCCTATCCAACCTCTCCCACTTCACCAAATAAAGCCCCTCCTTTATCTTATTACTAGTTTATAATAATTTGAAGAATTTATATATTATCTTCTCCAAAATGAACTTCAGGATATGCGCCATCGACATCCAATACGATGGAAGTCTTTCTAGTATTGACTTAACAAGAATAAACCTACCACCTAGAGATAACCACCTATAACACCAATTTTGAATACGCAGGGCTACCTTCTTCAGGAGCCAAGACCAATCACCTCTTCGGTAATCATTGGGCTTCAAAAAATATCCCAGGTATTTCATGCCCTCTCCGGACTCCTTCATTTGGAAATTTAAAACCCCAGCAACCTATATACACATGACCTGATATTCAATACCATTTTGCAGCAAAAAATATTTCTCAGAGCTAACCTCCATTCCTGATTCCAAACAAAAAAAATTCAATATTTCCTTGTATTCTAACCATTCATGCATAGCCGCTTAACCAAATATCAAAATGTCATCAACAAACAAAGAATGAGAAATCCAATGAGTAGTTAAGACCTTCACTCCCACTATCCTTCCTTCCACCTTTTCCTTCAAAATCAACTAACTAAGCCCTTCCACAACTAGCAAAAACAATATGGGAGATAGGGGGAATTCTTGTCTTAATCCCCTTTCACTCTTAAAAAAACTGGTAGGAGATCCATAAATTAAAAAAAACATAATTATTAACATAGGACACACACACCATAATCCAATTGGTCACTTCCAAACTAAGACCAATTTGTAAAAGAACTAGCCTCAGGAATCCCCAACTCACCTTGTCATAAGCTTTCACTATATCGAGCTTAAGAATGATAACCTCTAGTTTCTTCACTTTTATTGAATGCACCCATTCCCAGGCTATTCCCACAACGTATAAAATCTACCTGTTGTGTAAAAAACCAAACTGCTCACCACACATATGCTTGGAAAAATTGAGCAAGTAATTCTACTAGCAATTACCTTATACACCAAATTGCATAAAGAAATTGGTCGAAGTCACTAAAAGAACCCATATTGGAGGCTTTAGGGATTAGGGTAATGAATGTTGCATTCAAATACTTAGACACCTTCCCAATACTCCTAGATTCCTCCACAACCCCCCACAGATCCATAACGACAATATCAAAGAAATGTAAGACAAACTCTATAGACCACTCATCCAGTCCATGGATTTTTAATTTGGTAAACCCATCTAATGTATTTTTTACCTCTTCTATGGCCACAAGATCCCCCACATTCCTACCCTCTTCTACATTAAAGAACCTGGGATAGGTTAGAATGACTTGCAACTAAGCAATAATATTGTTACCTCCAGGATCATGAAAAATACCCCCAAATAAATATTGTTACCTCCAGGATCACAAACATTTCCCCAAACGCTCCATTAGAGAGACACCTACCTCAGCTACAGAGGGACTCCAATTCGACCAAACCAAGGCATTAAAATCATCCTCACTAAGCCATGAATGAGAGGATATTTTAACCCATGCTCAGTTAAATCCAATTACAGAACCACTTGGGAGTGGTCTGATACTTTAGAAGTATCTATTCACGACTTGTACCTAATAGAAACATCCACCATGTCTTTAGCAAGCAGAAAACGATCCAATCTCTTCACCACATCAACATCTCCTTTCCTTCCGTTTCTCCAATTAGGGACTAGAATGCTTTAAAAGTATATTTCCATGACATGTACTTGATAACAGCATCCACCATGTCTTCAACAAGTAGAAAACCCAATCTCTTCACCACAACATCATCTCCATGCCTTCCATTCCTCCAAATACAGATGAGAGGGCATGAAATGACATCAACCAACCTTGCCTTCTTGAAAAAATGGGAGAAGAATCATGCTAAAGGATTCAATCTGGTAGAGACACCCCAATTATCCCTACCAATAACAATCAAATTCAAATCCCCTGCTAAAATAAGTCGATGCTCCCTCAAAATTCCATTAGTGCCCAACTCACCTTATCATAAGCTTTCACTAAATCAAGCTTAAGAATGATAGCCTACAGTTTCTTCTCTTTTGTTGAATGCATCCCTTCCTGGGCTACTCCGACAACGTTTAAAATCTACTTGTTTTGTATAAAAAAATGCTCACCAAACATATGCTTGGACAAATTGAGCTTAATTATGCTATAATTACCTATGCAATTACCTTATACGCCAAATTGCACAAAGAAAATGGCCTAAAGTCACTAAAAGAACTTGGATTGGAGGCTTTAGGGATCATGGCAATGAATAATGCATTCAAATCCCCAAAAACCCTCCCAGTACTCTTGGATTCCTCCCCAACCTTCTATAGATCCATACCGACAATATCAAAGAAATGCAAGAAAAACTCTACAGACCACCTATCTAGTCCAAGGATTTTTTTTGTTTTGGAAAACCCTTCTAATATCTTCTTTACCTCTTCTATGGTCACACAATCCACCACCTTCCTACCCTCTTCTACATTAAAGAACCTAGGATAGCCTAGAATGACCTACAACTAAGCAAGAATATTGTTACCTCCATGATAAAAAAATAAGACCCTAGAAAAAAGATTAGCCTTCTCTTTCAAGTTCAAACGGACTTTTGAACACTTCCCCTAAAGACCTAGTGATCTCCCAAATGGAATTGGAATTCTTCCTATGCTCAACAAACCGATAACAAAATTTAGTATTCACATCACCTTGAGCCAGCCAAATGGATCTTCTTTTGAGCCTCCATGTCTCTTTTGCTAATCCTAGGAGCATGACTTTCCTAGATTCAATCTCTCCCAGGAGAAAATTATCACTTTCAGAAAACATGCCCTTACTATTAGCATAATACACCCCCCGAATCCGGTCTTCAATATCTAAAAGGGTTGCTTTCAAATCCTTCCTTTTACCAACCTCCCATTTGATGATGATTGACTTTAAGCATTTCAAATTTTGCACCGAATGCTCCATCAGAGATACACCCTCCTCAGCTATAGAGGTCCTCCAATTCAACTGAACCAAGGCATTAAAATCCTCCTCACTAAGCCATGAATGATTGAACTTGAAATGGTATTTTAACCTATGCTCAGAGAAATCCAAATGCAGAATCACCGAGGAGTGGTCCGATACTTTAGAAGTATATATCCATGACCTGTACCTAATAGAAGCATCTACCATGTCTTCAGCAAGTAGAAAACGATTCAATGTCTTCGCTACATCAACATCTCCTTGCTTTACATTCCTCCAAGTAGGGATGAGAGGGATTTAGAAGTATATATCCATGACATGTACCTATAGGAGCATCCACCATGTCTTCAACAAGCAGAAAACGATCCAATCCCTTTGCCACAACAACATCTCCCTACCTTCCATTCCTCCAAGTAGGGATGAGAGGGCACATAATGACATCAACCAACCTTGCCTCCTCTAACAAATGGGAGAAAAATCTTGCTAAAGGATTCAATTTGATAGAAACACCCCAAATATCCCTATTACTAATAGTCAAATTGAAATCCCCTACTAAAATAAGCCCATGCTTCCTCAAAATTCCATCATTGTTGATCTTTGTCCAAAAGTGTGTATATATATATATGTATTTCACTTTAAAAAATAAATCTTTCATATACTTCCACTTATTTAACAATTAAGAACATATGTTTGCATTGATAAGGCCAAACATTTTCTTTTGTATAAATTATTATTATTCTAAATATGTTTTCATTTTTTTTCTCTTTTATGTAATTTTCTTACCTTCTTATATAAATACATTTTTATCTTTTCTTCTTTATCTAATCTCTGACTCTTATATAAATATATTTGTATCCTTTAATTCTTTTTCCATTTTATATATTTTTTTTTTCAATTTTTTTGATATTCTTTCAAATGAGATTATTGCATAATGTCTATGGGATGTTGCTTGGGTGGTTGGGAGGAATGATTGTTACCTCTCCATGTTCAATTCTTGTAAGTGACATGATGCTCTTGTTGAGCCCCTATGTATTGACTATGTAATTCTGATCATACCTTGATTCTTCGAAATAGCAAGTATTGACATGTCTCCACTTGAAAAAGAGATTACATTACACAATAGAATTCACTTTTTCTTTTATTCTTTTAATGATATGTAATTTTATTCTTATTCATATTTTTATAAAAAAATTATATATTATTATTCTTTTATTTTTTTAATATTTTTTACATTCTTTTAAAACCAAATAACTATTTTTATATTATTTTTTCCATTTTTTCATAAATATATTCTTATTCTTATTTCTTTCTCTTATCTTACATCTTCCCTATTATGTATTATTCATATTCATTTCCTAATTCTTTTTCTCTTATTCTTATATAAATATTCTTATTTCTTTCTCTTATCTTACATTTTCCCTATTATGTATTATTCATATTCATTTCCTAATTCTTTTTCTCTTATTCTTATATAAATATTAATGAAGATATAATCAACTAACTGTTTTATTTGATCGCTTTCACTTTTCCAACTAAACCTAATTGAATTGTTTTGATTGCTTCTAGTTTTCCGACTGAACCTAATTAAATTGCTTTACTTGAATTGTTTTGATTGCAAAAGTAATTGTTTTGATTGCTTTTACTTTTGCAACTGAACCTAATTAAATTGCTTTACTTTTTTGTAAAAAGCAACCTCTACCAGTGACACTAAAGCTATATATTAATGATTCCTGTCGTGGAATTCCCATCTTCGTAGTATTCCAATCTTTTAACTTTTTTTTAATTAGATGCCGAGATAACTTTTTTTTCAATTACATGCCCACTTTTCCCACCGACAGCACCATTATCCTGTTTTTTCTCTCATCGATCTGAACACGAATATGATGACCACACTCTGCCTGTTTTTGCTCCAATAAACTTTCTTTTTCTTTCTCATATTCGAAGTTCAGTCTGCAAAACACCGTATGCTTATTTAGTAATTCATTCCTGTCGTTGGGTAACTGCTCTTCACATCCCAAACTCCCCCCTTCCCCCGGCGGCAGGCTGCAGATATACCCCCCATCTCAGTGCTGCTCTTCCAAAATAACAAGAAAGCCATGGCAACCATAGCAGCAGCAGGCGACGCCATAATCAACTCAGTCATTCAGCTGATGACTGATCTTCCTAAGAAGGAGGATAACCGTCGGATTCTGCAAACTGACTTGAGGCGTATGGAGAGCCTTCTACAATATACTCACATCTTCTTCTTCCGATATCAACAGAAAGATCTCCCGGAGATGATAAAGATTTGGTTGCAATTGCTGCAAAATTGCCTTACAGAGGCAAAAGGCCTTTTCGATCGCTCGGGACCACGCCAACGCTGTCTTGACTGTGTGGTGTGCCATCCCGGGAGACTTTCAGATGAAATAAGGGAATGGAATGCATTTTTTGATCATCTCTATCATGGCCTTTCAACTGACTTGTTTCAGCAAATTGCTTTATCAGGCAACGCCATGATCAGCGTTGCGGTCGACCCGGTCATGGAACTGTTGAAAGATGTTATTGAGAAGGAGGATAACCGTCAGATTCTGCAAATCGACTTGAGGCCTATGGAGAGACTTCTACGAGATTCTACCACCCTCTTCCAACCTCAAAAGGAAGCGTTCCTGGAGATCATGAAGACCTGCTTGCCATTGCTGGTAAATTCTCTTATAAAGGCAACAGGCCTACTCGATAGCTCCTCACCACGCCAAAGCTTTCTTGACTCTGTCTACAAAGAAATAAGAGAATGGGGGCCATCTTTTCAAAGTTGCTTGTTTCAGCACATTGTTTTATCAGGCAACGCCATGATCAGACTTGTGGTCGACCCGGTCATGATACTGTTGAAAGATGTTATTAAGGAGGAGGATAATAGTCAGATTCTGCAAACTGACTTGAGGCGTATCGAGATCCTTCTACTCGATATTACCACCCTCTTCCGAGATGAACCCAATATTACCACTCTCTTCCAATCTCAAAGTAAAGCCTTCCTGGAGATGATCATAACCCGGTTGCCATTGCTGGAAAATTCTCTTACAGAGCCAAAACGGTGCAATCCCAGGAGACTCTCCAAAGAAAGAAGAGAATGGAGCGCATCTTTTGATGAGATCTATCATGGCTTTCAAATATTGGTGACTTCTCTGCAGTTTCTTTCATCCAACCCGTTCAATATTGAAGATCAGGCAAAAGAGCCAGTTTCTTTCATACAACCCGTCTCCGGAGATGAGAGCTGGATGCTGTTTTGCAGAGTGGCTTTCAAAGACGAACCAGTTTCTATGGATATCCAAGACCGTGCCAGGAAAATTGCGGACCAGTGCAGAGGTCTGCCTTTGGCCATACATGTAGTCGCCGCAGCAATGATTGGGCAAAGCAGTGTACATGAATGGGATATTTGTTTATCTTCCATTCAAAACATAGCTACTGCTGAATCTGGTCTTGATGCAGAACTGTATGCAGCACTCCGATTTAGTTATGATGCTCTGCCCAATTCAGACGTGAAGAAATGCTTTTTATATTGTGCCATCTACCAGGAACATCAACAAATTGATACGCTCGAATTAGTGCATATGTGGATTGGAGAAGGATTGGTGAAGAGCAAACAAGGAACCTATATAATGGACATGGCCATTGGGCGCAAGTACTTACAACTCCTTGTAGACCGTTGCTTGTTCCAGACTGTCTACAAGCTGGAGACTGTCTACGCGGATGCATAGGTTCACGATGAGAATTGCAGGAGTATATCAGTTGCCAATAATTTAATGGAAGATCTACCCACTCATCTGCAATGCCCAAAGCTCGCGAGTCTCACCTTACGAGACAATCGAGAATTGAAAGAGATTCCGTCAGAATTTGTAGTGAGTCTAACCTCTCTCAGGGTTCTCAATCTGTCTGGCTGCAACAAAATAACTTCAGTCCCAACGTCAATAGAGCAGCTAAAAATGCTTGAGTTTCTCTCGTTAAGAGATCTTCCCATTGAAGATTTGCCTAAAGAGGTATGCCGTCTGTCTAAACTTCAATTTCTGGATCTTTCTATGTGTGGAAGTCTAAAATCCTTGCCATCTGAGATCGGAGAGATTAAAAATCTCAAGTGTCTTAATTTAGACTTGTGCGAGAGTCTAAGGGTGATTCCACGTGAGATCTCTGAACTCACTTCACTGAGCAGACTCGTGTTATGGACAGACTTAAGTATGGAAATGGAAGCGCCAGCAAGTATTTGGAGTTTGAAGGGTCTCAAAAACATGACGGAGTTGAGAGTAAAGATGAAGTGGGGGCAGCAACTGAAAGATGGCATAATGGGAAGCTGGTCGGAGATGAGGCACTTGATGTTGACATACTTGGGAGATGAGGATCTTCCTGAGGACATGAAGAGCATGAAGAAGCTACAGAGTTTTATGCTAGAATGGTACGATGGGTATCATTGTCTGCCGAATTGCAAGTTTGAACATCTTGAAGTGGTATCATTGTTTTGCTGCAGCATAAGGGAGCTCTCTCCATTGGAGTGGATGCCGAATTTAAAGCTTCTCAAGTTGTTTGGGTGCCCTCTGTTGAGAGAGTTGGGGATAGGGAGTCGTGGAAGTGGATCTCCAAGTGGATATCAAAGGTTACAGAAGTTGGTTCTCGATTACCTACCAGAGTTAGAGAGTCTGGGTGGAGCATCAAAGAGGGGAGCGTGGGATGAAAGAACACTACCCCACCTCCGTGTCTTGAAGATACGTGATTGCCCATCTTTGAAAAGATTCCCCACTGGAATGGAGAAGCTGCCGAATTTATGCGCAATAAGAGGCTCCGCAGCATGGTGGAGCAGCATAACATGGGAAGATGATGACATGAAAATCAAGCTGCAAAATATCTTCAAAGAAGAGTAACTAAATGTAATTTCAGATATTTGTATTTTTATTTTATTTTAATTATAATAAATTAAAATAAAAAAAAATTATATTTTATGTTATTTTAATTATAATAAATTAAAATTATTTTTTTAGTATAATAAAAATAATGTTTTTATTAACTAAACTTTATTTTTACTTTTTGTTTTTACATACACGTGACGTAAACATTTAAATATTATTTTCAAATTTTACATGATGCCACAGGTAAAGAGAGGAATAGCAGCAGTCCTTCGAGGAAGAGCCTAACAGTCTATATGTATGTATACCGTTAAAATATAAGAAATGTATATATAATTTAAAAGTATCTGCATATATTAAAGTTAGTTTTTTCAACTTTGTATATTTAATAACTAAATTTTATTTTTAATATATTTTATTTATTTTCACTTTATCAAATTAGAATTAATTAAAAATATTTTTTATAATTTTATATATAATTTGAATAAATATTAAATAATTTTTAGCCTTTTAAAATTAAAATTTTATCTTATTTTTGTCAAAGAAGTATTTTAAATTATAATTTAGTGATATTATTGATCAAAATTTAAGCTTTACTCCACCTAAAATCATAAATATTTTCAATTGATTATGTTTAATATGCATTATTTAAATGGTTGGAATTATTTAATTTGTTCTGATTATATTTTTTATATTTTATATGAAATAATTTAAATGTATGAAATAAGATGTGTTGCATTTGCTTATTTAATATATAGAGAACGAAAGTAAGGCTTATTCAAAAAAATACATTCTCCCATTTTTATATGTTTTAAAGGAGATTATATACATAGGGATGGATGCCACCAAGGATATTTGGGTGAGAATTTTCTCCTTAAAATCATTGTTAAGCTTAAATTTATGATAAGATGTTTGGAATCCATTGAAGGGTCACATGGATTTGGTTTTGAATTGGGTTCTAGCAATTTCTATAAAACTTAGATAGAGGCAAAGCCTCAATTCTTAAAGATGGTTTCTTAGCATGTTCAGAATTCATTTTTGGGGAGTTTAATTGAGCTTTCCTCAATTGGATTTGATTTGTTATGTGTGTTTCCTTATGACAAATTTGGTCTTTATGAATCATATTGTTGAAACTTAGGTACCAATAGTTGCCTCCAAGGAAGGTAACTCATTTTGTGTGTTTTCTTATGACATGTTTGGTGTTTAGGAGTCACATTGTTGACATTTAAGTAACAATAGTCATCTACAATGAAGGCAATTTGGTACATTATTGTTGGTAAATACAATTGTCACAAAAGTCCATCGTTGATTCGCGGTAAATGAATGTTGTCATTATCTTTCATGTGCATTTTTTTAAAATTTCTATAATGGATGTGTGTAATAAAGGATGCTTAAATCTCAATTTTTGACATATAATACAAATAACTCATCATAACGCATTTATTTTGAAGAGAATTGAAGTTAAATGCCAGCACAAAGAGACCCTTTGTAGGACTCTAGCTTCTCAAGCATGGAAAATGGTGGTTGACAATTCATAGCATGCACCATAAGTAGCAAATACCTCCATTCACAATTTTTTTAATTGAATCCTATCTTGAGGACTTGTGTGGATTACAAACACATATATACCTCTTGTACAATTGTATTTGTAAATGGAAACCAATTATATTTTAAAGCATTTTTGTGTTTGATTGGAAGATGGTAATAACCGGATTTTCCAATGTTGTGTCTATTTCATTTACATATTTATAGTCCTTATTTTCTAAATCCTATAGAACTAATTCAAATAAATTGATATTTCTTATTTTTAGGATGGTTGATCTTATGGTTTGGTGTAAAGGCTGATAGGTGTCACTCATGTCTTATTATTACTTTACTCATTCCATTTCATGGCCTATAATTGGAAATTGTGCAAGCTTAGATGTTATCAATCTAGTTGTTTGAGTTGATAATGGATTATCTCTTACTTGTCGGTTTTTTCCATCTAAGTGTAATATGTTTTTCATCATTATGGTATGTCCTTACAATCTAATTAATTATGAAGTGAAGGATTAAATCCTACTTGCAAAAAATAATGTTTAAATTATATGATTACATTGTAATGATGTAGACCACACAAAATGTCTATGGTTTTTTTCATTGGAACATGTCATGGGAAACCCTCATGTACTTCTCCTCATTTTGAGGATGGTACCCAAGGTAGACCATCAGCCTTGATTACAAGGCCTAACCCAGTGGGGACATCAAATGAGGCCCTTATATAGCATTGTATAGCCACTCGGGGATTTGATCCCGAGACCTTCTGCTCACAACTTACAACACTCAACCACTTGAGCTAGCCCACTGGGCTAACACAAAATGTCTATGTATGAATCAAAGATGAGGACAATTGAATAAGTTAGCATTGATGATTTCATAGAATCAATTAAGAGATTTACTGAAAATTTATTGGAGATATAAGTTATGCAGATGGTCACAAATGATTTTCTTGTACTTATAACATATTGTTATGCTCACTTGTTCTATATAAGGGACCTATTGTACAATAAATATAAACATGGATAATGAATGATTGAATAGAATTTCCTTTTCAATTATTTATTGAGTGTAAATTTTGGATATCCCTTGCTGGATATATGTTTGAGCGTTTTCATTGTTAAATATTAAACATAACATTTGGTATCAAAACTTAATTTATCATGTTGTTGAAATTGTTAAGTCACTAAAATTGTCGATATTTTAGGATGAATATTGTCCAAAGAAGTGGTGATTCTACTTGGAGTAGATAAATTAATGTTTTTTATGTTGTGTAAAAACTATATCCACATCTCTTGAAGAGCATTACTATTGGAGTTGTGAAAGAGAGGCATGATAATTCACTATGAGAGTTGTTTAAAGTTGTCCTAAATCAAGTAAATGTGGAGTTTGTAGAGAATCCAACATAAATTCGAGGCAATGTATGCCAAGTGTAGAATGCTAATCATTTGGATCAACATCATCCTTCAAACTTTTTGAAGTAACATCTATCCTTCGTCATGGTGACACTATTTGATGCCAATGATGGGTGGCCTATTTGGCACCGATGGTAGGAATTGGGGTGGTCTAGATTATATGTACAATATCAACTGTGGATAATTGTTTCAAGAATGCAATTTACTCGATGCATAATAGGGAGGTGAAAAGTAATGGGTTCCTTGGTCACGATGAGCAAAAAACTATTTTAGGGATTTAATGCACCGTCCCTTTATTTTAAATCCATTAGGGTTTTTCAAGGGTTTTTTTTTACCAATCTATTCTATGATTTCAAATTAAGAGAGTGATGAATTCCATAGATCGAGAGGGAGCAATATAGATGGAGATGAATCTATAGTGTAGGCTTGATTATCCTTTATCAAGGGCTTAACTTTGTGTATGCCACAACAAGGATTATGTTGACTGAAATGGAGAATGTAGCTTTCTCTAACCATAAAATGCTTGTTCACTGCAGGTTATTCAAGGGATTCTCCTACCTCAATAATATATAAGAGTTTGTCAACAATGGCAGCAAAATGCATGCCTAAGGTTGATTCATCGATTTAATAAATCTGCAGTAAGGGTTTGCCTAATGGTTTTTATGGTGAGCCTTATAAAAACCCTTGAATTTCATGCCCATTTGTTGCTATATCATTATTAGGCTCTAAGACCTTGTCTTGATATGTAGCCGATCAATTTTATCCTTTGAGGAGCTTGGGGTTTCAACTAATTCATTGTTTGATAACCCTTTTGTTGCCACATCTACTGAGACAAGGGATGCCAACAAAGCTCATGTAACAAATTTTTTCTATCATACATGTCTTAACTAGAATTTTTTACTCGATGTATGATATTAGGTGTTGTCTTTCAAGTTCATTGAGAGGTTCTTTGTTAAGGATGAGAGCATACCAATAGAAATATTTACAAAGATGAATGCTCTGAATATATGTAAAGTCTTGTTGCAGATATAACGTTGAATCCATTTGACATGGAGTTATAATTTTTATGATCATACCAAAATATACAAGGAAACTTAAAGTTTCTTTCTCAATCATATATTGCATCAAGTTGATGCCTTCTCCATGGAATTTAAATGTTTAAACCATCTAAAGCATGGATAATAGTCCAATGGTAGTTATGGTGTTCTGATGTGGAAAAATACAATTCAAGTGTTTTACCTAAGCTATAAATAATATATGTTTTCGTGTAACAAATGGAGTTTACATCATATTCTTAATACTAGTATCAACATTGTGATTATCCATAACCCATTTTTTGTAAAACGGTTCAAGCAAATTCTCAATTGAGTGAAACAACCTATCATGTACCAAATTACTGAAAAATGCCACCATGAAAAAATGCTACCATGTTTGAGGTTTGTCATATCTAGTATGTTGGCCATTGGATTCTTTTTTTCTATCCATGGATGATGACTTAAGGTCGGAGCCTAAACAATGAAGATTATTGTGTGCATGAAAACCATGACAAGGATGATTTGGGGTTTCTACAAAGTTTGAGTTCATGGTTTGCATTCTTGTAATTTGGGGAAATTTTATTATGGAATTGTCATTTGGATATAATTATTATTGTTAGCAAGGCATGTTTGTTCACCCAATGGTTTTTTTGTATGCATTGAGTGTCCTAATAAATAGGAAGTCAAACTTTGAATTAATTGTTATGTGTGAACTCATTGAAAAAATAATGACTTTTAGAGTCAGCGAAGGTAGTTCAATTTTTTTTATTTTTTTATGCATTGGATGTCTTAATATATAGGAAGTCAACTTTGAATTAATTGCTCTATGTGAATTCATTGAAAAGATAATGACTTTTAGAGCCAGCGAAGGTAATTCCATTTTTATTGTTGTCAATGTCTATTTTGATTTTGATTTTTTTGTAAGCTAGTACCCATAGAGTTTCAAACTGGTGATCTAACACAAGGAGTGCCTTAACAGTACACCCATTTACCATCTATTCTACACCCTGTAGAAATCAATGCTTATTTTGATTTATCCTTATATATCTCTATATATTTTTAAAAATTTATATGTCTTTTGACATTATATTTATGTCAACTTTTGGTTATTGGTTTTCCTTTATGAAAATATTTTTTTATTGATTCCAAGTTGTATCCAAGGCCTTTTATAAGCCTTTCTCATTGTGACTATCCTTTTATTTAGCTTCCTTGCTCCTATTAAATTATCATATTTTTGTGACCAATGTATTTTCCATAAATTTAATTTAAAAATAAATTTGTTTCAAAATTCCCTCTCTTTGGGTGTAGGTGCTTTTTAACATTTGGTTATTTTTATTAGTGTAATTATGAAAAGCTGATTCCTTTTAAAAACAATTTATTAATAATTTTTTTTGTTATATTACTATTTAAATTAATATTGAATTATTTAAATTTATTTATTAATATTAAATTATTTAAATTTATTTTTAAAAAATATAAATATAATTAGTTAGTGTTATAGTTGATACATTATATAATAATTAAAAATATTCAAAATTATTTAGAACAATGGTTTATTTCTTCTATATATTATTCAAATCCTTCTTGATATGAGTTTTAATCCTTCTATATATTATTGTGAAATTGAATGTAATACTGATATTATCTATATTAACATATTTAATCTTAACATGGTATCAGAGCTAGCCCGAAGGAAGGCATTGTATGGAATTTACGACACTTGTTACACTTGCGACAAATTGGAAACTAGGGCTTGGTATAGTAAAAACTTGTCATCGTGGCACTTTCGCTATAAAACCGTTTTGGAGAAGGTTCAGGATCTGAAACGTTTACAAGACGAAGAAGAAATGTTCATGTAACTTGTGTTCGAAGATCAACCTCAAATTCATTGTACTTTGCGAGATATGATTTGTACAAGTTAGGGTTTCTGCCTCTTCTAGAATGCAGCCCTAAACAAGTGACCTAGGCACAAAGGTCATATCTCAGGCTAGGAAGCTGCAAATGGAATTCCTTAAAAAGTTAGCAGCTAGGGCATAGACTGTAGTTTGACAGGTCCTCTTTTCGGATGCCGAAGTTGAAATAGTGACACGTGGCACTCCATACAAGTTCTCTATGATGTTTCATCCCATAAATAGGTCATGTTGCGACACTTAGCATATATCTGTCATGGAGAATCCATTGAAGATCAGATCTGTGGGGTTGGAAAGATGACAGGTTAGGCTACTACAGGCCGAAGTTTCAGACCCTGCAGATCCGAAATTTCAGAGATGCACCAAAAACAATACGGCACATCTGAAATGACTCAACGGAGGAAATCAAGGAGGAGGAGGAAGAAGCTCTCACTTAGGGTTTTCAGTGTTTAGGTATGGAAGGACCTAATACAATGTTGGAGACACCTGATGCAACATTGGAAACTTTTATAATGGATTTGGAATCCATTCATCATAGATATTAATCGTCCATCAAAATGTTGTGGGAGGAAGGAGATTGAAAATTAGGGTTTCCAAGTAAGAAGAAACCCTAGCAAAGTTGGGAGACTCATAGGGAAGCAATGAAGGAGGTTTAAATGGTGCCGATATTCTATCATCCTAGCACCATGAACATATATAAGATGTTTACAAGTGATCTACCTTGGATGGCTAGCGTTATACCCTTATAGAGAAGACTACTCGACGGGTATGACTTGAGAAGATACAGGTATATTTTGAAATATGTTTCATGATTAAGTTCATAATATGTTTGTCTTCATATTATTGAGGTTAGTACAATCATGATTAGTTTTTGATTGTCTGATCACCTTAGTAAAATTATGAATGCATGTGAATGATAGAAGACATTCATTGATTAAGGTTATGACACTTATGATTGTACTAAAGCACCTGTGTTGTTGTATGAGGATGATGTTGTCTACTAACAAGATACAAGTACATCAAGAAAGACAAATCAAGTTCTATGACAATGGCGACATGAAGACAAAGACTCATCCATAGTCTTTGACCACATAGAAGCTCTACTTACGAGGTATGTATGACTTTGGTCTACTTTGCTTAACTTATGAGATATGCAGGTTCTAGCACAAGGTCTCTAAATCATTGAAGAGAACAAAGAAGATATTGTTTGGGTATGTTAAGACATAACCAAGCATGATAATCCAGGTATGTTTTCCTATATCAAGTTAGAATCCTACTTTGTGTTAGGATCTTAGGTAAGTATACCTGGGTATGAAATGATCATGACCATACATACTTAAGATTATTTAGAATCATAATGTTTTGATAGTATTGAGATTATATTAATGAATGTATGATTATGTATGAGATCATGAGGATGACACTAGTGCACACTTAAGCATGCATAGTGGTACATAATGGATAGAAGTTCAAAGACATATAATGATGCTATCATAAAATAGAGATCAAGCGGGAGGAAACCACACAAACATAAAAGATAACTATTTGAGTTGTTAATGATATTGCTTGTAATAGTTGTATGCATATTTGTATTCCTAGAATATAGCATGCATAGTGTAAGCATTCATATAGCATTGAACAGTATACTACTAATATGCATATGATGGGTAAGTTGGACAAACATTCCATTGTTGTTTATCTAGAATGAAACCTCTTTTTTGACATGCTAAGAGCTGTGCATGCTCTTGATAGTATGTTCTGGTAGAGATGGAAGGCATCTAGATAGCCACTGTATGCATACAGGATATGGAAAAGTGTTGTGCCAAAGTATTAGTCAAGATAGTTGCATAACTATGTGAATCATATATGTATGCATAATAGGTTATCATGTCAACATGATTTGATGATTATGAAGTATTACTAATCATGTAATTAACTTTGATTTGTAGGAAAGATCATGAAGAATGATGAACACCCGTTCCAAAGAACAAGTGATGGATGTTCAACAAGAAGACTTACAAATCAAACGTACTATAGAAGGCTTGTGGCTAGAGGATTCTCTTAGAAAGAGGAAGAGGATCATGACGAGATGTTTGCTCCAAGTGGCTAGACAAGACTGTTCTCTTAATGGTGTAATTGAAGAAGAAGTGTGAATCAAGAAAACTCCCAGAATTTAATTGAAGAAATCTCTGTATGGGTTCAACAGGTATCCAGGATTGATAGTCATTTGATGAGCTTAATGATAACCACGGGTGATGCAGATTTCAACCTTTGCTACAAGGTTGAAGATGGTTTCTATATACAAATGAAATTATTCTCTTAGATGGATGCACGAAGGAACTGACCATAGATTTTGAATGTTCTTGAGGCTCATATCAGTAGACCCATCTGACGGGGGATGGCACGGATAGATATGCACAAGATCACTCAATGCAGAGTGTGAATGATGTTCAGTCACAGGGGGAGAATTGATAGCTTCTTGAAAAGATTGGGCTTTACCAAAAGTAAAGTTGATCCTAACATTTACCTTAAGGTTATGAACCTATCATACTATCATTGTATGTGGATGATCTCTTTCTGACATGGAATGAGAAACAGATCATGGAAAGCAAGAAGAATCTAGCTACAGAATTTGAGATGAAAGATCTCGGATTGATGCATTACTTCCTAAGTTTGGAAGTATAGCAAGGCCCAGAAGGAATCTTTCTCAACTAGGGAAATTATGCAGTGGAAATATTGAAAATATTTGATATGTTGGAATGCAAAGCCATGGCCAATCCCATGGATTCCAACTAGAAGTTGTTAGTTGATGACTCATCAGAATTAGTAGATGTGACTCTGTACAAACAGATTATTGGGTCATTGATGTATCTGACGAATACTAGGCCAGATATATGCTTTGCTGTGAACACCTTGAGTCAGTATCTAGTGGAACCTAGACGTGTTCACGTAGTACTTGTAAAGCATGTGATGAGGTACCTAAAGGGTACGAGAGACTTTGGTCTATATTATCTTGGAGATTATCAGATTGTATGGCTACACAGATGCTGATTGGGTAGGAAGTGTATCAGAGAGGAAGAGAACATCGGGTGGATGTTATTGTCTGGGATCTGCCATGATATCGTGATTTAGCAGGAAGCAGTCTAGTGTGGCTCTCAACACAGCTGAAGCGGAATATATATAGCTTCTTGCTCTGCTACTTGTGAAGCAATATGGCTTCCGAAGTTGTTATCAGGATTATTTAACTTAGAGATGGACTCCACTGTGATCTTGTGTGACAACCAGAGTTGTATCAAGATGATAGAGAATCCAGTGTTCCATGATAAGTCAAAGCACATAGAGATCTGATATTTCTATATACGAGATATGGTGCAGAAAGGATCTATAAATCTCAAGTATGTGAGCATTAACGAACAAGTCGTTGATTTATTAACCAAACCTCTATCTCTAGTTAAGTTTGAGTATTTTCAAGATAAGCTTGGTGTAGTTCAGAAGGACCCTCCTCGAAAGGGGGAGTGATATGGTCGATGATGATACTTGGATACTGGCATTGATATGGATACATGTATTGATGATGAGGTTGCCTATATCGACAGTAAGGTCGATGATGAGGTTGCCTATATCGACGATAAGGTCGATGATGAGGATACCTGTATCGATGATGAGGATACTTGTATCGATGATAAGGATACTTGTATCGATGATGAGGATACATGTATCGATGATGAGGATACTTGTATCGATGATGAGGATACCTGTATCAATGATGAGGATACCTGTATCGATGATGAGGATACTTGTATCGATCATAAGGATACATATGTCGATGATAACAACGATGATGTCGATGATACCGATGATAAGGTCTATGATACCGACGATAAGGTCAATGTGTGTTCCTTAGACTTTGTCTAAGTGGACGAGTGGATTGCATCATCCCTGAACATTTGGTTCAAAATTTACGTGATGGGATTGCATCATCCCTGGTTAAAAATGTACGTGATAGGATTGCATCATCCTTGAACGGTTGGTTCAAAATGTACGTGATAGGATTGCATCATCCCTGAACGTTTGGTTCAAAATGTACGTGATAGGATTGCATCATCCCTGAACGTTTGGTTCAAAATGTACGTGATAGGATTGCATCATCCCTGAACCTTTGGATCAAAATGTACGTGATGGGAATGCATCATCCCTGAACGGTTGGTTCAAAATGTACTTGATGGGATTGCATCATCCCTGAATGGTTGGTTCAAAATGTACGTGATAGGATTGCATCATCCCTAAACGTTTGGTTCAAAATGTACGTGATGGGATTGCATCATCCCTGAACGGTTGGTTCAAAATGTACTTGATCGGATTCCATCTTCCCTGATTGGTTGGTTCAAAATGTACGTGATGGGATTGCATCATCCCTAAATGGTTGGTTCAAAATGTACGTGATAGGATTGCATCATCCCTGAAGGTTTGGTTCAAAATGTACGTGATGGGATTGCATCATCCCTAAACGGTTGTTTCAAAATGTACATGATAGGATTGCATCATCCCTGAACGTTTGGTTCAAAATGTACGTGATGGGATTGCATCATCCCTAAATGGTTGGTTCAAAATGTACGTGATAGGATTGCATCATCCCTGAACATTTGGTTCAAAATGTACATGATAGGATTGCATCATCCTTGAACGTTTGGTTCAAAATGTACGTGATAGGATTGCATCGTCCTTGGATTTATGTCCTAAATTGATAGGGATTGACAATCCCGTAATTGGGTCATGTGTGTTGCAGATGTTGTTGATCAAGAGATCCAGATGATGATGTTGTTGATCGAGAGATTCAGATGATGTTGTTGATCAGGAGATCCAGATGATGATGTTGTTGATCGAGAGATCCAGATGATCATTGTTGATCGGGAGATCCATACGATGATGATGTTGATTGAGGGATCCAGACGATGATGATGTTGATCGAGAGATCCAGACGATGCTGTTGATCGGGAGATCCAGATGATGATGTTGTTGATCGAGAGATACAGATGATGCTGTTGATCGGGAGATCCAGATGATGTTGTTGTTGTAGCTGATCGAGTGCTGCAGAAGATGAAGACTCAGTACTGAAGATGTTGATGTTCCAGTATTGAAGATTTTGAAGATGTTCTAGTAACTGTTTGAGTTACTGATGATGATTAAAGAAAGCTTCCAATGATTTATAGATGTATCATGTATCATGTAGTTGATGAATCCTTTCTCCTGCAAATGTTGTTAGAATATCCTTCTCGTTAAGGGGGAGTGTTGAAATATTGTAACTTCTAAGAATATTCTATTTGTACTTTATCCGGAGATGTTTCATTCCTCCACTGAGACCTTATTGTATATTCAGAGATGTTTATTCCTCCGTCAAAATGTGATAACTAGGGTTATTAGACCTCCCTAGTGGGGCCGGACCTGAGTTAGTTGTTTAGGGGTTATTAGACTCTCCTAGGAGACGTCGGCCCTGTTAGGGTGAAAATTCAAGTCGGAGTAGTATTGTATAAATAGAGGAGGTGTGTTCCTCATTTATCACTCATTCACTCACTTGTGATTGGCGCATAGGAGAGAGAGAGATCTTCATAGGAGGAGAAGGAGCTCTTTTTTTGGGATTACATCTTTGTATTTGTTGGTCATCTATATTGAGGAAGCTTTGCTGGGTTTTCTACCCCATGAGGGTTTCCCAGGATAAATCTGCATCTCTTGTGTTTATGTCGTGCTTGTTGTTCTTTCATTGGTCCTGTATATGCTATTGTTTTGAAATTGAATGTAATACTGATATTATCTATCTTAGCATATTGAATCTTAACAAGAAGCAATTACAATGTGCTATCTAAGCTCTCAATTAACTGATATACCCAATCCCTAATTTAGCAGCACCTTCTTCCAAGCTCTCAATCATCACCCTTGCAAGACTTACAAGATCATAAATTTTTTGCTTTCGTAATCATACCTCCAAGTTTGGCTATGGATGACTCTCCTTTTGTAGGATTTGGGAGGCCAACCACTTGGAGAGATTTTTGGATCTAGATGAGGATAAGGTGGATATAAGGATCATAGGTTACCTTTAATATAGATTGAGCACATATTCGAAGGTTAGGAAGATCTACCTCAAAAATCTCATCAAAATATTTATCCAAAATTCAAGGAAAATGGTCAAAGAAGGATTTTCGCTCCCCTAAAGCAATGTACAGAGTGACTTTCGCTCGTCTAGAGGCTTACAAGGACTGAAAATGAGGAAGTTTTCACTCCTAGGACAACTAGGAGGGGGCGAAAATCTCAATAGGAGGCTCAAAAACGGGTTTCTTTGGTTAGATTTCGACCCCAAAACACTTGGATTCTTCCCAAGGATTACTAGGGAGTGGACCAAGTACATAATGAAGGATCCTAACACCTCTAAGGAGAACTAAAATCATGTTTTTCATGGTGATAAAACATGAAAACCATAACTGACACATTGTGTGACAATTCGAGGTATAACAAGTGCCCCTTAAAGTGTGAGGTTAGAAGGAAACTAATGGCCGAAACACTTTACCAAAAGTAAGTCTCGAGGGATATCTGAAAGAGAACCAAAGAAGAGATGCAAAAAAACATCAACAATATGTCTATCAACTCCGAGGCGGGCATACCCATGCTAGGAATAGACTGACTCAAAGCATAGTCACTAACCAATACACTACGGATCCATGAAAGTACTTATCAAAGAATATGGCCACCAAATGATACAATGTGGATCCATATATTAATGACTGAAAAAGATGATGGCTACAAAGATACAAGGTAGATCCATGATAAAACAATATAGTCATAGAATAATACAAAGTGGATTTGTGTGACAATACATGCCTGAGGATCAACATGATGTCCATGTAGGAACCTACTAAAAAAATATCCATCACAACCTGGGTAATAGAAAAATTCCCCAGGGTCTTCAACCTGATCCCGAAATGATACGATTCTATCCATGTGAGTAGATGTCCTGACATTAAACATGGTAGAAACCACTTGATTATAGGTCAATTTTGTAAACCGTTAACAAGTGCAAGGGAAATCACCAGTGATGAAAATGATATCCCAAGGTATCTTAGTATACATTCCATTGGATGTTAATAAATGAACTAATGTCGAAAACCCACGAAATCTCCCAATCAGAGGCCAATGATGAAAGCCTATTGTTGGAAGTGAGGAAACCTACCATTGAAGCATGTAGGTCATAAGGTACTAAATAGTCTCCAAGTCTAATTCCCAGATGATGTGCTAAATTCGATAGGAATAGACTCATTGAAGGAGGGCCATGATGTTTCCCACGTCATCGACATGAAACCGAAATAGGAAGTCGATGTAAAATGATAGATCAAATGAGTATGAACTGAAACAAGGATATAAGGTCAATAATATTTAGAGGATGACTCAGGTTAATACTTCCCTTGAACATTGGACGACACGACAAATGACTAGGAAGCATTGACTCAACGAGAAAGAGACCAAAACATAATGCAACAATGACTGAAGCATTCTTTAGATGACCCAAAGGAGTGATATGACTCATGGAATTGGTATGACTCAGAGGCAAGCAAATTACCCAACTATAAGGTGAGATGCAAACAGGTGCCATGTTCAAGGGTGACAACAAGCTTCCATAAAGCTTTCAAACAAGACTTAACCCATTCTTCCCAATTTCCCCCCCATCATGATGGATGAGTACCTCTTTGTTTTTTAATGAGCTTAAGGAGGATAACAGATGCTCGGTATAGCACATATTCTATGGGTCCCTCATCCTATTTTTTTCGAACCTGAAGAAGGAGGGGTTTGGTCCCATATGGGCCCTTCGATGTTTGAGTTTACAAGTCCAAAGAAGGAAAAATTGGTGATTTTTCATGTTTATAGAGTTTGAAAAGAATCTAAAGAATACTCCATAAGGCCTTTTTCGTAAATTTAGTTCCCTAAGCTCGAAAAAGCATAAAATAATACCTAGGAGAACTCTTCTAGTCATGATTGACTAGAGTATTCCTTTTTCATAATTAGTCCAAGTGGTCTGAAAAAGGGGTAAACTATCACCAAACGGAAGTTCTTTCAAATCATTTTACAAGCATGAAAGAGACAAGTTCGCTTGACAATATTTTCATGTTTAAGGAGTCTAAGAAGATCTTAAAGGAGACTCCAAAGTGCTCCTTTTTCGTATAACTAATCTCACGAGGTTTAAAAAGGGATAAACTATCACTTGAAATACTAATTTGTCATGGTTGATAACCAAGTACGAAAAAGGTAAAAAGTATACTCGGCACGGTTACTCATTAGACACTTCCTCCTTATTTTACGAGTATGAGAAAACCAGACTAAACTCGACACCTTTTTCCTTAACTTTAACAAGCATGGCTATGGTATCAAAAGCACTCAGAATCTTTTTCATGTTTTAACCAAAGCACGAAAAAGTAAAAACTAAGTTCAACACCTCTTACTATTTTTAATGAACTCGAAGAAAGGTTGGAAGAATGTTCATTTATATCATTACCACCTATTCAAAGTATACTTTTATATTAAGTTTTGGTCTTTCCTAGTCATTACTAAGAGGCATTCTCAATCTAAAACCTGATATAGCTCTTGATCTGAGCAAAATCAAAAAAATTCTTCACTTTCAGGACATTTTTGCTCCCCTATAGTGGGTACCCGAGTGAATATTCCCCATTTTCGCTCCCTTCTAGTCATACCATGAGCAAAATTTTGCTCCCTTCCAGTGTTTGTTGGAGCGAAAAAAATCCCTCTTTATCGCTCTGATAGTGAAGGACATGGGAAAAAATCCCCTATTTAGGACTTTTTGGGGCGTGTTTGGTCTGATTTTGCTTGGTTTCTTGCATGGATACTTTGTGTGTGACATTTTTTTGTCTAATTGATGTTTTGTCTACTCTTAAATCCAAAGTTGAGTGCTTTTTGGATCACTTTTGTGCTCATTTTGATTTTGTTCAATCCTTGAAGGCTTGAGGCCAATATAGGCTAACATGATTCTGTGTTGATCTAGCCACTTTCCATCTCTGATTTTTCTTGATCAGTGGTACCTATACCTCTATTAGATTGATTTGGTTACCCTTCAACCCTATTTGGAATAATTTGGGACCTTCTTAAGATGTTTGGGAATCAAGGTTTGATTAGGGTCTTTTGTACCTAATCTTATGTTTGTCTTTGTTTTGGGTGTAATTTGCAATCCCTAACAAGTCCATAAGTGTCCAAAAGTGTTTTAACCCTTCCCAACCATCTGATTTTTGTTGGATTCATCAGTTTAGGTTTCAAAAATATTTATTTGGTTTGGTTTGATTGCTTGAGTGCTTTTTTTTTTTCCTTCTTTGTTTTTTCACCTCTTCTAAGTGTCATTTGGTTCTTCCATTTTAATTGAAAGCAAAACAAAGAAGTTTTTAGGATCTTTTGTGCAATTCAAAGTTCTTGGAAAAAGAAGAAAACGGAAAGGGTTTGCATTTCACTTTTTGAGTTTAGTTTTTGGTGTGATTGAAAGCATTGAAAAATAAAAAGTGATTGTATTCTAGTTAATTACTAGGGCATTTTTTTAGCTTGCATTTTGAAGAAAATTTCGCCTCATGGTCAGGGGGCCATGAATCATGTATTATATAGTCCCTTTGAATCATATATAAAATCATCTTTTGCATTGAAAGAGTAATTCATGTTTCTTGCATTGGGTATATGAATTGGGAAAGAAACATATTATCTTCTTTGCCATAGCTAGCATTCATCGAAAAGGAAAAAATTGCATTTCATTTTTTGGTGCATGGTTTAGAGTCGAGTCAAAACACCATTTATTCCACTTCCTCCTACCCTATTGAGTAATAAACAACCATACAAAGGAACAAGGAACATAATCTAAAATCAATTAGACTTTTTCTTTTATAGAAAACCAACAAGTCTAGGATTTTAGGGCCTTGGTTGTAGGGCGGAGAGTGAATTATCCAAGGTCACTGAAAGAAAACTAGGAACACTGAAGAGAGAAAATCCATTAGTAGCATGAATTTCTTGGTGGGAAAACTCCTCTAGCACAGGATTCAAGCGGTAGGAGAAGTCAGGAAGAGTGCTCGGACTGGTCCCCGACATTCTCTCTCGGAGGGGTTATGCGAGTTAGGGACTAATCTTAGTAGTGGTAAGTCCTCAGGGTGATACCACTATGTAAGTTGCTACGGGTCTAAGACATTTATCTTATGTTCCTTTCACATTCGCAAAATCCCTCTCCCACGACTGTTCCTCCCAACCACCAAGCATGAAGTGGTAGCCTTAGTTGTTTTTCCAAGGTTACCTTCCCAGGTGACTGCTGATAATTCCCAGTTTCAGGTATCTGATAGCCCTTTTTCCACAGTGAAGCATAAGAAAGGTGAAGAAATACACGTGTTTTGTGGGAGAAATGATTTACCTTGATTATTTAATGAAGTTGTTTTAGAGATTATTCTTTTTATGTTTTAAAGTATGTTTAATAAACTAATTATATGAAAAACGAGTATGATTGAGCAGGTACAGGTACACTAAGGGACAAACGTGCAAATCAAGTGGAGGACTGAAAGATCATACAGAGCTCAGCGCCTTTCTTTTCCCTAATTTATATAGAGAACTCCTGTTCGAGCATGATCGGCAATTATACATATAGTTAGGTTAAGCACTAGAGGCATATATATATGGACCTCTCGGCTAGCAGGAGGGGCCTGTTGCCATTTTTGAGAACCATCGTTTTACATTTTTATACTACTGAGACAATTTGTGTTATAGACCTTTTATTAAACCATGAAGTGACTATTTTGAAAAAAGATTTTGATGTTGCTTTCAATTCAATGTCTATAAGTTTTCTCCACTCCTAAGTATGATTTGGAGAGGGCCCCTCCAACACGTAAGTCAGGAGATCTTACTGTTTAGGTATTTTTCATTATTTGCTTTGTATTGATTTAATCTATATCGCATGTGGAAGTATTTCTGATAGCATTTAAATAGCACGAGTTGATTTCTGTAGTAAAGCGACCATTCTGATTCTGTAGTTGGTTATAGCGCAATCTGTAGTTCAGTATTTCTGTTTCCGTAGTCCTGTAGCAGCATTCCGCCAAGACTTATTTCGACACTTATTTTCCTGTGTGCTTGCATTATTTATGAAACAGTGATCCAGATCTTGAAGCTCATGCACTTTTCCACTATTATAGTTGCTCATGAAGATTGATTACTTTCAGTACTTTGATTAATTGATGGTTAATTCGTAGCATTAGCTAACTGCATTCTGAACTTAGTTTTTGGGCATTTGAATATTTCAGATTAGATTTCCAGTTTATGTATTTGAATTACAGTGATTACTTCTGAAATTAGAGATCCATCTTTCGGTATTTTAGAATAGATCTGCCAAGTTTTTAGCATTCAAATTCATGGTATTTACTGTTTTTTTCTGCAAGTTAATTCTTAAAGTATATTTACTATTTTTCAGCATTTAACTTCTTAACATAGATTTACTATTTTCAGCATCCAACTTCTTAGCATAGGTATTTCTCATCCATAGGATTAGGCAATCTTTTCACAGCTTATTCAACTTCCTTTTAGGCAAACCTTTAAACATTGACACTAACACCCAACCACAACAAAGACTATCCTATAAGAGCACATATAGTGCCAGCACCTCTGAAGTTTGTACGTCCCCCGGGTTGATAATTAAAGTAGGCTCCTGGTCTAGCTGCCCTCATTAGGCATCCATTATGAGAGCTCACCAACTGCAGTGGGTGTACCTTCAGTACCTGAGACAGACATACAACGCACGATTTTGGCTTCTCGGGAGGGTACTTGGATGTGATCGATACTTGCACCTATGGATGTCCATTACAATTTTTTTGTGGATAACTATCTCTCGTTTCTTCATTGACGTCCTCATATCCCGTCTTTGGAAGATCCCTACTTCCTTTCTCTCTATTACAAAAGATTTGCTTACTTGTTATCTTATAGGAACTTTGGTAGTGTGTGCACTTTGATTTAGCAAACCCTAGGGTGAGTTCGTGTCCATGGAAACGGTTCTGGAGCCTGCCAATCAAGGAATTCCTTTATGTTGGGATCCTCGTCTTTTCCCTTGTTTTGGAAATATTGGTCATCCTTACATTGCAAAATTGAATCTTCCTGGATTCACATTAGGGTTCTTGTTACAGAGTAATTTTCCACCTTGTGAGCATCAACACTCTTTGTCCTGCAAGATCCATTTCATTGACTCAGATTCAGTTTATGACCTCCAGAAAACACTTTTCCATATTTTTTCTTCCTACCCGCTAGTTGTTCCACTATAGCTAGCGTACCCGTGAGCTGTTCCACTGTAGCCCACGGGTGACAAGTAAAATGGTTAAAGTCACTAGTTAATTACTTTTTACTCCCTTTGGTCTGCCTTAGGAGTTCAGGATGGATCCAGTCCTAACGTTATCAAGTTTGATACTACTGACATTCAACCTCGCTTACCCTACCACATGGCTTTTCAGATCCAAGTGGAGTGCCTTCAGAATTTCGTTAGATGAACGGTGTTTGACGAAGCCGTGTCTATGTCAGTAATGTCCTTATCTTGTTGGAAAGCTCTTGGCTCTCCTCCCTTATCAAATTCTATGACCATGCTCACTGCTTTTGATGGTCATTTAAGCCGCATGGGATTATCCCTTCCCTTGTTGTCTGCTTGGGTGGGAAACCCGTGCCTATTGAGGTCGAGGTGGTTGATGCACCCATCGACTATAACCTTCTTTTGGGTAGGAATTGGATGTACGCTATGAAATCTGTTGTGTCCACTGTGTTCAGAATTATTTGCTTTCCACACGAAGGCAATATTGTGACGATTGACCCGCTGGATTTCGTTCATCCTGGTTCCACAACATCCATGAGATCAGTGGTCCCCCAAGTTACAGATTCTCAGCTAGCAACTGGGAACATGGGTGTCGGATTGTACCCTTCATTGTTGGGAACTTTTGATTTCCCTTCACCCATCGCTTTTATTGGAACCATTTTTTATAACGCACCTCCTCTAGTTTATAATGTACCATTCTGGACTTCATATTTTGATGATCCGTGGACCTTACCGTCCACGAATTCCACATCCGTAGACATTGCGCATATTGGGATGGCTATGCCATTGTCTGCTGCTGAGCTTGCTTACCAAGATATTCAGCAAGCCACTGCAGAGCCATATCCTCCCTCTTCCTGGACAGAGGAGGAAGATCCTGTTATGCTGTCGGTTTGTGCAGCCAACTCATCTTGTTTGCAAGATTGTCTTGAGAGTACTTTACCTTTAGATGAAGCTATTGTTCAGGCCATGTGTGGTAGTGACAGGCCTTGGGAAGACATGTATCATTTCTCACATTTTCTTCTCAACCCTGATTTTATGGAACAAGACGAGTTTAGGATGGCTCTAGCCGAGATTGTTGGTCACCTTGTGGCTCCTTGGGATTCGCATGGAATTTTCGCGGAGGGGAATATGGCTAATATTTCCCCTACTACACCAATCAACATTTCTCGTACACCCAGAAAGATTGAGAATGTTTACATCTGTGACGATTGCTCTCCTGAAGAGGTGAGCATTTACACCGACTTGTTTAAAGAGCTCCGGGAAGCTTTCGCCTGGTCATATGAGGATATGCCAGGAATAGACCCCAGCATTGTTGAACATGAGATTAGAACGTATCCAGATGCTAAACTAGTTCGACAACGCTTGCATGCTATGAACCCTCGAAAGGCAGCCACTATTAAGGCAAAGGTGGAGAAACTGATCAAGGGTGGTTTTATCTACCCGGTTCCCTTTACTGAATGGGTGTCAAATCCCATTCCTGTGGATAAGAAGCAGGGAACTATCCGCGTGTGCACTGATTTTAGAGACCTAAACCGTGCATGTCCTAAAGACAATTTCCCCACGCTATTCATAGATCAAATCTTGGATGCTTGTGAGGGAAGCGAAATCTTTTCATTCATGGACGGATTCTCGGGATATAATCAGATTCAGATCAAACCTGAGGACCAACATAAAATAGCTTTCATTTGTCCTTGGGGTACATTCGCATAGCGGAAAATGCCCTTCGACCTTAAAAACGTCGAATCTACATTTCAACGTGCCATGACCTATGCCTTTCACGACCTTAAACGTATAATGGAGGTTTGCTTGGACGATCTTGCTGGCCACTCTCGTAAGAGACCAGACCACCCTAAGCACCTCCGTTTGATTCTCGAACGATGTATACACTACAAGATTCGATTGAATCCTAATAAATGCATTCTTTGCTATGAGGACAGGTCACCTTTTAGGTTTCATAGTTTCGAAAGAGGGTATTAGAGTCGATCCTCTTAAAGTTGAGGCAATACTTTGGTTGCCTCCTCCATGCAATTTGTTTTAACTTTAGAGCCTCCAAGGGAGAGCTACTTTTCTACGTCGGTTCGTGGTGAATTATGCTAATCTTACCAAAGGTTTCGCGTGCTTATTGAAGAAAAACACACCGTTTAGCTGGGATGAGCGATCCCAACAGTCTTTGGATGCCCTTAAGAAAGCTTTGGTATCGACCCCTGTGCTTAGTCCATCTGACTTCGCACGAGATTTTATACTTTATGTGGCCGCGTCTCAGGAGACGATTGGCATGGTCTTGGTTTAGGTTGATGATGTGCTTGTGGAGCATGTTATCTATTACCTCAGTCAAAATTTAGTAGACGTTGAACGAAGATATACTCATGTGGAAAAGTTATCACTTGCGATTGTTCATGCAGTCCAATGGTTACAGCACTATATCATGCTTAGAAAAACCACAGTCATAGCACACATCAATCCGTTTCAGTTTGTGCTATCACGACATCTTATAGAGGGGAAATACAATAAATGGATTGTAATTCTTCAGGAATTTGAACTTGAGTTTGCTTCGGTGAAGTCGGTCAAGTCCTTGGTTTTTGCTATGCTTATGTCGGACCTTTCACGACTAGATGAGGATTTTGTCCATGAGGATTCCTTTGTGGATGAGAACTTATTTCTTATCTCGTCTGAGGACCCTTGGTATGGGGATATCAATGTATATCTCCAAACTTTGAAGTTTCCTCTACATTATTCACGAGATGAACGATGGCGTGTGAAACATCACGCTAAATATTATACTATCGTCGCGGACACTTTGTATCGTCGAGGAAAGGATTCCATTTCCGTCGTTGTTTAACTCACGAAGAAGCTGAGCGTGTGCTTAATGATTGCCATGCTGGGGCGTGTGGTGGTCACTTATCCGGGCTTTCTACAACCCATATTATGCGAGCGAGTTATTTTTGGCCTTCCATCTTTAAATATTGCATCAACGCTGTAAAGAGAAGTCACCTTTGCCAGGTGTTTTCTCGGAATATACACTCGCATCCAGCGCCCCTTCATCCGGTCGTCACCATCGGTCCCTTCACTAAGTGGGGGGCGGATTTCATGGATTGCAAACCAGCTTCGGCTGGGGGGCATCACCATATCATAGTGGTCGTGGACTATTTTTCCAAATGGGCTGAGGCCATGCCTACCATTAAAACCGATGGTGCTAAAGTAGCCCATTTTGTATTCAATCATATTATAACTCGGTTCAGTATTCCGAAAGAGATTGTCACTGACCATGGAAGTCACTTTCAGAACAAGATGATGGAGGATTTGTCAATTAAGCTTGGGTTTCGTTAGGAACACTCATCTTCTTAATATCCCCAAGCGAATGGTCAGGTTGAAGCAGTTAATAAGTCTTTAAAGACCATTCTCCAACGTACCATCTGACAGAGCAAGAACAACTGGCATATTATGTTATATCCTTCTTTGTGGGCATATCGAACCACAGTCAAGACTGCCACTAGGTTCTCGCTATTCCAGCTGGTACACGGTGTGGAGTCCATTCTACCGATTGAATGCGAGATCCCTTCGCTTAAAATAACCATAGAGATCCTCCCTGATACGTCAGATATTGAGCAACGTTTGATCCACCTCAAGCAACTTGACGAGCATCGTCGAGATGCTGTCATGGCTATAGATTCCAATAAACGTCGTGTCAAGGTTCAGTATGATAGGTCTGTCCATCCCCGGCATTATGCTGAAGGTGACTTGGTCCTCTTGCATGACCAAGCTAAATAACCCCTGGGGGCACGCAATTTTAACCCCATGTGGCACGGTCCTTACATTGTGAGGCGTGTCCTGGAGAAAGGAGCCTACGAGTTAGAGGACTATGAAGGGAATATCTTGAAGGAGCCTAGAAATGGGCTCTACCTCAAGCAATATTACGCTTGAACATCTCGTTCGAGCTGGTACCTTTGTACACTATTGTATAGTTATTTCTGTATGTAGTTTAGATTTATTTTTGGTCTTCAAGACTACTAATTCGCTTCCATTTTTCTGACAGATGTCAGCGGAATCTTCTGTGTTTTTGGGATTCGCGGATGGTGCTAGCCGTCATACGCAGCAACTTGCTTCTGCTGCCTGGGTTATTTTTTCACTTGACCACCTAGTTGTGTCTTCGGGAGGTGCTTGTCTCGGTCCCACATCCAACAATGTGGCTGAGTACAGTGCCGTGGTTGAGCTACTTCGGGATGTTATTTCGCATGGTATCCATTTTTTAGAAGTCCGCCTTGATTCACAACTAGTTGTGTCTCAGTTGAATGGCCAGTACCGTGTGAGGGATCCTACTTTACTACGGATATTCTTAAGGGCAAGACTCTTGGAACAATACTTTGTTTCAATTACATATATTCACATTCCGAGAAGTTTTAATCATATATATGATGCATACGCTAATTATGTCCTCGATTGGAATTTGTCACATTCATAATGAAGCACGCAAATAAAATACACATTCATACATTTGTACATACATATATAGTAAGACCGAAGAACCATAGTTTTTATAAATAAGATGACCAAAAAATGGTAGTGTCATGATACAAAACTGGAGCCCGTAGCCCTAAAAAATATACATATCAATACAAAAAATAATCCCTGAGATGTCTAAGCCCTACGAGGAGGCCTAGCTGCCGCCTCGGTAGGATGAGTCTCATAATAGTATTGGACTGCATTATCTATACACTGCAGTAGTCGCACCCAGGGACTCGGTACCCCCGCAACATGGCGCTGCATATCCTCTAGTAGATGCGCTACCTCTATCCCTAGTACCCTGTTGGTCATCCATGATAAGTTGATCCTCACAGTAGCTAGAGTACGCTCTGCTACAACACCCACTACCTCATCACCCCTACCCCGTCGACGATGTCTCGGGAAGCCCTGTGGTCTAACTGGACCCTTGTCTGCAAGCAAATAGTGAAACATCAATACTTGATACTACCCCCAAAAAGATTTTTGCATTTACATATAATCAAAAATCCATAAAAATTTAATACACCAAAAAATATAAAAAGAGTAACTCACCGATGTCTCCAAACGCTGCTCCTGGCGGAAGCGGCATGTCATGATCCTGACGGAAGTATATCCCTACATAGGGGTAGTCATCTATAGCTATGACCTGTCAGTCCCACTAGTGAAAGAAATCAGCTGTGTATGGTGATGCCTGTCGGCCACCACCCTGTCGCGTCAAGACCTCTACCCACCGGGTCAAGGCTGGGTCACAGCGACTATGAGGAGGGACTTCATACCTCGGACTGAGCCTTGACACTCTCTCAAAGAAGAAACTGCACAAGATACTGCCGTATCCAAAGTTTTTTGCCTCCCCTTGCTTGCACTCCGTTAACTAGGTCTTCATGGACCCGAGTAATGTTGTGCACCAGTCATACACCGTGGGTCGCATGCACTACGAGGCATAGAACATCACTGGCCTAGATGCTTGGTGAAGCGCTGCTGAACCTGTAATACGCACAAGGGTATCCACTATAAACTTCATGATCAGATCAACTATGGCTCTGATGGGCACCTGACTCCCCACTGTCAGAGTATTGGGAATACAATACCGCTCAATATAGTCGAGAATGGTGATCCCACCACCCATAAAACGAGATTGAAGGCTTGCTGCTTCACCTCGGCAGGACAAACCAATAATGAAATAGATATCATCAACCTCCAATGAAAGTATTTTCCCGTCCAAGTTGAAGTTTTGTGCATCTATGTCCCAGTAATCTATCAAACGGCAGAGCAATAGGTTTTGGGCCCTCAAACCCCCTATGTTCCAAAATTTGTAAAGTCCACACGCTTGTAAAGCTTGCTGCACAGGCAAATCATTGCGAATGGCCTCATCCACAAGGTCATGTTCCCTTTCTCTCCATTCTAGAACCATCCTAGAGGAAGAGAAAGCAAAAATTTTAGTCAATTTCATTTAAAAAACCAACTCCACGACCGTAACCGTGAGCTAATTTGCTCACAGAGGCGGGTAACTGCGGTCAACGCATGCGTTGACCGCGAGTACCTTTCCCTACTCGCTACCCGTATGCTTGTAGCCCATGGGTACCGCCGTGACCATTTAGGGCTTGGCCATTTAAAAAATCCAACCACTGAAAATCAAAATAAAATCTATCAAATGCAAGATATGGATGAGACTACCAACCTGCTCCAGACGACTCGATGAACAGATGCCCGTAGCTCCCAGAATCAGCAGTTGAACTTTGAGGTGAAAACTAACCAAAAACTTCAAATTGGGTGAATAGTGAAAATGAATTGTAAATTGTAATTTTTTATTACTATTTATAGTTTTTGAAACCCACTTGTCTATAGTTTTCACTGTTTTAAGCTGTTTTGGACTAATATAATGTCTTGGAGTAGCATTTTTTACCAGATTTATTCGACGAGAATTGTTTCCGATCATTTTGCGCCTACGGCAGGTATATTTCACACCTGGCATATAGGTTAGATGTCATTTTCACATGTATTATGCATTTGACCTTTTGACCATTTTCATTAAACCTAGGTGCGACCCAGCTTCTTAACCAACACGGAGCCTTCACATTGTTCTAGAAGTGTCATTATTTGGCGGTAGGGCCTTTCTGAACATGGGTGCCCTAGTTAGAACCCCTTTTTGCATTTTGGCACCCATGCCATTGTTTCTCTTTAGGATCGGGAGTCCTTTATAGTTATGCCATGACTTTGCGATAAAGACTAATACTCTACTTTTTCTTATGCTGGCCACCTCCCATAAGGACTCCCCTCATGTTTTACCAAGTTGTGATTGCATTACATCATCCTGCTTGTCGCTTGATCCTTGTGCCGGATCCCGCTTGTTTAGTTATTAGCCTGGTGCCTGAGCACTTCCCTTGTCGAGCCTTGCAGAGCTTCCATTTTCCTTTCACAATTTGATGACCTTTTGACCCCGAGGGAACACCCCCCGAGTGTCCACATCCTGCGCATGCTTCCTTGCATTGATCATAGGTATGTTCCACTGCTTGGGACTAGTCTGCTCGTTATTTGACACTCGTTCCCTCCATTGTTGTACTATAAGCAATTTTATTCTTTTTCAAGCTTTCCAAATATAAAAAAGACCAAAAAATTAAACATTCCAAAAAGCCGGACGGGATTATGGTTACTACTTCTAGTTGGAAGCTCTTGTGTCGCCTTTGAACAGAGCATTCATTCCACTCCATACATTATGATTCAGGACTATAGTTGGACCTTAGGAATTGTACTTGTTTCTCAGTTTACTCCACTAATTGGTTAAGCTTCCAGTCACTATGGAGCCCTTTGTTGATGCCTCCTGCATCGTACAGCATTATGTCAAGTCTATGCTGCCTGAGTCTATCCATCTGCTCATGCTCTTGTTCAAAGGAAGTCCTGCAACCAGAGTCAGCCACTCCTCAAATCTCTTGACTATTGCATGTTGGCCATCCTTATTGAGTCAGTCCGTTTCACCTAAGTTCTTCCAAATATTTCAGTGTAGCTGGTACCTCATGTTGGTTGATGGTGGATGCCTTAATGCCCTCCTTCCAGTGAGTTTCATTCCGTCGATGTCAACCCATTTCTTCTGGAATTTGAGACTTAGAGTTCAGTTGAGTACCTTGAGGCTTGCAGTCTTTAGTGGTAGGTTCTCTCGCCATCGACAGTTTTGGGAATACATCAATGTCCCTTGATCGATGGATTCATCTTAGTGTTCGACTTCAACACATCTATTCGCACTTTGATGATTGTACTATGTACCTTGATGCCCATTTTCATCATTGGTGGGTTATCTGCGTCTGTTAACGGTATACATCATTGACCGGTAATCATACGATGTCACATCAGGTTCGACCTCAACACCTTTATTCAATTGATGGGACTTCCACCATAGACGATTTGTGTAGAAGACCCCAGGCGATAGTGGCATTCAGTATGCTACTTATGGCGATGAATTTACATCTGAGATATCACCTATCAGATATCAGCAGTTTGCACCAGGCGTTTCCTTTTCAGCAGGAAACCATATCTTACTATAGATGGTTATGGCTATGAGCACTTTTGATATATATTCATGATGTACTGCCTATTCATGGCCATTGTATCAGATTGTTGTACTATACCGACATGTATTCAGAGATACTATTGTATTATGACGAGTGAGCTATTCTTTCCAGTTGTGTCTCCATCACTCCACTTCTGAGATTTATAATGTATTTCGGCCATCGTAGCACCATTCTCTAACCTCACACATTAGGGGGCATATGTTACAATGTAATTTTCCATCTTGTGAGCATCAACACTCTTTGTCCTGCATGATCCATTTCATTGACTTAGATTCAGTTTATGACCTCTAGAACACACTTTTCCATATTTTTTCTTCCTACCCGCTAGTTGTTCCACTATAGCCAGCGTACCCGCGAGCTGTTCCACTGTAGCCCGCGGGTGACAAGTAAAATGGTAAAAGTCACTAGTTAATTACTTTTTACTCCCAAAAAGTGGTCTTAGGGTGATCTTTGGCCCTCCATTTTCCCCGAAACACCTCGATGTGTCCTTTCACTTACCTTTGGAAGGCTATATATTGAGCCCTTACGGCATATGGAAGGGAGGAGAAAGAGAGAGAAAGATAACTCTAGTGGATTTTTTCCGTGACTTGAGTCTACACTCATTGATTCTTGTTGTTGTGAATATCTTATGTTCACCTTTCAAAATCCTATCACAGTTTGAGTTTTCCATTGCATGGAGGATTGAAGTGGTGGAGGCACAAGTGGAGAGACCCAGTTCTTGGTTCAGATTGGTTGCCAACAAGAGGTCATATCACATTGTACTTCTTGTTATTGATTAATAGAAATACTCATATTCTCGTCCATTAAGGTTGTGAATGTTGTTTATATTGCATTGGGTTGCATTTACTTATGATATCATGGACCATTGCTATTGATGATGTTAATGTCTTCATATATTATATGCGCTTGTTGTATATTGGTTGTCAAGACTAATTTGTAGGTTCAAGTGCACGAATTGAAAGCTTCAATGGGGATCTACATCGAACGTCTAGATCGAGGTTGGTTATATTCTCCATTGTCTTAGCATTATAATTTATATAGAATAGCATTGAGGATTGAGTTATTTTCTGGCAGTCGGCTGTCTGTTGTGGTCTACCCCAAGCCATAGGAAGTTTTCTTCGTAATAGTTACCAATATGGTTCTTTTCCATTCCAATGATCCCAAATTCTCCTAGTGCATCAAATGCTCTTGATAGTTCGAATGCAAGCCCTTCACCGCAAGCACATCAAGCTCGTATTGACCATTTTCCTTCTTAACCCATCGTGTCTTCTTCCATTTCTTCTTCCTTGCTTGGTGAAATCCTTAACACTAGTAACCAGGAGGTTAAGAAGAAGAAGAAAGGGAAGAACATGAATAAAACAAATAAGCAAGGAGGAAATCAACCAACCATTGTTAGTCAAGCTAAGAGTGTTGAAAACATTGAAAATCCTAAGAACACAGGCCAGAAACCCAAGTTCCCTTGCAATATTTGTAAAGGTCATCACCTTCTTAACCATTTCCTTGGTATTCCAAAGGTTTTAGAAGTGTGGTATCAGAATCCTCAACAACCTATCTCACCAACCTCACCAACCTTTTCAATTAATGTTGGTGATGGTCCATCGACCAATAATGATAAGGTTGGGTGTAAAAAAGGTAAAGTAAAGTTTCCTTTTAATTTATGAAAGGGAAGTCATTATAATTACCTTTCCCCTCATATAGAGGAGGCTTCACAATTGTTGGAAGATAGTTTTGTTTCCCAACAACAACCTTTAGTTTCTTCTCAAGAGTCCTCCCCTACCCAACCTATGGTTGATGAAGTATTCAATACGAATCGATCTTCGATTGACCCCACTCTTCCCTCGAAGAGTTAATTGAATGCAACTAATGTTTTATTTTTCATTTCATATTGTTTTGGACAAGGGGATGTTCTGTTTGTTTCAACATAATCCCCTTCGAGCACTGAGTTCATTTCCTTTGATTGGAATAGTCTAGTAGAACCTATTCTTCCTTTGAGTATTCCCTTCCATATAATTGTGTGATTTGTTGATAGGGACATATATAACACTATCATAGATGAAGGGGCCTCTGTTAGTATTTTATCCTCAACTGCTTGGAAATCCATGGGTTCTCCTAAGCTTGTTCCAGCCACTAATCATCTACTAGCTTTTAATAGAATATCTAGTGAACCTTTAGGGATCCTCCCTCAGTTGTCCATCACCTTAGGAGGAAAAACTATCTGCATTGACACCATGCTGGTCCAAGGCCCTTTGGATTTTAATTTACACCTTGGGTGGGACTATGTCTATGCTATGAATTATGTTGTGTCCACACTTTTTCGAGTGTTTCATTTTCACCCTCCCATCGATCAGCTTTAGTTTGTTAGTCCCAATCATTGTATGATTGTTGACAATCCAACTTCCCTGAAGTTTTTAACAATACTCTTAAAATTGTAAAACTTTTAAGATTAAGTTTATTTAAAAATTTCTAAGTGTGTGTATGTGTGTGTGTTCATTTTTTGAAGATTAAAAGTGTATGGATGGCTTTCTCCAAGAATTCAAAGGCCTCTCTCATTTTCTCCCCTATCATCGCGCCTGTCATCGTGTCTTCTGTACATGCACTTAATAAACTAGATCACAATAATTACACAACAGATGTATAAATCTATGCCATACATTCAAATGATGGACAAAAACCTTCCCCGCCACTCTTCAAGGACCATGGTTAAATGTGGTTGTCATTGATGTCAAATCTAACAAGAGTAACAACATAAAAATGATGGATTTTCCACAAGAGACCACAAAGTGTATTAGATTAAGCTTAAGTGCTAACTTTGAAAGGGATGTTTACCCCATAAAGGTATCCCAAATGAAAGCACAAGGTCCATAATCAGATAACCTATTTCGAGGCCTTTCTGGTGATAGGTGACACATTTTATAACTCCCCATGGTTGAGGAGAAATGAATTTTTATTTATATAACTTAATACCCTGCCAAAAGATGGACTACAACCTAGTAAAGGTGCCAAGTCAAGAGTACAACGTAGAAGCAACATGTTGTAGACAATTTCTCCGGATGAAACAAACCTTAAAGGACATCAAGGTGGAATATGCTTAGTTGATTGTAATTCTCTATGACAACACAAGTGTAATCAATATCTCAAAGAAGATTTTCATGCACTAAAATACAAAGCATATTCCAATCAAGTACCACTTTCTCAGAGAATAAGTAGTAGAGAAGAATGTCAAGCTGGAATACATTGCCACCAAAGAATAGTTTACCAACATATTCACCAAGCTCCTTCCAAATAAATGTTTGAATATCTAAGACAAAAGTTAGGAGTGGTACCTCCTTCAACTTTGTGAAGGAAACATGAGTCTCGGGAGAGCATTCATTTGGCCATTGGTGTCAAAGGGGGCATAGCTAACAATGGAAGAAGTTGTAGAAGTGATTCCATCAATGACAATGGGGGATATTGTTGAAATGTGGTTGTCATTGATGTCAAATCCAACTTGAGTAACAACATAAAAATTACAGGTTTTCCATAGGATACGATAAAGTGTCTAAGCTTAAGATTAAGTGCTAACTTGGAAAGGGCGTTTTACCCCATAAACGTATCTCAAATCAAAGCACAAGTTCCATGATCAGATATCTTATTTCAAAACCTTTCTGTTTATAGGTGGCACATTTTCTTGTTGGAATATTCTCACCATCATTTTTTATATTTGCATGTCTGCATGCATCCAATCATCATGCATGCAATTGCATGCATCTAGTTATCAGTATGGTAGTCTCCCAACACCTAGTCCTTATTTTGTTGCCCCCAAGAGTCTGTTTCTGCTCAGTTTTATCCCTCCTAGCCACTGATGCGCCCTTTTTTTCATCACCGGAGTACAAGTGCGCCCTCTTCCACCTATTTAGGAGATTCTTCAGTTAGTTCTATGATTAGTGGATCTACTCCTTGATCTGAGGACTAATGACTAGTTTAACTGACTGAACCACTTAGATAGACCTCCAAAGATACTAGATCAGCTATACTGACTATTGACAGCTCGTCATGTGCCCTCATTGGAGTCTCCTTCCCTATATTAGTGTCCATGCACTCAGTTAGACTCAGTTAGACTCATTTGACTGACTATTTGACTATTATGACTACTGCCACTGGTTTGGGTGATGTATCCAATGCTATCCAAGCCACACATTGAGGATAATTCGAATGAACTTAGAGGAATTCAAATCCATTTGATTGTATTCAATTATTATTCACTATTTAGAGTGCTAGCTTACAGCTGATGTATGAGACAATAGTTTTTCTCCATTTTCGTGTTAATGAGAGATTATTGATTCAGTATTCTTCTTCTCTTCTCTGCTATTCTTGAGTGATTTTTAGTGAGGTCTGCTACAGCTGAGTGATCCAATATCTAAAATATCACATGGTGTTAGAGCTGGAAGCATCTATATGAATTGCAGTTGCAGCAATTCTTTGAGCAGCTGTCTTTCCTTGAGCACTAGAATCCTCTGGGTTTCCACAACAAATTTTGCTGCTATTGCCTTGAATTCACTAGAGAAATCCAGTGAGGTATATCCAGGTGTGAAGGACCCAGTCCAGGTGTGAAGGACCCAGTCACATGTGCTCAGTTTCCTAAGGAAGTGTTCAATTCGAATTGCAGCAGATATCCATTTCATAATTCTCATTTGTTTTGCAGGTTATCTCCATCATTTGAATTCCTCTTCAACTTTGAATTCTTCAGTATCATGGATCTCAAGTTGAATTCATTCAAATAATTTGAATGGAAGGAAAATATGGACATCTTATTGAAGTCGAAGAGCCTTTCTAGAGTGGTGAATGGATCTGCAGTTGAGCCCATTGGTGCACTAGAGAAATCCAAGTACTTATACAAGCTTGATGAAGCAGTAGGACTGCTGCTACTTAGCATTTCTGAAGACCTACACTTTCATGTTATTGATCTGAAGACTCCAAAGGAGGTTTAGGACAAGCTCGAATCTCTTCTTGGTCATAAGGATGACTTGAAGGATCATAAAGTGGAAAATGAGCTCATCTCCTTGAGCCCAAGCATTTTTGAAACTATCACTGAGTTTCTCGATAAGTTCAAGAACTTGATTTCACAATTGAATAGGTATGGATTGAGAAGGAATAAAATCAACTCATCCTTGCCATTCTGTCGAAGCTAGGCTCTGATTATTCAGTGTTTGTTTCGACCTTCTAGTCAGGAAAGTTGTACATTCCAAAATGGAAGTTTCCTTCGCTTGAAGACTTCTTCCAATGCCTCACACTTGAGGAGGAGAATCTAGTACACATGGGAGTGATAAAAACCAAATTGGATTAAGCTCTTGCAGCCACTGAGATGAGAAGAGTGAATGGTAAAGGGAAACAAAAAGTTTATGAAAGAAATTTGAATCACCAAAAGCAGAAGGAGGCTCCAAACTCATCAGAACGAGTTTCGAATCCAAAGAAAGACAAACATTCTCAAAAGGAAAAATTCAAATGCACATACTGCAATAGAGGATATCACCATGAGAGTTCATGTATGAAGAATACCATAGATCTCATGCTTCACTTCTTGAAAAGAATAATCTTCCAGTACCTGCATGTGCTAGAAAGAAAGAGAGTGAACCATCTAGATCTAAGAATAAAGCACAAACAAAGAGAGATCCCATGCCCTCATGGCAGGTGCATCAACACAATACTCCTTCATCATAGATTTTGGAGCATCAAGACACATGTATTCCTCCAAGGATCTCTTCACTGGTTTCGAATCCACTGTTGGACCATCCATCATGTTGGGGAATGATTCTGAGGTCTCCTTTGAGGGGATTGGAAGAATCAAACTTGATCATGGGTACTTCTCAAATGTGATCCATGTACCTACATTGACTGTAAATCTTATTTCAATTTATCAGATGACTCATACTGGAGATCCCAAGAGGGTGATCTTCTCTCCAAATGAGGTCGAAATTCAAGACATGGTATCAGGTTCTACCATTGCAAATGGTGTTGCAAACCACAAGTCAAAACTCTATGAGTTCTCCCATTTTCTACCTTTATCAAAGCAGTCTGCTCTTCACACTCATGCAAATGAAGAGAGTAGGTTATGTCATGGAATATTTGGTCATATTGACTACCAACATTTGCAGAGCATGCAAACTCAAAAGTTGGTTAAAGATCAACCCAATCTCAAATTTTCCCAAGGCACCTGTAAAGGTTGCTTGAATGGCAAAAATCCAATAAGGAAGGTTGAGGAAATGAAGAATCAGAGAGTAGAGCAAAAACTAGACCCAGATACACAAGAACCTGGAGTCCTAACATCTATTTTTTATACTCCTATTGCAAAGTGGGACACCACCACAGTTGGATACACCAGTGATCTTGTTGAAGATCCACCATCATCATATCATAGTCCATTTGGTAAAAATATCACCCATGTTGGTTCAAAGGAGATATCAAAGAAATACATGCACATTCATAGAGTTGATCCTACCTTAGTTGGTGTGGATCACATGTTTCAGAATGATATTCACATTTTTGGATTTGTTCCCACCGTGTTTGGTCAAAAGAGCAAGTTCAGGAAGTATACAGATACACTTGCTTCCACTGAAGGAGAAGTCAAGCACATGTTTTTGGAACAAGATCCACCTTCAAATTCATAGTTTGGAAGTGATGATGAGAAGGAGAGAAAAGCTTCATCACACGAGAGTTCAGATTCAGAGTTTGGAAGTGATGATGACCTCCAAGAGAGCGAACCTTCATCACACGACAATTTAGATTCAGAGTATGAGAGTGAAGATGATGAAGAGCGAATGCTAGATCCAGATCCACAAGAACCTGAAGATCTAGCACCTATTAGTGAATATGAGCGAATGGAAGAACACGATCCAGATCTTGCACCTGATGATACTCCTCTTCCTAGATATGAAGCCACTACTCTTAGATCTGCTAGAGATATTATGGGAGATCCACTTGATATAAGAAGGACAAGATCTGATTATCAGAATTCAAGGTTCCATCTTTCTCACATTACTGATCCATTTTATGCCGACAGATCCTTCTTCAGTGGAGAACTTCAGTTACCATTTGGGGTGAGTGATGTACATGATTGATTATCCTACCACAGACTATTTTTTGGGGGGGGATGATTTCTTCCCACTGGGTTTTCCCTCTTTACTCACTTTATTTATTTAGATTGTTGTATGGGGTGAACTTTGGTCTTAGTCACCAGGGCCCTACCATTAGTTATTTCAGTTATTCCTCATAATATAGCTTGCGGGGGGTGTTGGAATATTCTCACCATCATTTTTTATATTTGCATGCCTACATGCATCCAGTCATTAGTATGGTGGTCTCCCAACACCTAGTCCTTATTTTGCAGCCCCCAGGAGCCTGTTTCTGCTCAATTTTATCCCTCCTAGCCACTGATGCGCCCTTGTTTTCATCACTGGAGAACAAGTGCACCCTCTTCCACCTATTTAGGATATTCTTCAGTTAGTTCCATGATTAGTGGATCTTCTCCTTGATATGAGGACTGATTACTAGTTTAATTGAATGAACCACTTAGATAGACCTCCAGAGAGACTAGATCAGCTATACTGACTATTAACAACTCCTCATGCTCCCGCATTGGAGTCTCCTTCCCTATATTAGTGCCGATGCACTCAGATAGACTCATTTGACTAACTATTTGACTATTGTGACTACTTCCACTGGTTTAGGTGATGTCTCCAATGCTATCCAAGCCACACATTGAGGAGATCTCGAATAACCTTAGAGGCATTCGAATCCATTTGATTGTATTCAGTTATTGTTCACTATTCAAAGTGCCAGCTTACAAGTGATGTATGATACAACATTGTTTCTCCATTTATGTGTTAATGAGTGATTATTGATTGAATATTCTTCTTCTCTTCTCTACTATTCTTGAGTGAGTTTTAGTGATGCCTGATACAGCTGAGTGATCCAATCTCTAAAATATCACATTTCTAACTCCCCGTGCATGAGGAGAAATGATTTTTTATTTATATCGCTTTATACCCCACCAAAAGATGGAGAACAACCCAGTCAAGGTGCCAAGTCAACCCCACTTGATCAAGTCAAATTTGTACAAATAAGGGATTTGTTCCACTCATTTGTGCATCATTTTGGTCAATTCGTAGTTAAGGAATAAGGTCTATAACAAATCAAATGAAGGAAGCAGGTCAAAGGAAGGTAAGGAGTAGATTTTTGGTCTTTTGTTTCTTTTGGGGATTGTTTTCTGTAGATCTAAAACAACTGGAAAGAGGTCAAGTATAGGGCTATAATAGGTTGAGCACAAGGTTGTAACGGGTCGAGTACAAGGCTACAATAGGGAGATTTGACCCTTCATGATCACCAAACTCTAAGGAGGTTTTTTTTCTTTGTTATCCATAACCTAATGATTCGTCTATTTCATTCGCTTGCTTCTCAAACTATTAAATATTTCCTCTAATTTTCTTACAACTTCCCCCTTTAATATGCATCATTGATCCTTCAATTTTTTATGTGTGCACCTCATTCTTTGGGAAATGAAGTTGGCTACCATTACTATGTTTGGTTCTTTTAGGAAGTCTCAGGATTTCTTGATACCCCCTTGCATTAATGGGGGAGTCTCCATGGCCACTAGAAGAGGGAGTGGCCCTTCTCCTCTACTTAAATGAGAAAACCCCCTCCTCCACCAACGATAAATGTTCAGCCCCTGGTATAGGATGGATGGGATTGTGGCAAGTTGGATTTCATTTGGAGGTTCCTTTTAGTGAAATGGAAAAAGAACAATGCTGGTGTCATTTTGTCTGATATGGATGGATATATGGAAACCTCTTATTAGCTACCATAAGGTTGATTGGGCTTGGTCTAGTCCATACATTTCTTCATTTGGGTGATATTTAATTGATATTATGCTTAGGTGGTGGAATATCTCCAAGGAATCATGCATATTGTTCACATATGCGACAGCCGGTGATATGAACTTGTGCATGAATGGCTGATATGAAGGCCCATATTTTAGATTTAATCTCATATGTTCATGGGATTAATACTTTTGTCAGGTCCATTCAAATGACTCTTTGTGCAAACAACTACAATTAAGAAAAGGGACACATGCGATTAAATATACACCATTCACGAGAGACCCCTCCATGGTACTGCTTGATTAAGTCTGCATGTGCAAATGGCTAGGATCTCACGCTGAAATTTGCTCAGTATAATCTCTAACTTTTGCAGGAGGCCACCGCTAGTTACTTCAGGATCAAATTTATTCTTTTGAATGGATAAGATTGCAAGTTGGGAGTTTCTTGATTAAATATACACCATTTCTAGTGATCCCTCATTGTTAATTCTTGATCATGTCGATTCGCATGAATGGGAATGATTAACTCATGGAGAGTTACATGGTAAATTCCTTCCATTCCTAGGGTAACCTTCTTATTACCTCACAATGAAGTTCTACTATGCAAATGGATATGATTTCACACCAAAATTTGCTTGATGTATTGAGGTCGTTCATGTTGGGTCCTTCCCTATTACCTCCCAAGCATGAAAACTAGACTCTTCCATGACCAAATTTGCATGGATATACACCAAACATTCTCTGTTACAACAACATTTTCATAGATTTAGCATATCAGATATAAACAATATGATCATATGCCTACCTCACCGATAGGGTTTTTGTTTTGATACACTACATTTATGCATATCAAGATGGATTAGACTCTAGGTCCTAACGACTATATATCAAATAAAAACTAAAGGGTCATGTAATGTGTCTTTTCTTTGAAAAAATAATTTGTTAATCTATGTATATTATTTTTCCTATTCTAATAAAAAAGCAAATAGATCTTAGTTATTGCAGATTTTTCAAATATATTGATAGGTAGCGATATACCTAACATTGTTGCCAAAAAATCTCTCATATAGTTTCTATTTTGTAGATACTTTTAAATAAGAGAATTGGAAATATAACAAGTGAAATAATCGATAAGACCAATGAAATTACAGGATCCATTTATCTATTTGGATTATTTTTTAGTGAAGGTAGGTAACATGGAACCTAAAATATCCTTCATTCAAGAGGGGTAATCTCCATAAACAGTTGGATTTAGAATCTTTCCCAATCACTAAATGATTTCACGCACCATAATAATGAAATTTTATTAGAGAATGCAATTTAATCAAACAATAGTGAGTGAATAATTCAACATCTATTGTATTAATTTATGTTTAAGTTATTACTGGCCATTCATGAAATAAATGGTCCTTTTAGTTGTAGAAATGCCCTCAAATGTGTTTATCATAGATAAATATCACATGGGATAGATTGAAATTCCTATAAAACCCTTTTTCTTGCTTTGAAATATGTTAAAAAAATTTTAAGGAAAAAAACAAGTATATACATCCCCAATAACTTAAGTCATTGGTGCAATAAAACATTTATCCAATCTTTTGGAAACATGATTAATGAAAAATCCATATCCCAATGATACAAATGAAGCACTAACTTAATGTAAGGGATCTTAATTTCAAAGAAATTATTAGATATGTGGATTATAGTATAGAACATTAAACTTCTCTCAGTAAAATTCTACAATTGATGCAAGAAATAACAAAACATAATGAGTAGTAACATATGGTTCCACTCCTATAACTATAGTTGCATGAGAATCCAAATGCATAAGAACATTTTTGAGGTAGCCAACAACCAATATCATAATGAAAAAAGAGAAATCCATTAGCTTCATTAAATGTTGTTCATGCCATCATTATGTTGCCAAATTCTCTAAAACAAACTTCCACGTATGCTTTAAAATCCTCCTTGCACCCAAACTTCGAGTTATTCATGCTTTTCTAGAAAAAAATTGTTAATTATAGTATATATCTTTGTTCATGATTTTAATTGTAAAAGGATATGTCTTATCAAGAAAGGTAGGGGTGACCTATGTGGATAAAAGTGTCCTATGTGCTAGGTTTTTGTGTAAGGCCTCTCTATGTTACTCAATTAATACCATAATTATGCAAAAAGTGTCCTATGTGCTAGGTTTTTGTGTAAGGCCTCTCTATGTTACTCAATTAATACCATAATTATGCAAACAAATATGGGTTCCGTAAGGCCTCTCTATGTTACTCAATTAATACCATAATTATGCAAACAAATATGGGGAACCTGAGCATAACCGTGAAAATAGAAAATATTCAAAGTATAACATGAATTGATGTTTTTAATTTAATGAAAAATACATGTTTAAATGACAAGTTTGTTCAAGAATGTAGTAGTTCTTCTGCAACAACAAACCTTCCTTTCCTTTGATTCCCATAATGGAATTAACCTCCCTACCAACTAGGAGCATAGATGGTTTCCTAGCTCCAATAAACATTTCAATTTCTTGGCCCTCTATGCCCATGACTCTAAGAAAAATAATGCACTATATCTCTAATAATTTTTTCCATGAAAATATTTCTTCCATGAATTCCTCCATCTCTCAACAAACTCAACATTTCCACAACTCCCCATAAAATAACCCCCTCAACTCCTCTTTGTTGGAGCATTTTCCAACCACACATAATTTATTTGAGCTTCACAACTTAATTTGCCACTTATCCTAAGTATTTTGACTCAATCATGTGCTTACATCATCACTAGATCATAGTTTCAGTCAATTGGGCCTCCTCCTACATTCAGGGAGTTAATTGGGCCATCATTATCAGTTAACTGGGCCTCCTCCATCATTCAGGGAGTGATTTGCATGGCTAAAGTACCCCACTCAATCCAACTGACATCATTTATTAGTTTATTCAACCAACTGGAGACTAGAAGGCGCCCTACTACACTGGTTGACTTCATCTGGTGTTATTTTCACCTAATATTCAGTTAACTACAGACAAAAAGGTGCCCTCCCCTATTTTTGGGCATTCAGTTGAGTTATGGATTCAGTTAGAGTCGGTTTCAAAGTAGTTAAGTGGTTAATTGATTTTCCGAGGGTGTTAACTGCCAAGTAATCCACTCTCATGCATTCAATCCGAATGACCTCTCTGGAATTCGAATTGCTTGGCTTATTGTAGCCATTGTTACACATTGTAATCATATTCTGAGTTTATGATAATGCATGAGCTGCTGCAAACCTTTTGCATCATTGTTTTGACATATTATTTTTCGCATGCATCTCTAGTAACTGTTGTCTTTGTTTCATAGATCTGTTGTGCTTAGATTTTACAAGGTATCAGAGCCATGGTAGGACAAGGTAAATCTTCTATAGAGTTCTTCACATGAAGATTGAGCAAGTTTGCTAAAAATATTCCAACACTACACCAGAAGTTGAAATTTTTCCACATAATTCCTGGATAATGTGCATCTGACTTATCAAGCTTGCTTGATAGTCTATGTTGGGTGTGATGCAACTTGAAAAGTGTAGTTTTTCGACCTAAATTTTGTTTGTTTGTTTGTGACTGTAGGTTTCTTGCATCCTACTATTGCATTCGTTATAGCAGAGATGGACTCTTATTCTAAATATCTCCTTACTCCTTTCAACTATCATCAGTGGAAAGATGACATAGAGATTGTATTGTTCTCCAAGGGACTCTTCAGAGTTACTATGGGCACATAACCAGAGCCTAATGCTTCCATAGAGAAGTCCAAATTCTTCAATAATATTGATGAAGCTTATGGTTTCTTATGTCTCAATATTTCAAAAGATCTTCTTTTCCATCTCAACGGATTAAAGACTCCAAAAGAAGTACGGGAAAAACTTGCAAAACTCTTCAGCAAGCAGGATGTGATAAGGGCCTATCAGTTGGAGAATGAACTGATTTCCCTAAATACTAAGAATTTTGAGACCATCAATGAGTTTTTCACCAAGTTCAAGCATTTGGTGCTTTAGTTGAAGCAATGTGGTGTTGAGAAGAAATTTGAGCAGTTGATTCTTTCAATATTTATGAAGCTAGGAGCATATTATTCAGTGTTTGTCTCTACTTTCCATTCGGGAAAACTCACCATTATGAATTGGAAGATGCCCACCTTGAATGCATTCATTGAGTCCTTAACAAAAGAGCATGACAAGCTTGTTCAGATGGGGTCCATAAAAACCTCCAAAGATCAAGCCCTATTTGCTGGAGGACCCAAAGCTATGAATGGTAAAGGAAATCAAAAGAAAGAGAAGACCAAGTTTGATCATCCCAAGCAAAAGGAGAAGACCAAGCAGTCAGATAATCCCTTTGGTTCAAGAAAAGACAAGCAAAAGGGAAAGGAGAATACAAAGTGTTCTTACTATGGTAGGGGATTTCATCCATAAAGATCATGCATGGAGAAAACTATTGATCAGATGGCCATTCTCTTGGAGAAAAACAACATTACTCTTCCAGATGGCGCAAGAAAGAAGGTGAATAATGATCATGCAGAAAGAGGTCGTGCACTCATGGAAAGTGTTTCAAATTCTACAACTCTTCTCATAGATTCAGGAGCTTCGAATCACATGGTTTCAAGCAAAGACTCCTTCTCATCATTAAACTCCGACAGTTACATCTCCATCCACATGGGAGATGATTATGGGAAATTTCTTCGAAAGGAAAAGGTACTATTCATTTAGAACATGGCAGTTTTCAAAATGTTCTCTATGCTCCTTCTCTAGCTTCGAACTTGCTTTCTATGTATCAAATGACACACAATGGTTTTCCCAAGAAGGTTTTATTCATCCCTAATGATGTTGAAGTTTATGATATTTCCACCAGAAATCTCATTGCAGTAGGCAAGGCAAATCATGTTGCAAAAACATATGAGTTTTTCCACTTTTTGCCACATTCAAATCCAAGTGCCCTTCTGACTCATGGAAATGAGGTTAGATGGCTATGGAATGAGAGGTTTGGACACCTAAATTATAAATATTTGCAATTGCTACAAAATAATTCCATGGTTGAAGGCCTTCCAAACATCAAATCCTCAAAAGGGATATGCAAGGGTTGCATCATTGACAAGCATCCTGAGCACAAGTTTGATCGAGGCAAAGCTAGAAGAGAATCTTGTATTTTGGGGCTAATTCACAGTTATATCAGTTTTCCTTTACCAAATCCCTCCATGAATGTCTCAAGGTATGTTCTGACATTCATTGATGACTTCTCCATATTCACATGGGTCTACTTTCTCAAGAACAAATCGGAAGTGCTTGAAAAATTCAAAAATTTCAAGGCTTCTGTTGAGACTGCTACTAGGAGAAAGATAAAATATCTCATATCTGATAATGGTGGAGAATATATCAAATCATATCTTCTGCAACTTTGTGCGGAAAATGGAATCCAAATCCAGCACATGGTCCCCTACACACCTTAGCAGAATGGTGTAGCGGAGAGGAAAAACCGAGCATTGAAAGAGATGGCTACTTGTATGCTTGAGTCGAAAGGTTTGGATTCAAATATTTGGTTTGTGGACATGAATGTTGCTGCATAAATTCAGAACATAGTTCCACACTCATCCATCAAAGGTACAACTCCTTTCGAATCTGACACTGGTCACAAGCCTAATGTGTCACATCTCAGGGTTTTTGGCTCCACTACATGGGATAAAATTCCGATTGAGAAGATAACATATTTGGAACCACAAAGTATTGAGTGCATCCTCATTGGATATGATGAATAATCCAAAGGATAAAAACTCATGGATATCATGTCCAAAAATATATTCATCAAGCGAAGTGTTCAATTTGAAGAACCACTTCATGATCTACAACTAGTGGAGGAATAAACTACCAAATTGCTTCCTCTCCAAGAAGAAGATTCGGAAGAAGATAATGAAAGTTTTTGTTCTTATATTTCTAATATTTTATCACATATTAATGAACATGAAATATCAGGTTTGGATTCAAATCCATATGATCCCCCTCAGTTTCCAAAGTGGGCAGAAAAGACTCTCACATCTGTTAGTTCTAACATTGGAAATCCTGCCGATCCAAGAAGAACCCGAGCAGAATTTCAAAGAGCAGGTATGGTTCTTTCATATTATGATCCATTGCTGTCCAAACAATGGTTTTTGATGATTGGTTCAGATCCTAAATCATACTACCATGCCCACCGAGATCCAAGATGGAAAACCACCATGGATAAAGAGTACAATTCTCTTCAAAAAAATGCAACATGGGAGCTAGTTTCTCTTCCACCTGGTAGGAAATTAGTTCAATCCAAATAGTTCTACTGAACCAAGGTTGTTGCTGATGGTTCAACCTGCAAATAAAAATCTAGGTTGGTGGAAAAAGGTTCCTCACAAGTTCATGGTGTGAACTACACAGAAACTTTTGCACTGGTTGCAAAAATGGATTCAATCTGCCTAGTTTAGCAATTTTCGCATCCAAGCATTGGGAGGTGCACCACATGGATGTGAAGAGTGCATTTATTCATGGATATCTTCAAGAATAGATTTACATGAAGCATCTTGAAGGTTACATATTAGATCCAGCACTTGTTTGCAGATTAAGGAAATCCTTGTATGGTTTAAAACAGGCCCCAAGAGCTTGGTATGCAAAGATGGATTCCTTTCTTCTGTCACAAAATTTTGTGAGATGAAAATCAGACACGAATGTGTATCTATAGAAGAATGAAGGTAATTTTTTGATCATTTTCCTTTATGTTGATGACTTATTGATTACAGGAAGCAGTTTTGCGTCGATCGACACTATAAAAACCGCTTTACACCAAGCATTCAATATGAGTGATTTAGGCCTGTTGAGGAATTTTCTTGGTCTTGAGATCACTCAGAATTTTGATGGGATTATGATATATTAGTCAAAATATGCTTTGTACCTACTAAATAAGTTCAATATGGAAGAATGTAAAGTGACGCCATTCCCATTCCTCTCAGGAATCAGTCTTGAGGATGGTGATTCTACACTATACAGATAGTTGATTGGTAGTCTTTTGTATTTGACACACTCTAGGCCTGATATTTCTTATGCCATGAGTGGTATGTCAAGGTACATGCAGCAGCCTTATGAGCTTCACTGGAAGGCATCCAAAAGGATCTTGCAATATGTGCAAGGTACGAGACAATTTGGCATACACTATGTTGCGGATTCTGATCTTGACTTGGTTGGATTCACTGATTTAGTTGGGTGGGTGATAGCATTGATCGAAAATCCACTTCTGGATATGTTTTCATGATTGGCATAGGGCCTATTTGTTGGTCAAGAAAAAAGCAGGCCGCTATTGCCTTATCTTCAGCAGAGGCAGAGTATCGAGGAGCAGTCAAAGCTTGCATTCAAGCAGTTTGGTTGCAGGTTATTCTAGCAAAGTTTGATATTGGTAGCACCACTTCTACTATCATCTTTTGTGATAATCAGAGTGCTATCAAGATCTCGACAGATCCAGTTCAGAGACAGAGGACCAAGCATATCGATATCCACATGCACTACATCCGAGAGCTTGTGCATGATAGAACCATTGTACTGCAATATTGCCCTACAGAAGAGCAAATTGCAGACATCTTCACCAAGAGATTCACTGAGAAGAAGTTCTCTTACCTCCTTTCACTGTAGGGGGTGAGTTATACTATGGTGAGGATAGATTAGATCCTTCAGTGTTCAGTTTGAGGGGTGGTTTTCTTTCCCTCTTTCCTCACTTCGATTTTTTGAGCATTTTTAGGATTATTTCTGTACTAGGTGACCTATGGCCTTTGTTTTTGGCGCCCTTTTATTATTTTTATTTACTCCTCCACATGAGATTAGATTAATGGGAGGTGTTGGAGAATTTTCCAACCACACATCATGTATTTGAGCTCCATAGCTTAATTTGCCACTTATCCTAAGTATTTTGACTCAATCATGTGCTTACATCATCAGTAGATCACAGTTTCAATAAACTAGGACTCCTCCTACATTTGGGGAGTCAACTAGGCCATTATTATCAGTTAACTCGGCCTCCTCGGTCATTCAGGGAGTGATTTGCATGACTAAAGCACCCCAATCAGTCCAAATGACAAGATTTACTAGTTTATTCAACCAACTAGAGACTAGAAGGCACCCTACTAAACTGGTTGAATTCATCTGGTGTTATTTTCACCTAATATTTAGTTAAATGCAGACAGAAAGGCACCCTCCCCTATTTTTGGGCATTCAGTTCAGTTATGGATTTGGTTAGACTCAGTTAGACAGTTTCAGAGATTGTTAGAGACATTTTCATAGTAGTTAAGTTGTTAAATGATGTGTCGAGTGGTGTTAACTTCCAAGTAAGACACTCTCATGCATTCAATTCGAATGACCTCTCTAGAATTTGAATTGCTTGGCTTATTGTAGCCATTGTTACACATTGTAATCATCTTCTGAGTTTATGATAATGCATGAACTGCTGCAAACCTTTTGCATCAATGTTTTGACATATTATTTGCCCAATGCATCTCTAGTAACTGTTGTCTTTGTTTCATAGATCTGTTGTGCTTAGATTTTACACTCCTCACTCTCTCTATTTATCAAATTCTCATGCACATAACCCCAAGTCTCCTCAACAACCCTCATTTATGGGATATCAACCACTTCTAGATTTTTGGAAAATTATCTAAAATATAAAATAATGAACTAAATAACAATAAATATAAAATAAAATTATTTCTTTTCATGCTAGCTTATAAATAAATTTGACATTTTCCCCCAAAATTTATTACACCCCACCATACCTATTTAATTCATCATATTAGTAATTAATGAAAGTTAAGAAGGGTATTTAATGCTACTAGATATTTATATGTACTCAATATACTCCCTACAATCAATAATCATTCATTCAATAATTAATACATCAATTAATCATACTAGTGTGCATGTACAATGTAGGTATACATAGCTAGTGTATACATACATGTGTGTGTACTAATTATAAACAATCATTCTTCTAATGCATGGTTCATGTATGTTCTCATTCTCATCCAAGTATGAAAGATAACAAATATAAATCTCAGCATCTAGCAATCACACTAGTTTAAAATAATTCAATACAAATGACACAATAAAATCATGTTCTCATGCATGAATAAATCAATACTTTTAGAACACAAAAGTAATCATGTTGTTAAATAACTAATCATTTACTTCAAACCATCCTTCGTCTTCCACATCCTATCCTTTACTGTCTTGGAATATGTTGGAGCATCAACTATATTGACCTAACCCCAAATAGAACTTGTAAGTGTAAGTGGAAGTGTCAACTATGTCAACCAAGCCTCCACAGTAGGAAACTGGAAGTCATTATCACACAACTTGGGGAACATGTCTCTACATAGCCCTCCCACAACTCTAGTTTTTGGAGGATAAATGGTGGTAAATACCTCCACCCCTCCTGATATAACTAGGGTCAACACCTTATAATGAGCCATACTATGCAATTAATGTTCTTATAGTCATGTCATCGAACAACCATTATGGGAAAGTTCAACATTTTGTAAAAACTACACTTACCTAAATATTATAGCTCCATTTGAAAAAAAAAAGAAAAAAAAAAGAAAAAGTGTCACCTCACCTCAACAATACAACATTGTTTGAGTTGGTATCCATATACCAAGTTTCCACTTCTTACTTTGTATGTTTAATGAACTCACATATTTATCATTATTGCAACATATAACCATAAAAATAATATCCCACAATGCATAAACATGTTCATATGTCCACATATAAAGTGTCTCTTTAGTATGGCTTGCCTAAAAAGAAGGTAGGAAAAATAAACATTAGGACAAGTGATAATATAGTTCTAGCCACATAATGCCAAATGTAGGGCATTATATTTGGCTAGGGAAACCTACATGGGTGAAAGCGTCCCAAATGTTGAGTTTCTATACATCCACTACTATAGTGCCTTCAACCTGTAGGAAGCCAAGAAAACCTCTGTGTGTGTACATGGGACACTAGATTAATGTATAAAAATGTAAAGACATGACTGAAGAAAGAATGGGGGTGCCTAGTAAGAAGAGGTAGTTACGCGTGCCAAAAATAAATCCACAAGAGAAATCATGCTTGGTTATCATCAAGTAAGATCACAATACATGCACATGAACATGATGAAACATAATATAATGCAAACCAATAAGCACCCAAAAGAGCAGTTCCTAAGCCTATTTGATCATCTAACAATTATTTCATTTTTCACTCTATGGAAGTCCTAGATGGAGGAAAATATGAATTTTGGATGGAATGGCCCTTTTCCCTCCATCTTTTTTGCATCGACACTATAATGCACCCACCCCTAGTTTCTCTAGTCTACTATGATGAGACACTTATAGAGACCTCAATATTTTACATGATGCTTGGTGAAGTTTCTAGCTATGGAGAGATTGACAAGTTGCATTGAGTTGCATCTTTGGTTTAAACGCGTATAACTCCTCACCCTATGTTATTACGCTATAATTCACTTCTATGTAACTTCTTGATATTAGCATATTGGAGCTCTAAATTTGACTTTATTTTGACTCTTGAGTGCAAATATAGTGTTCTTTACGCATCCCTCGTTAATGAAGTTTGTTGGATCTCATCAGTTGCATATAAGTCTTATAAATTTTCAATACCTAACCTCATAGGTGGAGACATAAATTAAGACATCAAAGTTTCCAATTGCATTTAATTTTGTGGAAGAAAAGGATATGTCCCTTGCTTCCACTTTCATATGTAGTACTAAATAAAGAGGCCACCAAGTAAGATATGTTTCTAAAAAATTTACAATTTCACTTGTACACTTATGTTAAAGCATGATCAATACTAACGCATGAATCAAGTCCTTTGTGAAAGAACCAAGTGCCATTATTCCCAACATTTTTTATGTCTAATAATTAGTGCTTTATTTGTCTTATGGAAGTATGCAGCATTATGTAGAGACTTTGACTCTATACAACAATTTTTTTAGGAAAGATAACAAATGTGTAAGCATGGTAGAGTTGGAATAGTAGAAATAGGTTGATGATGGGAATGTGTAGTGCATGACCACACAAACATAAAGAATTCTATGTGTGATGATTGCACACAAATAGACGGAAGGTGTGCACACTTAGTAGAAGAAGTGACCGTAGAGGGAGCTTGATGAAGTTTTTCCTACCACAAAAATGTTGAATGTGCTTTGGGGTATATCTTGTATCATTGGCCAAATAGATATGTTTATATAATATATATATATTCCCTTTCTATATTCAAGAATGCTACACATAATCTTATCTTTTAACAAAATGTATCCCTATTGTAAAATGTACAAAATGAAAATACGTGTAAAAGCTCGATTTATCCAAATGACATCATATAAAATATTATTATAACTAAACACATAATAATTTGTGAATATCATAGATCATTATCATCACATGTTTATAACTTCTTATCTTCCAAAATTTTTGGCTAAACCACACAATCAATTAGCATCACCTCTAAGTTAATGAATGCATACCCATTGATACAATTCTCGTGCATCCCCACAACTGCAAAAGTTAAAAAAAAAAAAAAAATACTCATAAATTCTTGCATCCATGCATAGTAAAAATATTACTTTATTTCATTTATAATAACAATATTTACTTGTCTTTTCATGCCATGCGGGGACTAACAACTACATGGCTTATCTACCTTGTTTTCAAATGTGAAATATTAGCATCATATAAGCATTTAGACTTTTGCATAGAAACCTTTAAAACCATTTGCATTACTTTAGATAGCTTTTTTCTATGGATTAATATTTTTAAAAGAAAAAGGCAATGCCAATATAATAATAGATAACCCATATAAAATATTCAATATCTATTAGATGGACAATTTCCTTCAAAATTTAGGAAAATATTTAGATTAACCATGAAACATGAATAAAATTATTAAAAGTTTTAATAAATAAACTAATTTTATATGATTTTTTTCAAAAATAAGAAGAAATTTAGATTAACCATGAAACATGAACAAAATTATTAAACTCTTTAATAAGTAAACTAATTTTACATAAACTTTTAAGAATATAGATTAAGTTGCAAAGCTATTGTAATAATTTTCATAAAAACTACACTATATGAATCTTAAAATTAATAAAATATTAATCTCTCATATCAAAAGACTAAAAATTGATTAATAATTTTTTTAATATATAAAACTTTAATAAAAATGAGATAATGTATTAATTTCACTTATATCACATTAATAAGAAGAATGAAAGCATAGTAAATTCAAGTGATTTCTTTTTAAACTTAAAAAACCTTAAAAAAACACTTTACACTTTAAGATCACTTGTTCTATGTATTTATTGATATTTGAATCATTGGAAAAAAATGTGTCATTAAGTAAAACAAATAAATAAACCACATCAATACAATATTGGTCCAAAAAGCATAATTCAAGTTCTATACAATTCATTTATGTTCCATACAAGCTAGAAATAGAACTCTTGGTGGCATATATTCATTATCACATTGATTCATCTATCTAAACATCTACTCTAAATTGGAATTTATTCTCATAGAAATATAAACTACTTAAGCTTAAACAATCTTTCCATCATCATAGCTAGAGCCCTCTACCCAAACCTCTTCTTTGAAAACTGGAAGTCATTATCACACAACTTGGGGAGCATGTCTTTGCATAGCCCTCCCACAACTCTAGTTTGTGGAGGATAAACGGTGGTAAATACCTCCACCCCTCCTGATATAACTAGGGTCAACACCTTATAATGAGCCATATTATGCAATTAATGTTCTTATAGTCATGTCATCGAACAACCATTATGGGAAAGTTCGACATCTTGTAAAAACTACACTTACCTAAATATTATAGCTCCATTTGAAAATAAATAAATAAATAAATAAAGTGTCACCTCACCTCATCAATACAACATTGTTTGAGTTGGTATCCATATACCAAGTTTCCACTTCTTACTTTGTATGTTTAATGAACTCACATATTTATCATTATTGCAACATATAACCATAAAAATAATATCCCACAATGCATAAACATGTTCATATGTCCACATATAAAGTGTCTCTTTAGTATGGCTTGCCTAAAAAGAAGGTAGGAAAAATAAACATTAGGACAAGTGATAATATAGTTCTAGCCACATAATGCCAAATGTAGGGCATTATATTTGGCTAGGGAAACCTACATGGGTGAAAGCGTCCCAAATGTTGAGTTTCTATACATCCGCTACTATAGTGACTTCAACCTGTAGGAAGCCAAGAAAACCTCTGTGTGTGTACATGGGACAGTAGATTAATGTATAAAAATGTAAAGACATGACTGAAGAAAGAATGGGGGTGCCTAGTAAGAAGAGGTAGTTACGTGTGCCAAAAATAAATCCACAAGAGAAATCATGCTTGGTTATCATCAAGTAAGATCACAATACATGCACATGAACATGATGAAACATAATATAATGCAAACCAATAAGCACCCAAAAGAGCAGTTCCTAAGCCTATTTGATCATCTAACAATTATTTCATTTTTCACTCTATGGAAGTCCTAGATGGAGGAAAATATGAATTTTGGATGGAATGGCCCTTTTCCCTCCATCTTTTTTGCATCGACACTATAATGCACCCACCCCTAGTTTCTCTAGTCTACTATGATGAGACACTTATAGAGACCTCAATATTTTACATGATGCTTGGTGAAGTTTCTAGCTATGGAGAGATTGACAAGTTGCATTGAGTTGCATCTTTGGTTTAAATGTGTATAACTCCTCACCCTATGTTATTACGCTATAATTCACATCTGTGTAACTTCTTGATATTAGCATATTGGAGCTCTAAATTTGAGTTTATTTTGATTCTTGAGTGCAGATATAGTGTTCTTTACGCATCCCTCGTTAATGAAGTTTGTTGGATCTCATCAGTTGCATATAACTCTTATAAATTTTCAATACCTAACCTCATAGGTGGAGACATAAATTGAGACATCAAAGTTTCCAATTGCATTTAATTTTGTGGAAGGAAAGGATATGTCCCTTGCTTCCACTTTCATATGCAGTACTAAATAAAGAGGCCACCAAGTAAGATATGTTTCTAAAAATTTTACAATTTCACTTATACACTTATGTTAAAGCATGATCAATACTAACACATGAATCAAGTTCTTTGTGAAAGAACCAAGTGCCATTATTCCCAACATTTTTTATGTCTAATAATTAGTGCTTTATTTGTCTTATGGAAGTATGCAGCATTATGTAGAGACTTTGACTCTATACAACAATTTTTTTAGGAAAGATAACAAATGTGTAAGCATGGTAGAGTTGCAATAGTAGAAATAGGTTGATGATGGGAATGTGTAGTGCATGACCACACAAACATAAAGAATTCTATGTGTGATGATTGCACACAAATAGACGGAAGGTGTGCACACTTAGTAGAAGAAGTGACCGTAGAGGGAGCTTGATGAAGTTTTTCCTACCACAAAAATGTTGAATGTGCTTTGGGATATATCTTGTATCATTGGCCAAATAGATATGTTTATATAATATATATATATTCCCTTTCTATATTCAACAATGCTACACATAATCTTATCTTTTAACAAAATGTATCCCTATTGTAAAATGCATAAAATAAAAATACATGTAAAAGCTCGATTTATCCAAATAACATCATATAAAATATTATTATAACTAAATGCATAATAATTTGTGAATATCACATTTCATTATCATCACATGTTTATAACTTCTTATCTTCCAAAATTTTTGGCTAAACCACACAATCAATTAGCATCACCTCTAAGTTCATGAATGCATACCCATTGATACAATTCTCGTGCATCCCCACAACTGCAAAAGTTTAAAAAAAAAAAAAATACTCATAAATTCTTGCATCCATGCATAATAAAAATATTACTTTATTTCATTTATAATAACAATATTTACTTGTGTCTTTTCATGCCATGCGGGGACTAACAACTACATGGCTTATCTACCTTGTTTTCAAATGTGAACTATTAGCATCATATAAGCATTTAGACTTTTGCATAGAAACCTTTAAACCTATTTGCATTACTTTAGACAACTTTTTTCTATGGATTAATATTTCTAAAAGAAAAAGGCAATGCCGATATAATAATAGATAAACCACATAAAATATTCAATATCTACTAGATGGACAATTTCCTTCAAAATTAGGAAAATATTTAGATTAACCATGAAACATGAATAAAATTATTAAAAGTTTTAATAAATAAACTAATTTTATATGAACTTCTTCAAAAATTAAGAAGAAATTTAGGTTAACCATGAAACATGAACAAAATTATTAAACTCTTTAATAAGAAAATTAATTTTACATAAAATTTTAAGAATATAGATTAAATTACAAAGCTATTGTAATAATTTTCATAAAAACTACACTATATGAATCTTAAAATTAATAAAATATTAATCTCTCATATCAAAAGACTAAAAATTGATTAATAATTTTTTTAATATATAGAACTTTAATAAAAATGAGATAATGTATTAATTCCACTTATATCATATTAATGAGAAGAATGAAAGCATAGTAAATTCAAGTGATTTCTTTTTAAACTTAAAAAACTTTAAAAAAACACTTTACACTTTAAGATCACTTGCTCTATGTATTTATTGATATTTGAATTATTGGAAAAAAATGTGTCATTAAGTAAAACAAATGAATAAACCACATCAATACAATATTGGTCCAAAAAGCATAATTCAAGTTCTATACAATTCATTTATGTTCGTATAAAAAGCATAATTCAAGTTCTATACAATTCATTTATGTTCCATACGAGCTAGAAATAGAACTCTTGGTGGCATATATTCATTATCACATTGATTCATCTACCTAAACATCTACTCTAAATTGGAATTTATTCTCATAGAAATATAAACTACTTAAACTTAAACAATTTTTCCATCATCATAGCTAGAGCCCTCTACCCAAACCTCTTCCTTGAAATCTATTTTTCCTTACACTAAGACAATCTTGGAGCATAATCACTCATGTTAAATTAGACGAATTTAGAAGCAAAGAATTTGACTACCTTTCCACTAAAGTGTTGTTAGATTGTATGGCATGTTTTTCACGGTGAGTGGTGACTTTGCCTCCATTGTACATATTTTGAAACATAAGTATTTTTGACAATCCTTTGAGATGTAACATACGATGTATTATTTTATATAGAGTTAGATTGTTTTGACTTGAAAATCAATACCATCTAAAAATAAGAGCAGTGTCATCATAGACATTATTCAAACCATCCATTATCATTCTACCCTTCCAATCATTTACATCATCAATTCTTTACCTATTTGATGGATATGCTTCGGCATCTTCTATAATGCAAACATACTAAATAAATGTCAAATGCCAATATCATGCTAAACCGGTGAAGATGAATCAATATTCCATATAAAATCTATTGATGTAAATTGAACTTATTTCTATATATATGTATTAATGCTTCATCATATTTTGCAACCCAAGCATACTAAAGAAATGTAAAATGTCAATCTCATGCTAAACCATTGAAGATGAATCAATATTTCATATAAAGAGTATTGATGTATGGACTTCCACACACACAATAGTTGCATTAATGAAAACATCAAGAAGAGCACAAATTAACTTAATTTATCCATCCACCAATTTACATGCATTAATATTGTAATAGAACTTCAAATAGGACTTTCACCTCAAAGTTAGTCATTGATGCAAAAAATCCAATGCCTTCGGATATAAATTTGAGTAAAACCACAAAATAAGCTATGATATTTTTGGTGTAGAGTAGCATTTGAGAAAGTAATATAAGTCTGCAAAACAAAATCTATTACATCATCAATAACTAAAATCATTAATCTTTGAATCTTTATCTACTAAATGCCATTATAATTTCAATTGCTTGAGATTTGAAACACTCTTATTCAAATGAAAGAAAGCCTAAAAAAAGTTTTATATTTAAAGATAGCTTAAAAAAATCGTCTAAAAAATAATGTCAAAAGGTACAAGGAAAAAAGAAAAAGACATGTTAAAAAAAATTGATGAAAATATTATTTAACAATTGAACAAATTATAATTAAATGCATTATTAAAAGAAAAAAAAAATTTAAATAACATAGAGTTTCATTGCAATATGCACATACAAAAAATCTTCATAAACATGTATGATAATCATATAAACTACTTTGATGAAAATATAAAGAATCCTGGTAAACATTATTCATTTCCATGTTAGTTCATAAATAATTGGTTCAAAATTGAACTTTGATAAATATTAAAAATAATTATAATTATTTAATATATATTTAAATTATTTATAAAATTATATATAATTATTTTTAAATAATTTTATTATAAAATATGTTTAAAAAATAATTAAATAAAAAATATTAAATTTTAGAGATAAATATTAAAACATACTTCTTTAATTGATTTTTTTTTTTTAACTTTATAGATGAAAATTAAAGCGTACCTATTTTCCTCCATGCAACCTGTTTGCATTCTTAAGAATCATATTCAGTCGTAAACATAAAATAAAAAATAAAAGGAAAAATCAAACGAAAATTTAGTTAATAAACGTGACTTCATAAGACTTTAAAAAAAAAAGTTGTGTAATAGTTTTTGGATCGACCAGGAGTGAACGATAATATTCAAATTAAAAAAAAAAAAAATTCCAAACAAACAGTAAAAAGTATAAAAGTACTCGAATTTAGAAGACCAAACAGTAAAAAGTATAGAAGTACTAGAATTTAGAAGACCACATTGTTGATTGTTGAACTTTGTGTCTATATAACGATATAGGTACGAGGAAAACGCAAATATTAAAGAATAAATGATATAATAAGAGGAAAACGCAAATTATATTAAAGAATAGATAATATAATAAGAATACAAAGAAAAACTATTAAAGAATATATGTATTTAAAATTTTATTTATATAAGAAATTGTGGAATAGTGCATAATCAAATAAAATTTAATAATAATAAAATTAATAGAAAAGAATGAGAATGATTGGGATATTTAAAAAGATTAAAAAATTATAAAAATAAAGAATATGTATTAAACAGGTATCTTTGTGAGTTAAAAACGAGAAATATAACTCGAAAGAAATGAAAGTAAATGTATATAATGAAGTTATAAAAAAAGAAAAAGATAACTAAGAATAAAGAATATATATACATTAAAATAATTTACTTAGAAAAAAAGGAAGTTAAATTATTGTGCTTTCAATAAAAACAAAACAAAGCACTAAAAACATAGTATTATCAGTATTAATACATATACTGGAGTTGTTAAAAAGAAAAAGGATTATTAAGAATGAAGAATCAATATTAATGCATATAGTCGAGTTGTAAAAAAGAAAAAAGGATTATTAAGAATGAAGAATCTATACCTCTAAAGATAAAACAAGAATATATCTTTATAATGAAAACAATGTCACTTATGAGATATGAATATCTTCTCTCTATAAAGATAAGGATAAGAATATATACATTTAATGTATTAAGAAAAAAATACTATAAACATAAGAATATATACTAATAACAATATATACATTTCATATATTTGGAAAAAAAATTATAAACACAACAATATATCTTAATTTAAATATATGTATATTCATTAACCAAAAAAACTCACAAAATTACTCATTTAAAGAATGAAAAAGTATAAATTATGGTGATAAGAATTTCTTTTGTTTTGTTGATGATGGGTGGAGTGTCCATCCTAAATATTAGGAGTTCTAAACTCTAACGCAGTGTAATCAAGAATCTTATTGCCACCAATATCCATTGTGAAAACCTTCATTCTCAAAATATAAATTGTTATCCTTTTTAATTAGCATTAACACCGTGAGAAAGCTATGTCATAGCTCAAAAACTCAAGTGGGAAGCACTAGTGACTTTATGGGAAACCATGAAGAATCTAATCAACTTGAGTTCTATCCTATTGGTTATGAGGAAGAACAAAAGATTCAATGGATTTGTTTTCAATAGAAACCAAGGTAGACCATATATGAGTATATCACTAACTTTGAAAAATAAGTCATTTGGTTGAGTATTTCTCCCAATTACCCTAATGTGTTACTTAAATACTTGGTGGTACTTAACCCATATCCAAATATAATTGATGTTTTTCGAACCTAAGTCCATTGTTGAATCCTATGCCCAAGCACAATTTATTGAGGAAATCCATAAGAAGGGGCAACTCAGTGGGCCAAAGAAGATAGAGTTGCAATAAAGTATTAAAGGTGGAAATAAGGGGAAAGAAAAAGGAAAGAATATAGATATATTTTCACAAGTTTGAAAATCTCCTATTGCACACTATAAACATTATGATGTTAATGTTCACACAGAGGACAATTGTTAGAAATTGCACCTCAAATTTCATCTTGAATGGTCCAAAAAGTAGTAGAATAAGAATAAGGATATGCTTGCTTAGAAGTTGAATAAAAGATAGATAGTATTCCAAACATTAAATGTAATGTGACTTATACTTCTATTCAAAGAGAAATCTCATCCCAAAGGAAGAAAGGGAAATTATTGAACTCGTTCATGTAATAGGACTTAACCCATTTCCAAATATAGTTTTAAACCTAATACCATTGTTGAATCCAATGCCCAAGCATGATCTGGGATATTTGCATTCTAGACTTATCATGGATTGATTTTTAAAAGAGCATGATTAAACATAAAATGTGCGCCATAAAGAAGACTGGTGAAAAGAAGAATACACCATAAACACACGAAGCCAAAAATTTGATAATGGAATTCGTCCAATAAGGACTACGTCTCCGGGCCTGCTTCTTCAATGGTGAGACCTTTTTTATAATTCTCAGCAAAAAGGCAAATACATCACAAAATACATCATTGCACCTCAAATCTAGATATGACTTGCAAATCGGCTGGTCAAAATAGAAAACAGACTACACCACTATGTTCAGAAAGCCCAGGCGACGAGAATCGACATAACACACTCTATACTTCTGCAAAGCTGCAAAATCAATTCTCTGGAAAAGCAAACGACCCCCCTTGTTGACACGTGGCAATCCGTACTGTACGGGTAAGTACCGCATTAGATGTGGTCGCCTCAAGATACGTGCCTTCCTTTGACCTCCTGCTCCTGCGTGCTGGTTCATCCCCTTGGGCATGTCTACATGGTCACCTCTCGACAGTGGTAAAGGTCGACTTAAATAGTAGAGGGGGTGTGGTTCTTTCAAGACCCGCCCCTCGTGGCTTAGTGGTATGCCATTGTGGTGGGGCTAGGAGAACAGGGGTTGAACCCGCAAGCTCCCCCCTTTTGGGCATGCATTCTAACTTCGGTGCATTGTTGGCTTCCCGACAAACCCCTTGCTCTAAACTTGGGGGATCTGGTCAGCCCGTTTTCCAAATCTGGCAGGGCTGGTCAGCTCCCATTTTAACCAAACCTCTGCCAACTCCAATTCAAATAGTACCCCCACCATCCATATGCCAAGTCACACTGTAGCAGCGTTGGTTAATGCATTGGTTAGTTGGAAGAGAGGTCAACGGTTCGATTCATGCGGAGTAAAGTTCGGCTTCCAAACAATTTTGGCCAGTCCAGGGTGACACATGTCAAGACCATATTTGGCCACATGTCACCCTAGGATTGGACCACATATATACCACATCATTCGCTAGTTGGGACCTGCCATGTCAGCACCATGTCAACTTCCACGTCACTGCCATGTCACTACCACAAGGCGCCATGTGGGGCTGCCATGTAGGCCTCGTACACCTGTACGGATGCCACATGTCACCCTTTCAATGGTACCATGTGGTACCCCTTTTTTCCCTTTTCTGCACATGGAAATGTTGTCTTATTGAAACTTCATAAGTTAATAACTTTCACATCTGGAGTCTATTTCAGGTGAAACGAACGCCATTGGAATCATCTTGGTGAGCCTACGTGATGATGTTGGTTTTGCTGAGATTTGTTGAGGTTGAAAATTTGACCGTTCTGAAACCTCCTGGATCATTCCTCCCCATTAAGAGGCTTTTGGCCTCCAAAATCATTATCAGTCAACAAATAGGTGAGGGGATGGTTCCTTCACTTTCCACTTCTCAAGCCACCATGCTTTACTTGTATGAGTGCTAGTAACTTCCTTCTTCTCTTGAACTACCTGGTGTACCTGCTAGAATCTCTAAATAAACTTGTGGGATTTTCCTTAATCTCTTGGTTTGTTGCAGTAACCTTGAACCATTTTCATGACAACCATCTATGTCTGTGTGTTGGTTTGTGGATGGAAATAAGTATTCTTCTTCAACTTGGTGTCCATCATTCTCCACAAGCTTGTGGGGAGTCTAAAGTGGACCCTTACATGTTGAAAGAAAGAATGAGCAATTTGCTCAACAATGACATGCTTCTTACATGGAATCAAGTTACTCATGAACACTGTAAAGCCCCATTTTGACATTACTACCTGAACTACTATTATATGTTGTAATTGTTTGATTGTGAGACTTCGTCGGTTTGATGACACTATGGAAATATGGTTCTATTATTTTGCCGATATATATATGTGTGTGTGTGATGTTAGTATTATGATCGGTAGTCATGTTTAGATATGTATCATGTATTTAATATGTCTTATTTATGCAAATTACTGAATGATGGGTACATGGATACCGTTACAGTTATATGTTGAATAAATGAATGTTATGCCAGGTGCATGGCGAATAAATGAGTTTATTGTTTTTATGTTATGATGAAATGTATGTGTATATATTGAGGATTTATGCACGATATTCTATATTGTATGTCGAGGACTGACTTACAGGTTAAAACGGCTAAGTATTAGTTGGATCCTATGAGGTGGGAGAGCCTCGGGGACATGGACTCCGACGGATAAATGGTATGCAAGTGATGCATTATTTACTTACGCATGATTATTATGATGCATGTTATGCCATGGGTGGGGTAGGGTTTCAGGAAACTCAACCACCCAGATTGGTTATACGATGACAAACCGAGTACAAGTGCAATGTTGTTGTTATGTCGGGTAGACATAGTCCCTTATTCCATTAGGGGGTTGGAGGCTTTACCCACCGTTTATCCCTGAAACCCATAGTCATGGGAGGGTTGTGCTACAGTGCGCTCCCCAAGGTGTGTGATGATGACTAGTAGTTTCTTGATGGGGAAGCTTGGTTGATGTAGTCAACACTTCCGCTTTCGGGTTCTAGCTGGAGCCGATCATGGATTGACACTTTAGGGTAGTCCAGTAGAGGGAAGGATAGGATGTGGAAGTTAGTGATGATGTAGGTAGATAGTGGTAGCTTGAAGTTGGGATGGAAACTAGATCTAACTGTCTCTGTGGAAAACCCTTGATTGATTATGTGTCATAACTCGGTAATGTATGAATTGTCGTAACTTAATAAGATGCAGTTAGTTAATGGATTGTACCTTGCAAACTACGTTTAAAACTTGTGTCAGTGAACAACAATTTCGTGAGTATGATTGATGTGTGTGATTTATTACTATTAGTGTACTTACGCGAGGTATGTAAGCAGTAGCTGCGCTTACATAACTCGCCTACATAATTATGATTGTGTGAAATATTGTTGAATAATATTGTTAATTATTGTCGATCAATAATTAATTATTGTTGATCAACATTAATAATGTCGATTAAAGTTAATAATGATGATTATGGTTAATAATGTTGATTATGGTTAATAATGTTAATTAATGATTAATCATTGTCCATTAATGATTAATTAGTGTTGATTAATAAACAAGTTACGGATAACTTAAGTAGTAAATAATGCATTTGGTTAGTAATGCTTAAATTGAATGTTAATGAGTTTGATTAATAAAGACCAAGGGTTAAATGGTTGAATGATTATTGTAATGTAAAATTAAGTAGTATTAATTTGATAAGTAAATATTAATTGCAAGGTTAGATAATTAGTTAAAAAGTATGGATAAGAATTAATTTATAAACCATTAGTTTTATTAGGATCATGCTTAAGTTAATTAGAACACATGATTATCATTTGTAATTGATAAATTAAATTAGTTGAATGTAAACTTAGAGGGTAATTAACATATTGGGAGTATGTTAAATCAATAATTAGATGATTAGGTTATTATTAATTAATTAATTGACAATTATTATTAAGTAATTAATTAATAGACAATAATCAATTAAGTGATTAATACGAGTAATTGGATGTTGAGTAAGAATAATGATTTATTAGTTTTTAATTGAGAAACTTGAGTTACAAGTCCATGAATTTAATGTTTAATGATTAATGAGAGTCAAAGTTGAGGGCTCGAGGACTTACATGGGGATTGAGGGATTTATGATGAGGATAGGGGTAGTAATGGGGAGAAATAGTCGGCAAGACATGGGGGATAAGGGGGAGAAGAGAGGGGAGAGAAAGGGGGATCTTCACCTTAGAGATTTTTGGGAGAATTTAGAGAGCAGGGAGAAAATTACAGAGAAGAAAATGAGGTTCTTGTTGTAGATTTTATGATGGGATATAACAATATGGCTTGTACTCGGTTTGGGATCGGGGGTCCAAAGGGGTACCTTTGGAGTTGGGTGATCGGTGAGACCTCGCCAGTTGGTAGGGTGGAAAAACTGTTTGGGCTGGTTGAGTTTCAGGGTTTTGGGGAAGGTTTTTGGTTGCAGGGAAACAACAAGGCATTCAAAAACAGGGATCAACAAAGGTTACAACAACAAGGGTGGATCTACTAGCTATCTACAGGTATTTTTCAGTCAGGTATAAATGGCTTTTAACTCTGTAAATTTTATTTATGAAATATCATGTAACTTAAGAAATTATTATGGTAAATTACATGCTCATATGTATGTTGTTGTAAATGAAAACTTCTTATTGATGTTAGAAGTTCAAAAAGAAAATATATTTATTTCAAGACTGTAAATACCATTTTTACCACCAGTAGATCCAACAGAAACAAGAAAACATAACATGAACTAGAATGTAAGCTATAAAAAGATAGATTTTATTAAGAGAAAATGGGGACCCAGGTTGGGGTACCTACACATGGTATGAGAGCCATGGTTCCAAATCTGGAACCAGAAGGCTCACTACTAGCAAAAGAAATAAATTAATTATTATATATGAAAATATACCTATATATTATACAAACTAGGTTCTATACCAAGGAGGCCAGAATTTGGTGCCATTAACCTCAAGGGTAGAGGTACCGATGACCATATTACTTTACCCCTTGTGTGCTTGAACTTCATTCTCATGACCTGCACAAAGAGACAAAAAAAAATTCATTAGAAGTTCATGAAATTTAAAAAAAAAAAAAACATATATATATGTAAAAATATATATATAAATAATATGTACATATAAAACAAGTATTGTCTTAGGTTTTTAAAAAAAATCGAGCATGAAATTTACAAATCTATAACATCATATATAAAAAGAGGTAAGTTATATATATATATATATATATATAACTGTATGTATAACAAAAGAGATTTTTTTTTTTTACAACAACATTTATATATATGAACGAAAATATATATATATATATATATATATATATATATATATATATATATATAATTCTTTTTTTATATAATATAACAAAAAAAATATACATATACTTTACACACGAAAAATAAACAAAAGAAAGTTTATATATATATAAAAAAACATTATAAAATAGGAAAAAAAAATTCTAAAACAATACAAACAATAACAAAAAAATATAACATAATATATATATATATATAGAGAGAGAGAGAGGTTATATAAAATATAGCATGTGCAAATGAAAATTCAAAAAAAATTAAACTATATAGATTTTTTTTATATATATAAAAATAAAACATTACATTATAGAAAATAAAACACAAAAAAATATATTTTCGTTGAAAATTTTTTTTTGGGTGAGCCGGCCTGGGTGTGCAGCCTAGCGGCCATGGGCCAGCCAAGGCATGCAGCCCGGCCAAGTGGCCACTAGCTACAGCCTAGGCATGCAACCGGCCAGCAACAGGGCGCAACCATGGCGGCCCGACCAGCAGCTCGCAGGGCGCGGCCTGGGCAAGCCGGCCAGCATCCCAGCAGGGCGCAGTCCTGGGCGTCCTCCCACCGTCGGAGGTTAGCGTCTGCTGCACTATGCTGATATAATATAAAAAAATAATGTACATAAAAAAAATCAAATAGCAATTTTCTTTTATATATGAGACAAATTTTTATATATAAACTTAGAAATAATAATAATAATAACAAAATTTTCTTTATATAAAAAAAAAAATACGTTGTAAAAATATTTGACTAGTGGCCAGCGGCCTGGGCGCAGCCAGCCCATGGCCTTGGGCGGCCTGACCCAGCAAGCAACTGAGCTGCGGCCTTGGGCATGCCCGGCTAGCAGCCACAGGATGCGGCCCTAAGGCAGGGTTTAAAAAAATAGTAATAATACAAAAAAAAACTAAATAAAACGTTTAAAAAAAAAGAATAATATACAAGGCCTAATGGCCTTGGCGCTGCGGCCATGGAAGCCTACAGGGCGTGTGGCTCAGTGGCCATGGGCCGGCCTGAGCACATCCCAGCGGCCATGGGTGGCTGACCGGTGAAGAACGAGAGAAAAAAAAACAAACCTTCTTGGTAAGTAAATCAATCTTCGGAAACTGTCTCAAAATCTCTCTAAACTGAGAAAAATAAATTCTCATAAGCTTCCCGTGCAATTAAATTTAACTTGTGTTGTCATTGACGAGGTCGGCCAGCAGCCACAAGGCACCGCCATGGAAGCTTGGCCAATAGCCTGCGTTGCGGCGAGCATGCGGTCGGCCGAGGGAAAAAAAATATAAATACATACAAAAAAAAACATAACAAAATATATATATATATAGAGAGAGAGAGAGAGAGAATTTTTTTGCATTACTTAGGACCGGGCTAAGCAGAGAGCCACTAGCCTGCGCCCATGAGACAATAAGAGACTTGTGTTGGGGAAGGAAGCTTCTATCTGCAAACCAAGATGGCTGCCAAGCCTCCCTATGCACACTTAATCTGTTAAAACTGAAATTTAGTCGAAGGTTTAGCTTTTACCTGAACCTACTGAAGTTGCGAGCTCGCTCGTCATGGTGGAGTTGTAGTTGCAAAACTCACCCATCATGGCAGAGTTGCAGAGCCGAGTCCGCCAAAACCGCGTGAAGAAATGGCAGGTAGACTTAGGGTTAGGCTCTTTTAGGGTTTCGTTCTCGCTAGTGGATAGCTTGGGGAGGCCGCGTGGCCTTCATGCGAGCCACTTAGGGATAAGGTAAGGTTGGTAGGTTTAATTTTATTTATTTTTATTAGTATTAATATATTTATATTTATTATTACTATAATTATTTCAAATTTTACTTTAAAAATCATTGTTAATAAACCATTAAAATTTAGTACATAATTATTTTATATATAGATTAAAACGTTGTAGGTTGTAAAGTGAAATTTAAATTTACCTTAGTAGTTAAAATTTAATTAATTAAAATTTTAAATTAGGGTTAAAATTTGTATATAAATTTACCCTAATAGTTTAAAATTTAATTAATTAAAATTTTAAATTGGGGTTCAAATTTATATATATGTACATTATGTTGATTATTGAATTCGTATATTAAATTTATTATGCTAAAAAAAATTAATATATGAGGATGGAATTTAAATTGTATATGTAAATTTAAATAATCCAATTTATGAGGTTTAAATTATTATTTTTATATATTATCTAATTTAATTATTTAAATGGATTATATAAATTTACTGATTATGTAATTAATTAAAATATACATGTTAGGTAAATTAAATACCTAACCATTAGATAACACTAAGGGCAAGTTGAAATTAATATCAATTAGTTTATTTTCTTCTTTAAAATGTTCCCTGCCGAAACTTCGACGTATAGTCGAAGGGGCAAGACGGACACGGAATCTCGAAAACGAGACACCACAAAGGCCAGCATGACGATTTGATCACTAGGACACTGATTCTACTTCATGACAAAAATGTTTGATAAACACGTCTAGACTTAAAACTTAGGTTATGTTATTATTAAATTATTAATGAGAAACGAGGCAATAAACGTTAATGGAATTTCTTATAGGGTAGAGTTGGTGACTTAATGAGGATTGTGTGGAATCCAATACCTAAAGCTAAGTAGAACTACTGTAGTATATCTAGTACCCGGGTGGCCTCAAGATGGCTTGATAGAAACGCCCACAACTATAGCTCTTAGAGTAAAAATGCTCGTAAAAACAATCGTCTGACGCACTCTTTTTTTTTAAATTAACTATTGAGTTGAATGGTAACATAGTCTTGATGTCACTGTATGCTAATTATCCTATTATTCCATGTTACAGGGATAAACATGGTAATAACGCGAGCAGGTCGGGGGCGAGGTCAAGTGACGGCATTACCTGATCCGAATGTGTCGGCACCATCGCCAGAGACCATCCTTATATTGTGCTCGCTGGAAGCAATAAACGAAACACTCAGGGGACTAGTATAGAGAGGAAGTGTTACCTTGGAGGTAGAAGTGGAGGCCCCTCCACTAAAGGAGGAAGTTCTTGTGGTAGAAGTGAATACGGTACCAAGACCTTTGCATCAGGATATCATAGAGGAGCTTTAGAAGATAAGACTTCCAGAGTTTTCAAGGGGTTGAGCAGGGATACAAGCAGAGTCTTGGTTGGAAGAGATGACCAGGTGCTTAACCTTACAGGAGTACACTTCCATGTCCAAGTCCAAGATGGCCATATTTCAACTAAAAGGGGTTGCTTTGAACTGGTGAGGGAACCAAGAAAGGCAGCTACACCTTACACCAGACATGGTTCCATGGGAACTGTTTGTGGGAAAATTCAAGGGGAAGTACTTACCTGCATCCTACCTGGAAGAACAAGCAGGGGCTCTTCATGCCTTGGTACAAATGCATCTATCCGTGGAGGATTATGAAGAGAGGTTCATGGAATTAGTCAAGTATGTTCCTTACTTGGAAAACGACGAACGCCAGGTTGAGTGCTTCGTGTATGGGCTCAATACCAAGATCAGGGCCCAAGTGCGGATGTGGAAACCAACTTTAGTCGCCGAAGCAGTAGATTGTGCTCGTTACACTGAGGAGATGTTGGGTGCAAATCCCATCAGGTCATTCAACTCTTAACAGTCAGGGTTTGCAGGGAAGGCTCCTCGAAGCTACCCTCGGGGAGGATATGCGAGGCCACCTCCCTATGAAAACAGGTACACACCAAGGGTTGCGGTGGTAGACAAATCAGTGGAAACTAGGGCAGTGCCCCAGTCAGCCACAGGGACTCACTAGGGTGTGAGGAATTTCAGAGGATCAGCTGGAAGGGGAAGGGATCCTAGGGGGAGGAACCCCTCTCAGAGGTCTGAACAGGTTATCCCACCCACTCCATTATAGGTTTCTTGTTGGGGATGTGGAGGTCCACATTACCAGCGTGATTGTCTCGAATTACAATCCGGAACAGTGCATCGAGAAGGAAAGGCTCTAATGGGGAGTGGGGGTAATAGACATCAGATCTCGGTAGCAATACACAACCATCAGGAAGAGCACCAATCCACTGTAGTGGAATCATCAAGTACAGTCAATAATGTCAAGCTTATAATAATGTTTGATCCTAGTGCTACAGATAGTTTCATTTCTCCATATGCATTAGACAAATGTGGGTTGGCAACCTACGATCATGACGATTTCAACTTAGTTAAAATGGCTTTAGGGGTAAAGCAAGCAGTAGGACCTAGTGTCGACAAGTGTGTAGTGGATCTCGAGGTGTGTGTTACACAAGTCAAAGTGTACATCACCACCCTCGGAACTTATGATCTCATCATAGGTATGAATTGGCTTGAGGAACATTGAGCTTTATTGGACTATTATGGAAAGAAATTTCTTTGCATTGATGATAACGGAGAGGCCATCGAGATCCAAGGTATCAAACGAAAGGTGTCCCTACATTTCATATCCACGATGAACGTAAATATATGTATGCGATAGGGATGTCAGTTGTATATTGTTGAAGTGGTAAACAATGAGAAGGGACCCTCCTTTGATGAGTATCCAGTGTTAGCCGAGTTCAATGATGTCTTTCCAAAGGAATTACCTGGGTTACCTCCTAAGAGAGAACTTGATTTTACCATTGAGGTAAAACCCGGTTCAGAGCCAACATCAAAGACACCATACAGGATGACGGCCCCAGAACTTTGTGAGTTACAAATGCAGTTGAAGGAACTGCTATACCTAAGGTTCATCAAACCAAGTATTTCACGGTGGGGTGCGCCAATAATTTTTGTGAAGAAGAAGGATGGTTCCTTGCATCTTTGCATCGATTACCTAGATTTGAACAAAGCCACAGTGAAGAATAGGTACCCAATACCTCAAATTGATGATCTCTTCGACCAAATGAAAGGGGCGACAGTCTTCTCCAAGATCGACTTACAATCAGGTTACCACCAGCTACGGATTAAGGAAGGAGACATACCTAAGACAGCTTTTCGAACAAGGTTTGGGCACTATGAGTTTGTAGTGTTACCCTTCGGTTTGACCAATGCCCCAGCCGTATTCATGAGCCTCATGAATAGGGTGTTTTGAAAATAATTAGATCAGTTTGTGCAAGTCTTCTTGGATGACATCCTCATCTACTCCAAGAATGAAAGTGAACACGAGGAACACTTGCAAATAGTGTTGTCATGCTTAAGAGAGCACAAGTTGTACGGTAAGTTATCCAAATGCACGTTCTACTAGAAGGAGATCCATTATCTAGGGCATATAATTTTCAGTGAGGGAATTTCAGTTGACCCTGAGAAGGTAAAGGCCATAATGGATTGGCCCGTGCCAAAGAATGCGCATGAAGTAAGGAGCTTCATGGGGTTAGCCGGGTATTATAGAAGGTTTGTTGAGGGTTTCTCAAAAATTGCAAAACCCATAACTACCCTACAACGTAAAGGCATTAGGTATGAATGGACATATGAATGCGATGTCGCATTCACTGAGTTGAAAAGACTATTGATGGGTGCCAGATATGGAGAAAGAATTCATAGTTTGCACAGATGCCTCAAGGTAAGGGTTAGGTGCAGTGTTGATGCAGGAATGTGGAGTAATAGCTTATGCGTCGAGAAAGTTAAAAACACATGAAGAGAATTACCCTACTCATGACCTAGAGTTGGTTGTAGTGATCTTAGCTTTAAATATTTGGAGACACTACCTTGTTGGACGAAGCTTTGAGCTCAAGTCTGATCACCAAATCTTAAGGTATATCTTCACTCAGAGAGCCCTAAATGCCAGGAAAAGGCGATGGAGTGAATTCATGAGTGAGTATGATTTTGGGATTTCATACATCAAAGGGAAGGAGAATGTGGTATCCAATTCCTTAAGCAGAAAACCAAGACTTTTCTCTCTTATACCTTTGAAGGTCGATTTGAGAGAAAGAGTATTAGGACAACTACTTGGGGATAGTTGGTACCTAAAGGTCACATCGGCACTCCAGAGTGGGAAACTCGTGGGACCTAAGTTTGAAGGCTATGAGTTGGAAGCCGATGGTTTGTTACGGTATCAAGGGAGGATGTATATTCCCGAGGAGGGAGATATTAGAGAGACTATCCTTAAGGAAGCCCACAAAGCAGTGTATTGTGCACACCCGGGTGTAAAGAAGATGTATGCAAACATGAAGAAACTCTTCTTTTGGGAAGGGATGAAAAGCGACATGGTCAAATTCGTCGCTAGATGCCTTGAATATCAGCAGGTAAAAGCTTATCATCACCACCCGGCATGATTATTACAGCCACATGACATTCCTATGTCAAAGTGGGAGGTTATCTCCATGGACTTCATGGTGGGATTGCCTCTTACCTCTCATAGTCATGATTCCATTATGGTCATCGTTGACAAACTGACCAAAACTACTCACTTCATTCCAGTTAAGGAGACTCATGATGTCACGGATGTGACTCGTGTGTTCATAAATGAAGTAGTTCGTCTCCATGAGTTTCCCAAGAAGATATTCTCGGACAAAGATTCCAGGTTTACGTCCAGGTTTTGGACAAGTTTGCAGTCAGTGTTGGGTACTCAGTTGAACCTAAGCACTGCATACCATCCAGAGACAGATGGAAAAACTGAAAGAGTGAATCAGGTGATGGAGGACATGCTTAGGATGTATGTCATGGATCAGCAGACTCATTGGGAGAAGCACTTACCCTTGGTTGAGTTTGCTTACAACAACAGTTACCATAGCTCAATTGGGATGCCTCCATATGAAGCATTATATGGGAGGACATGCAGAACACCATTGAGTTGGGAAAGGTTAGAAGATCGAGTAAATATAGGACCCGAGTTGATTCAAGAGATGGAAGAACAGGTTGTTCAGATTAGACAACGCTTGAACGAATCTCGGGATAGACAGAAGGGCTATGCTGATGCGCATAGGGTTGATCGAATCTATAAGGTTGGTGATGCAGTGTTCGTCCGCATCAGGCCTAACAAAAGTACCATCAGGTTTGGGAAAGGGACAAAGTTGTCACCACGATTTATAGGACCCTTTGAAATTTTAGAGAAGGTTGGACCCGTCGCGTATCGTCTTGCGTTGCCACTCCATTTGCACAAAACTCATAATGTTTTTCATGTATGTGTTTTACAACATTATGTAGCTGATGAGTCTCATAAAATAAATTGGAAGGAACTGTAGGTTTCAGACAAGGGGACCATTCGGGTCGAACCGTTAGGTATATTGGACCACAGGGTTAGACAGTTGAGGCACCATTTGGTGTACCAAGTTAAGGTCTAGTGGGACCGGTATAGCCCACGTTCCGCTACCTGGGAGGACGCAGAGACTATGCGTCATGATTATCCCACACTATTTTGACCATAACTTCGGGACTAAGTTTCCTGAAGGGTGGGTGTATGTAACGCCCCATTTTAACATTACTACCTGAACTACTATTATATGTTGTATTTGTTTGATTGTGAGACTTTGTCGGTTTGACGACACTATGGACATATGGTTCTATTATTTTGTTGATATATATGTGTGTGTGTATGATGTTATTATTATGATCGGTAGTCATGTTTAGATATGTATCATGTATTTAATATGTCTCATTTATGCAAATTACTGAATGATGGGTACATGGATACCGTTACAGTTATATGTTGAATAAATGAATGTTATTCTAGGTGCATGGCGAATAAATGAGTTTATTGTTGTTATGTTATGATTAAATGTATGTGTATATGTTGAGGATTTATGCACGATATTCTATATTGTATGTCGAGGACTGATTTACGGGTTAAAACAGCTAAGTATTAGCTGGATCCTATGAGGTGGGAGAGCCTCGGGGACATCGAATTCAACGGATAAATGGTATGCAAGTGATGCATTATTTACTTACACATGATTATTATGATGTATATTATGAAATGGGTGGGGTAGGGTTTTAGGAAACTCAACCACCCAGATTGGTTATACGATGACAAATTGTGTACAAGTGCAACGATGTTGTTATGTCGGGTAGACATAATCCCTTGTTCCATTAGGGGGGTGGAGGCTTTACCCACTATTTATCCCTGAAACCCAGAGTCATGGGAGGGTTGTTCTAAGGCATGCTCCCCAAGGTGTGTGATGATGACAGGTGGTTTCCTACTAGGGAAGCTTGGTCGATGTAGTTGACACTTCCGCTTATGGGTTCTAGCTGGAGCCGGTCATGGATTGACACTTCAGAGTAGTCCAGCAGAGGGAATGATAGGATGTGGAAGTTAGTGATGATGTAGGTAGATAGTGGTAGCCTGGAGTCGAGATGGAAACTAGATCTAACTATGTCTGTGGAAAAACCTTGATTGATTATGTGTCGTAACTCGGTAATGTATGAATTGTCGTATCTTAATAAGATGCATTTAGTTAATGGATTGTACCTTGCAAACTATGTTTAAAACTTGTGTCAGTGAACAACAATTTCATGAGTATGATTGATGTGTGTGATTTATTACTGTTAGTGTACTTACGCGAGGTATGTAAGCAGTAGCTATGCTTACATAACTCATCTACATATTTATGATTGTGTGAAACATTGTTGAATAATATTGTTAATTATTGCCGATCAATAATTAATTATTGTTGATCAACGTTAATAATGTCGATTAAAGTTAATAATGATCATTAGGGTTAATAATGTTGATTAATGATTAATTATTGTCCATTAATGATTAATTAGTGTTGATTAATAAACTAGTTACGGATAACTTAAGTAGTAAATAATGCATTTGGTTAGTAATGCTTAAATTGAATGTTAATGAGTTTGATTAGTAAATACCAAGGGTTAAATGGTTAAATGATTATTGTAATGTAAAATTAAGTAGTATTAATTTCATAAGTAAATATTAATTGCAAGGTTAGATAATTAATTAAAAAGTATGGATAAGAATTTGTTTATAAACCATTAGTTTTATTAGGATCATGCTTAGGTTAATTAGAACACAAGATTATTATTTGTAATTGATAAATTAAATTAGTTGAATGTAAACTTAGAGTGTAATTAGCATATTGGGAGTATGTTAAATTAATAATTAGATTATTAGGTTATTATTAATTAATTAATTGACAATTATTATTAAGTAATTAATTCACAGACCATAATCAATTTAGTGATTAATACGAGTAATTGGATGTTGACTAAGAATAATGATTTATTAGTTTTTAATTGAGAAACTTGAGTTACAAGTCCATGAATATAATATTTAATGAGAGTCAAAGTTGAAGGCTCGAGGACTGACATGGGGGTTGAGGGATTTATGATGAGCATAGGGGTAGTAATGGGGAGAAAGAGTCGGCAAGAAATGGGGGATAAGGGAGAGAAGAGAGGGGAGAGAAAGGGGGATCTTCACCTTAGAGATTTTTTGGAGAATTTAGAGAGCAGGGAGAAAATTACAAAGAAGAGAAGGAGGTTCTTGTTGGAGATTTTCTGATGGGATATAACAGGTTGGCTTGTACTCGATTGGGGCTCAGGGGTCCAAAGGGGTACCCCTTTGGAGCTGGGTGGTCGGCGAGACCTCGCCAGTTGGTAGGGTGGAAAAACTATTTGGGTTGGTTGAGTTTCAGGGTTTTGGGGAAGGTTTTTGGTTGCAGGGAAACAACAAGGCATTCAACAAAAGGGATCAGCAAAGGGGACAACAACAAGGGTGTATCTACTAGCTATCTACAAGTATTTTTTAGTCAGGTATAAATGGCTTTTAACTCTATAAATTTTACTTATGAAATATCATGTAACTTAAGAAATTATTATGGTAAATTACATGCTCATATGTATGCTGCTGTAAATGAAAACTTGTTATTGATGTTAGAAGTTCAAAAAGAAAATATATTTATTTCAAGACTATAAATACCATTTTTACCACTAGTAGATCCAATAGAAACAAGAAAACATAACATGAACCAGAATGTAAGCAATAAAAAGATAGATTTTATTAAGAGAAAATGGGGACCCAAGTTGGGGTACCTACAAACACCTCATGAACCTATCCACCTCATGACCCCTTTTGTGCCCCTTTTTGACATAGACAACCCTCTTATAAAGTCCATGGAGAAATTCTTGCAAGGAAGAGAAGGATTAGGCAGTGGTGAATACAACCCCAATTTTCTATTAGTGGGCTAAAAAATGCACAACACACACCCCTTTGCATTCATGGTTACAATCATTTTCATCAAAGGCACAAACATGTGCACTACAATTCTACCAAAATGCCCATTGAGAGTATTGTCTCATCTCAAACATTCCATTCTTATGAAGGGGGTTATCATGAGACTTATCAGGATCTTTTTCTTTTATGGTTATAAGCACAAGATTCTTGTGATAATTCACAATTATTTTCATTGAACCTGCACTAACAAGTGATGAGTTATCCTTCATGCCACGAGCTCTAACAATACATTCCACCCCATCCTTTGTGAGATGGTATTTGTTCTCTTACCGAAATAAGATAGCTTTTCTATCATAAATATAAGGACTCCCAAGTACAATGCCACATACATCCAAAGGAACAACATCCAAATCGGCCTCAACTACAGTTTAGAAGCAATAACAAACCTCACTCTACACTGTTTGGTAACTTGAAGTTTTACATTGTCATGCACCCAACCTAGAGGGTAATGTTTGGGATGAGGTATTGTGGTTAGTCCCAACTTCTTCACAATATTTTCAGAAATCAAATTGACTTGTGATCCTGGAGCAAATAGTATTTCAATCTTTGTTTGTTTTGCAACAACTCTTATGTGAAACAATTCACTCCTTCTTTCATAATCATGAGATGCATGTGTATAACTTGAACTAATATGAAAGGAACTTTTAACTTGTAAACCAATTTCTGTGATCAACTCTTTATCACCTGAATCATATCCCAAGTCTTGTTGCACTGTATCAACAATATTTTGCTTCCATTTTCCACAAAAAATTCTTTGGCCTCATTTCTAGATGTAGCTTCCAACAGTGCTCCTCATCATGTCCATCTACCTCACAATGAGTGCAATGGAGCGTTTTCTTCTCTTTATTTGTTGTAGCTGTCTTCTTTTCCTTTCCTTTTCCTTTGAACTTGTTGTTCTAAAGATTGTGAGGCTTCTTTGGATGGTCTTCTTGTACATATTTTCCCCTGCTTTCAATGTGAGTAGCTTGCATACTTGCTTCATCCAAACTAGTAGGATTCAATAACAACATTGTATGATGAATATAATTGGGAAGTGCACCAATGTATTTCATCAAAGTTTCTGAAGTATCTAAAGGAATATTCAATTCAAGAGCCTTCTTCCTAAATTCTTCTATGAAAATTTGAACACTCTGACCCTTATTTAGCCTCAAATTTTGCCATTCCATCATAGCTTTTTTAATGTAACCCAATGGATAGAATTGCTTTCTTAAAGTAGAAGTAAACTCAGACCAAGAGGATAGAAGTTTACCATTGTGCTTGATACCTTTTTTAAGCTTTCTCTCCCACCATACAATATTAGTACCAGATAAACAAAGAGAGCCCAATTGAACTTTCACCTCTTCTTCTTCAATCTATTGCACACAACAATAAACCTCGATCTATCTTATCCAATTCTTAATATTTTATGCATTGCATTCTTCATTAAACATGGGCAAATCAAATTTTACATCAAGCTTTAACAATGGATTTTTAGAAGCATTTTTCTAATGAAAACTAGAATGATGAGAAGAGGAGGAAGAGCTCGAACTCGAAGAAATGGAGGTTCAAGAGGCTCTTCTCCATCTTCTTGATTCACTGATGCTTCAATTTCTTCTTTTGCTTTATTTTTCTTCTTCTCCCCCTTTGACATCCTCTCTTGATAATCTCCAAAGAGCTTCTCTACCCTGTATTCCATTTGGTAAAAGACCTTGTGAAAAGATTTCTCAAGCTCGGTGCGGATCTCTTCATCCCCCATATTTTTATTTTGATGTGCATGTCCAATCTCGGGATTATAAGGTACTAATTCACCTTCTCCTTTTTTGATCTTGTCCCTAGTTATCATTCAAACTCACAATCTAAAATCATAGAATCCTGCTTTGATACCGACATGATTTGGGATCTTTGCATTCTAGACTTATCATGGATTGATTTTAAAAGAGCATGATTAAACATAAAATGTGCACCATAAAGAATATTGTCGAAAAGAAGAACACACCATAAACACACAAAGCCACAAATTTGATAATAGAATTCATCCAAGAAGGACTACGTCTTTGGGCCTGCTTCTTCAATGGGGAGACCTTTTTTATAATTCTTAGCAAAATGGAAAATACATGGAAAAATACATCATTATACCTCAAATATGGACATGACCTACAAATCGACTGCTCAAAACAGAAAAAAGACTGCATCCTTGCATTTAGAATGCCCAGATGACGAGAATCGACATAAAACACTCTATACTTATGAAGAGTTGCAAAATCGACCTCTGGAAAAGCCAATGACCCCCTTATTGACACGTGCCAGTCTATATTGTATGGATCCCTTCAACATTAAATGCGGTCGTACTGCCTCGAGATCCATGCCCACCTTCGGCCTCCTGCTCCTACGTGATGGCTCAGCCCCTTGGGCATAGTCACATGAACATCTCCCCCTCGGCTATGGTAAAGACCATTTTAAATAGCAGAGGAGGTGGGGTCCTTTCAAAACCCACCCCTCATTTCTTAGTGGTAGGCTGTTGTGATGGGGGGCAGGTGATCTGAAAATGGGTAAGCTCAATTTTCTTCCATTAACGAATACTTAATCAAAATTCTCAATTTCTCAATATTCATAAATAAATTGGCATATTAAACAATTTCAATCTTTAGAAAATCGAAGAGCAACAAAACAAGCATATAAAAAAGATATGCAAACCAGAATTGTTAACGGAGTTCGCCATACCCCCTGGCTACGTCTCCGGACTCATCGAAACACTGAGGCGCTTTATTGTTTCCTTCAAATATGTGTGTCTTTCACAAGTACATTTGCATGATTCTCAGTTCAAGTGGCTCAGTCCCATCTTGGGATGCCTTGTCTTCCTCACCAAGAAGAACTAAAGCTCTCACATGAATTGAAATATTTCTCCCATCTTGGGATGAAATTCCTCACACAAGACTTACTAGAAAACTCTCTCCAACAAAGCTTATTTTCCTTCTCCAAATGAGAGGATTTTATAGCCTTTACATGGATGGTACTCATTACACATGTTAAGGAGAATATCTTTCCCATGATCCTCTAAATTAGGATCTAAAGACACATCAAGGATAGGTGAAGAAATAATCTCAACTTTCTCCATGAATATATCAACACTCCCTTAGGACTAGGAAACTAAGGGTGAGGTGGATTCTCATACCTTATTTTAATTTCCTTCTTTTTTTTACAAAGTAAAGAAATACATGAGCACACCCATTACAATATAGATCATTTACAATGATGCTCATGATGCCTTGGAGAGTTGCTTTGAGATTTGTTGTTGAAGGTGGGATATCCTCCTAGATCAATTCTCGACACGAAAAATCACTTTTGGACCTCCAAAAGTGTAAACTGTAATCTGAAAAACACATTCCCCTTCTCCTTCACCGTTGTTCTTCGGAATCGGAATGTCGAAGCCAATATCTCTAGCTCATAATACATAATTACAATTTTTTTTAAGCATCACACTTTCCAAGAGTTTATAAAAATACTCTTTGATCAAGTTTACAATATTGACCACATAGGCCTTAGGCCAAAACAATGCCTTCTCACTCAAAAGTGGCTACACGGCCATGACAATGCAAACTTCAAGTCTCAATGACATACAAATTCCTTATTGGTTAGACATTATGGTCTCAATCCCCACTACATGGCAAACTCTCTTGTTTCCCTACGGTCCAACTTTTGATAAATGACAAATATATAATATAGTTTTAAGAAAGAAACTATATCATTTGTGTGCCCCAATAAAATATTGCCGAAGCTCTATGGCTCGTGAGCATTGATCAACGGTCAAACTTTGACATGATGGGAAAAGCTCCATGCTTTGGTACCGTCCAAAACTTGTGTCTCGGCCTCTTGTTTACAGAGATATTGATTTTGACGTTCTTTAGAAAGAACATAGATTTTAGATCAATGACGTGACCATCATTCCTTTTAAACATTACAAAGTGCAACAACAAAATTCAGTCTGCCACGATCCAAAGGCTCAACCACTGTGCGCCATTTTGTTTTTACACTCGAGCACTGCATCTTCAAGTAATTTTTCTGCGAGCCAAAAATCCAGTGAAGAGAGTTGGCATACCTCATAGAAACTCATTCAAAATTCTAACTGTGACATCCAGAACACTAAACCCCTGTACTCGTTCCAAACTTGGTGTAGCGTCCAAGTGCTCATAATATGTGGCACAAACCATTGTTCATTTGAATTATCGTGACAACCAACGTCTGCAACTGCAACAACGTTTTTGTCCTGCAAAGGTGCTAGATATGAGGAACTCGACGAAGTGAAGAGTAGGGACATCATGTCCAGGATTGCTTCAACTTGCCATGATTCTTCTGTCATAAACTTTCAGCTTCTAACACTTTGAAACACAATGGTTATCTTTTCCACATAAAACATAAAGCACAAGGAATCACATTATTTATGCTATTTGAATTGTTATCAGAGGTATACCTTGGAGTTCTTTTAACTGAAATGTTGCTTGGTGACCTGCTTACTGATAGTGAATCACTACTTCTGTTCATTTTCCTTTTACCTTCTCGAATTTGAAACCATTTTGGTTTCAAATCTGGATGCAAATACCAACAATGGTCCACAGCATGTCCTCTCTTATGGCAATAAGAACAACTTTCCCAATAACTTTCACTCTATGTTGTCTCCTGATATCCCAATCCTTGATATCGAGGACGTTCTTCAACCATAATTGGTTGAACAATACCTTGACCATTAGTGGCAAGACCTCCTCCATTTTATCCCATCTTTGTCAAAAGTCTCATGCCAATCCCACGAGTATGCTCTTCAAAAGACCCTAAACAAGCATTAGTAGATAATGAAACCGAATGAGCATTATTTACCTTATATTTTGTATAGGGAATAAATGTGTCCAGATACACCTCTTTAATCCTCGAGGTATCATCATTCTTCTTGTTGGAAGAAGTTGAAGACGAAAGATCCATAAGATCTTCCTCTGCATGAGGAACAAAAGGGCATACTCGGTCATCTTCTGTCGTGGAGGGACTTTTTGAATTGTTAGCTTGTCGATACTTGGATAACAACTCCTCCTTAAGTTTCACTTCAAGCTGCATCTCCTTAACCCTTTCTTGAAGCTCTTGCTTCTCTTCTGTCAATTGTTTCACTTTCCTTCGTAATTCATCACTTTCCTTTCCTTCTTCATACAGTTCTCTTATCTTTTTCTCCATTTATACGATTCTTTCATCAAAATTTGTGTCTTTACAAAGGTTTGCATAAACATAGTAAAAAAGATTATTGTTTCGTGGATTCTCCATATTAGATCCACAACCGAGATGCTAAGTGGAACCAATGAAGCAATGTAACAAAATCCAAAACCAGATCGGAACTTCTCTGATACCAAACTTGATCCAAAAATGGGTAAGCTCAATTTTCTTCCATTAACGAATACTCAATCAAAATTCTCAATTTATCAATATTCATAAAGAAGTTGGCATAATAAACAACTTCAATATTTAACAAATCAGAGAGTAACAAAACAAACACATGAAAAATATATGCAAACCATAATTGTTAACGGAGTTATCCAGACCTAGCTACGTCTCTGGACTCATCAAAACACTGAGCCGCTTTATTGTTTCCTTCAAAGATGTGTAGCTTTCACAAGTACATTTGCATGATTCTCAGTTGAAGTGGCTCAGTCCCATCTTGGGATGCCTTCTCTTCCTCACCAAGAAGAACTAAGTCTCTCACATGAATTAAAATGTTTCTCTCATCTTGGGATGAAATTCCTCACACAAGGCTTACTAGAAAGCTCTCTCCAACAAAGCTTATTTTCCTTCTCCAAATGAGAGGATTATATAGCCTTTACATGGATGGTACGCATTACACATGTTAAGGAGAATATGTTTCCCATGATCCTCTAAACTAGGATCTGAAGACACATCAAGGATAGGTGGAGAAATAATCTCAACTTTCTCCATGAAGATCTCATCACTCCCTTAGGACTACGAAACTAAGGGTGAGGTGGATTCTCACACCTTATTTTAATTTCCTTCTTTTTTTTACAAAATAAAGAAATACATGAGCACACTTATTACAATATAGATCATTTACAATGATGTTCATGATGCCTTGGAGAGTTGCTTTGATATTTGTTTTTGAAGGTGGGAGATTCTCCTAGATCACCAAGAGACCTGAGGTCAAACCTGCGGGCTCCCCCCCTTTTGGGCATACATTGTAACCCCGACACATTGTTGGCTTCTCGCCAAACCCCTTGCTCTAAATTTGGGGGATCCGTCTAGCCCGTCCGCCAAATTTGGTGGGGTTGGTCGGCCCCCAATTTAACCAAACCTATGTCAACTCTAATTCAAATAGGACCCCTTATCGATCCATATGCCACGTCACACTGTAGTAGGGTTGGTTAAGGCATTGGTTGGTTGGCAAAGAGGTCGTCGGTTCAATTCCTGCGGAGTAAAGTTCGACTTCCAACAAATTTAGGCCAGTATAGGGGTGACACATGGCATTCCTAGATTGGTACATGTGTCACCCTAGGATTGGGCCATGTATATACCACATCATCCGCCAGTTGGGACCTTCCACTTTAGCGCCATGACAACTACCACCTGAGCACCACATCAAAGCCATGTCACTACCATGTGCCACCATGTGGGGATGCCACATAGGTTCCATACACCTATATGGATTCCACACCTCACCCTTTCAGCGGTGTCACTTGGCACCTCGTTTTTCCCTTTTATGCATATGGAAATGGTGTCTTGTTGAAACTTTAGAAGTTAATAACTTTCACATACGGAGTTCGTTTGAGGTGAAATGAATGTCATTGGAATTGTCTTGGAAATACCTACGCGATTATGTTGGTTTTGTTGATATTTTTTGAGGTTGAGAATTTGAGCTTTCTGGAACTTCTTAGATCAAAGCATAATGTATTAAGGAAAGCCATAAGAAGGGGAAACTTAGTGGGTCAAAGAAGATAGAGTTGGAAAAAAATAAGAAAGGTGGAAAGAGGGGGAAACAAAAATGAAAGAAGATAGATATATTTTCACAACTTTCAAAGGCCCTTATTTCACACTATAAACATTATGATGTTAATGGCCACTCAGAGGATAATTGTTAGAAATTGCATCTCAAATTTCATCTTAAATGGTCCAAAAAGTAGTAGAATAAGAATATGGCTTTGCGTTCTTAGAAGTTGAATGAAGGATAGATATTAGTCCAAACATTAAAGGTAATGTGACCTATACTTCTATTCAAAGAAAATTAGATTTGAGTAATCTCATCCCAAAGGAAGAAAGGGAAATTATTGAACTCGTTCATGTAATAGGATCCAGTTGAAGTAGAAAAAGGTAGATTGATTGTTTGATCTTACATTTCTTTCATATCTTATTTCAACCCAATTGCTTGAAAATATTGGGTTAGAAGTGCATGATCATCCTCATACATTCCCATTGAAATGGTTGATTCAAGATATGGAATTGAGCGTCAATAATGTAAGTTAATATTTTCCATTAATACAAACTTTGAAAATGAAGTAGAATTGGATGTAATCCCAATACCATATGTATCTGGGTCAAGTTGGGAAGCCTTATTTTTGTATAAGAGTTGCAATGATTGCGTAGAGGGCCACCCAATAGCATTTTGTTAAGGATGAGAAAGAATTTTCCATAAAGGAAAATCTAAACTCTCATTGATAAGTGCACACCAAGATAGGAGGATGATCAATGCAAACAAGATGTTTATGTTGTTATCTCTAAGAGAAGAGAAACAATAGGGAGAAGGATAGATGGATATTAGAGAATCCATGAAAGGATGTGGTAGTGAGTAGGATTAGTAGCTAGAAAAATATTAAGTCCTATAAGGAAGTGTTGCAAGAACCCAAAGGACTACCACCTAAGAGGGAAGTTGAACACAAGATTTAGTTGTTGCCAAAATCTCCATTTCCCAAAATGGGATTGTATGGATAATATTTATTGGAATTTGATGAAGTAAAGAAGTAATTGCAACAAGTCTCGGACGTGTCTTGGATCAAGGATTCATAAGGCCCAATACATGAACTTTTGGGTTACCAATATATAGTTCCCAGATGGAATCTAGAGAATGAACATTGATTACTAAGCCTAGAAAGAAAAATAAATAAAAAGAAAAATCAATCATCTTTATGTATTTTCAATTAATAATGAAAGTAATAAATTGTTGCAAATAGCTACAACAAGCCAAATACTTCACAAAGATCACTACTACAATAGAAGATAGAAGTATGCAGTGTTGCATTTTTATGTCATAGATACAATATCAAGCTTTGATGAGACATTATTTTTCTAGTGCTCACCAATTTCTTGTGTCTTCATTTGTGTCATTTTTGCATCAGAATAACATCATATGAAGACTCAAAACATGAAACCTGTTAATTTGTTAATTAGATTTACATCTAATTTTCATCATATGATGACGCAAAACATGATGCACACTACTATGTTGATTATTTTTTATATTTTTTCTCATATTTCCATCGTATGACGATGAAAAATATGGCATACATTAATATGTTAATTAGGATTTTGTCATTTTTTATTAAAGTTGCATCATAAGATGATGCAAAACATGAAACATGCTAATTTGTGTTGATTATATTTGCTTCATATTTTCATTATTTGTAGCATCATTGTGAATCAAAACTATATCAATTAATTAAATTAGTACCAGTGTATGTTGCAAAACCCAACACATGAAAATATGTTGATAAATATTGAGTGGTGTATGCATCACCTTGATCTGAATTTAGTGTTATTTTGTGTTACCACCATATCAAACAAATAAACTAGTGTTATAATAGTTCATTTTAATATCATAATTTTGTTCCAATAATTATTTTCAATATCATAATTACATTATAAAATCTATGTATATGTACACATATATGTTGACTAGAATCTACTTGCAAAGTCTTTTCCCTCCACTTACTATAATTTATTAGTAGAAACTTGACATATTGAATGGAATCCAAATTATAGCTAGCACTCCCCTCCTAGGATCACAAGTAGAAACCTACTGCTAGGCCCGTGGCAATAGCATCACTTGTAATAATTCTACAACCAAAGAAAAAATAAATGAAATTAAGTCTTATACACCAACAATGCCTTACTAGTGTTGATGATTTTTCCCATGAATTGGAGGGATTCAAACCTAATACTCGTATTTCCCACCTTAAACAATCATTTCAATAAGCATAAGTATCCAAGTGTTAGCCAAATTAAGAGAGATATTTAAAAATCTCTACAAAATAAATATGGTGTAACAATATCATCATGATGCACGATTAGTAGATAAAATCCCACATGAGCCAGGTATAAACACTAAATGCATTAAAGAATAATTACCATATGAACAACATATATTCATATTAATAACAACAAGTAACATCATCGTATGATTGTGAATAAATCCCCAAAAATGCTCTACACATAAGAAAACATTGAGGAAAGTAGAACATAAGTCCAAGATGAGATATATGGACAAAAAATCAAATACTAAAGAGATCATTTGAACATGTGTAGTAAGATATAACAGTTAGTATGGGATATAATCAAATATATGCAACATCTTAAAGGATAAGTAGCCCATTTGACAATTATTTATATGTCAATCACCCTGCCATTAAAGTTATCAAAGAATAACATCTAAGATATTGGTGGTTAGATATTTATATACTCAAAACACTCAAAATTCGTAGATTTTATCATTTTATCATTCTTATGTTTGGTGTTAATACATTTGTATGCCCATTGGTTGAGCAAAACAGTGGTGATTTATGTTCATTAAATATATCTTATGATTTAGCAACTCCCATTCATTAAAATGCACAAAATGAAAACATGAAACCACCATATATTTGTATCAATAAAAAAATACTAAGAGTACAATGAATACTTACATCACTACACTCTTAATGCTACTTGATCACCCATATTTACTTGACCACTTACATCTACATCATATTCTTCTTGACCTCGTGCAACAATTACAATGTGTTTAATTTCAAAAACTCACTTTCCATTGGGTGTGTAACACCCAGTGTTTGACCCCAATATGTATAAAAATGTAAATATTTATGTAAGGCCTACAAGTCGTATATGCGTGGTCCAGAGTGGCCAAGTTATGTAAATTTGTAAATTTCCACTCTTTAATATAAAAATCCATGATTGTTGTAGACTAAAGGACAAAATAAAAGAGATGGGGGACTATCCTTCCACACAAAGGGGAAAAGGTACCTAACCCATGCATGCCACCTATCCAACTCTCTTTGGGAAAGGGAAAATTGCCCAACCTCAGGAATGCCACTTGTCCACTTTGGTGACACTTGTATAGCCTCGAGCATGCATATAAATAGAGGGAGGTAGCCTTCATTCCATCATTCCTTCATGTCAAAAAGAAGTCCTTCTGGATGCCAATCCTAAATTATCTATTGCAGAACCCTATCATCTGAGGTACTATTTCATACTATTATGTATTATTTTGTACCATTCCATACCACCATCACCTTGCTGCACATAGAGAACAAAAAAAATATCAATAGAACTCCCTTGATCCCTGGAAAGGAATTATGTAATGTCCCAAAAATTTGCATTGGGTCACAATGGCCTAAACCACTTGACCATATTCATGATAGCCTATCAAATTGATGATAAGGGTCAAATAATTACCAAGCATGATGTCTAATTTAGTAATAATTTAAAATTAGATCCAAGTGGACAAGGTGGATCACATTAAGAGAAAATTCCCAATTCAAAGTTTGTAATATTCCCATCCAAATGAACTATCATGGGGGGAAATTACTAGTTTCCAAGGTTGGGGGTGGAAGCATTAAAAGTTGGAGTAAAGGAGCTACAAGACCCAAAATGACCTTAGAATTAAAAATTCACATTAAATGGGTCAATTAAATAATAATACAAAGAAAATAATGTGGAATTGGACCATGAGGGCACATAAGAGGTTGTGGGACCCACTTGTGGCAAGATTCCCCACTACACTTGGCATGATTCTCTCACCAATTCGAGTTCAAGATGAAGGGTAACATACTTGGGGGAGTTTAAGAGGTATTATTCATGGCATGAGACATGTAAGGTCTAATTGGAGTGGAAGAATAACTCCCATGGAAGAGGCATCTTAGAAGAATTGTGGCACTTGGGCTAGATTCCCTAGCTTCTATGACAACAATGATGAAGATGCTTTGACACCTATGACACAAATCAGACCTGAATGTTGAAATATGACATATATGACATGTCAAGGATAAAAATAGCCTCCAAGAAGGTGCACAAGGGAGTTAGGGCAGCCAAAGAGACACCCATTCAAAATGAGGGAAGATGGAGACTAGGAATTGTTGGACAAGTGGCACACATTGGAATCTCTTCCCAACTTGAGTTGGAATGAATATTTTGGAAGGAATTCGACCCATGGAGGACTTGAGAAGTTTATAAAAGACAATAACAAAGGAGAGTAGCTTTTGATCATTTTTTATTTTCGTCTTTACAATTTGGAGAGCTTCTAGCTTGTCCATGCTAGTGGAGTGTTTACTCTACTTGCCTTAGTACCAATTTCGAGGGCGAAAGATTCCCATCCTAATTGGAAATTGGAGAGGCCATTCAAAACTTTAATTTGGAGATAAAATGGATTGATTATTTTTAGGTTGAAGCTACAGGGAAGTTCGTGGTTCTTTATTCTACAACTTGTTCTCATCTCTATCACACATTTCCTTGCATATCTTGGCTCTTAGAGGAATTACGCCTTTGGTGAGATGTTGATATCTTTGTGAGAATCCAAGAATATCCATTTATTTGTATTATGATATATATAATATTTATTTGATGCTCAGAAGACTCTCGGGTCTAAATACCAAGTGAAACTATGTAAAAATACCAAACAATGCATAAATGGTGTCATTTTCCCTATATCTTGTTGTTGGAGCTTGAAGATGCTTTATTTCGACTTGTATCAATCCATATCTGTGATTTTTTTTATGTATGGAGTGTCATTAATTTTTTGAATAAGTTTCATTAACATTTCATAAGTCCTTGGAACCTAAATTTCGAATTTCATAACAAGTGGTGAAGTTTACTAGCATTTCCCCCTATGTGAAGACATGAATACAAATATATGATTTGTGGGAGTTGTAGAAGCCTATAGAAACTAATTTATGATGCATTGAGGATCCCATTGAAGTCCTTTATCGGTACCATGCCTCTGTTCTGAAATTTGGGAAGGTCTTACAGCATTTGGAAAGCCATCTTTGTCCCCTACCCTTGGGAGTTTGAACCTCGAATTTACTAGTAAAATTCCCCAACTTCCCCTGAAGTTAAATGGATGTTTCAGAAGTCTTATGATAGTTTCTAAGAACCCATGAGGTTAATTTTTATGTCTTAATACCACTCATATACCTTCAGACCCAATTAGAAATCCTAAGGAGTCTTTTGGAGCCATCTACCCTTGGGGGTTTCAACATAGATTTTCCTAGTGATTCTGCATTTCATTTTCTAATTGTAAATGAAAGTGGATGAAGTATTTAGAAAGTTTCCAAGCCTATAATATCTGCATTAATGTGTCCTAATACACCTCAATCCACTCAAGACACGGTTCGAAACCATTTGGGACATTTTGGGCTTCACTAGTCCAAGTTTCGAAAATTGACCAAATTGGGAAAATATTCCAAAAAGGGATATTACAAATTAGGGGTAACAAACCCAAGGTACTATTAGCTCAGAGAAGGGATCCTAAGGTATTGTTAACTTAGAGAAGGGATCCCCATTCCTTGGCAGAGGGGTAGTTGTAGCCAGAGAAACCAACACCTTCTTGTGGATTGATAGTCCTAGCTTGGGGGTGGCCTGTCAAATTAAGATATGGATTAACAGAGCCTATGGTTAGGTGTAACGTCCTTGGTATGCAGACAGTCGGCTCATTTCTTTCCAGATAAGTATTCATTTGTGAATGGAATTTGTTGTGGGAAATTATTGAATTGTTCTTAGTGTATTTTATGTTGAATGTTTTACTTAATTTCATGGAATTACTATCATTTGAGGAATTGCATTCATAAAAAATATACTTGCATACTTGCATTTATTTTCATACATATTAAATTACCACAATGCCTAAATACATTCATAATTCCATTATAAACGTCAATTTAACTAGTAGAAATCCAAATCTAGGATAACATGGGTGTTCCTGGGTAAAATTATGGATGTTTCATAGCCAAATTAGCATTGTGAGGATATTGGGTTTGTAACAATGTATAAGGAATAACAAACCAAAGTTTTTTGTTGGAGACATAAGGATGGAAGAAAACTTGTTCACAGTGTTCAAGAAGCACATATGGTTCAACTTGGGATGATGACATTTTTTTGCGTATGTCAATAAAATATAATTCACCGACCATATCATGTATAATGTATCTTCGTTTATAAAAAGGTATCAAACCACTCAAATTTTATAATCAAATGTCTAAAGGACCTATAGTCCAAAACAATTATCTCTTAAATGGTGCTAACATAATTAAATTGTCCTACTCTTTCCTGTGTATAACTTGTACAAATTGTTTGATCAACTAAATAAATAAATAATCACATGTTTTTGTGACGCTGTCTACACTCTCCACTCTAAAGTGATGAGCATATGCCCACATTATAGGATATGTTCGTACCTTCATGCATAAACAAATTATAATATTAAAATTAATGATTATTCTTAAACTTGTAATACTCCATAAATATGTGTAATCTTAATATATGCAATTAATCCCATGTTGTCATTTCACATCCAATTCCTCCTTGAATGGATCTAGTTCAATTTCCTTGTTGGTTAGACCCAATTCATACATTTTCTCCTTCACCCATGTGTGCATGCACTTTGCAGTCCATTGATCATGTAATTCTTCAAGGAGTGGAATATGAGGATTTGACCTTGTAAACAATTATATGTATTTATGACATTTTTTACGCATCTCATCATACATTGCCACGTATTTCTTGTTAGTGTCTATATTGATTAAAATGAATATATCCATTCTATCACATTCATCATCACCTACAATATTAGTATAGATATTTCAAATAAGAACCATATAGAACCATATATTTCAAATAAGTATATTACCTCTCATAACCCTCGTTTCTCCATTTCTTTCAATTTTATCCCCTTATCATTTATGTTCATCCGAGTCATCATCCACCATGATTGAATCATCTACATGCATTTTATATGGAACTATGACATAAAAATAAAAATAAACACATTAATGATGTACCCTTTGGCCATGCACCCTTAAGGATGTGTTCACTGCCTTACAAAACTCTTAAGTGTTTTCATGTACTTTTCTAGGAATGACATCCATCCAAAACTCACCACACCATATAATTGAATGCCTTTGACGAAATGTACCAAATTATAGACATTAGTATCCATAAAACTAGTGAGCTACTATTTCTTAAAAGTACAAGCAATTTCTACTATTTCATGGTGCGGTCTAGGGATACGCATCATATATATATCTCTTTGGATGCAATCCACATGAAGTCAACATGACCCAAAATACTATTTCTTAATTGCATAAAGTCATAATTCTTATTATTTTGACACACATAATCATTTAAATAAAAATTAAATAAACTACTTTATAAATGTAGATAATGGTTTTTGGAAGGTACCATTAATATGCATTTTCTTTCATTTGGCCTGTAAAGGCAAATATGGACCATATTAATAATAAAGTTAAGTTGCAATATGATAATTTGATGTATTGTATGTAAGGGAAAAAAATATGAAATGAGCAATTATATATATATATATAATAAAAGAACAAAAAAGGGAAAAATTATATATATAAAAGAAAAGAAAAAAAAAAAGGAAATACATGTATTAAAAGAATAAAAATATATGTATATATTGGAATTGTAAGGGAAAAAAGAATAAAGAGAAGTAAAAATAGATTAGTGAAATTATAATAAAAGAAAATTATTATTAAATAAAAAAATATATACATTAAAATAATTAAATGTGTAGAAAAAAGTAATTGCATTATTATTATCTTGACTTAAAAGTGATGAAGGGACAAGAATATATGCATATGATAAACTTGTAAGAAAATAAAAAAAGTTATTCACAGTGGTAATATAGGTATACAATAAAGTTGTAAGAAAAGAAAAAAGTTATTTATAATGAAGAATATATATATATATATATATATATATATATATATATTAAAATAATTCACTTATATAATTAATTAAAAGAAAAATTTACATTATTATAAAATCTCACAAGAATATATATCTTTTCTCTTTCATGGTGCTATCTAGGGATATTCATCATATATATCTTTTTGGATGTAATCCACATAAAGTTAACATAAACTTAAGATGATCCAAAATACTATTTAGTAATCTCATAAAAATCATAATTCTTAATATTTTGACACACATAATTATTTAAATAAACTATGGTTTAAATAAAAATTAAGTAAACAACTTTATAAATGTAGATAATGGTTTTTGGAAGGTATCATTAATATGCATTTTATTTTATTTGACATAGAAAGCACCCAAATATGGACCATATTAATAATAAAGTTGCTCTGAAAACAAAAATGTTCAAAATTGTATGGAAAAAGTGAAAGCATTAAAACTAAGAAATTATAATATGATAATTTGAAAAAATGAAATGAACAATTAATTAATTAATTATATATATAATAAAAGAAAAAAGAAAAAGAGGGATATATATATATATATATATATATATATATATATATATAATAAGAATAGGTGTATATATTGAAATGGTAAGGGGAAAAAAGAATAAAGAAAAGTAAAAACAGATTATTGAAATGGTGAAAAAAATATATGCATTAAAAAAAAGCAATTGCATTATTATTATTTTGAGTCAAAAGCGACGAAGAGACAAGAATATATGCATATGATAAACTTATAAGAAAATAAAAAAATTATTCATTAATTCATTTATAATATAAGTATATAATAAACTTATAACAAAAGGAAAAAAATATATAATAAAGAATATATATATTAAAATAATTCACTTATAAAAATACAAATGCATTATTGTAAAATCTTACAAGAATATATGTATTATTATGTAAGGAGAAAACAACAATAAAAAAACAAAACTAAGTACATGTTATGGAATTGTAAGAAAAAAAAGAATTACTAAGAATGAAGAATATATATATTAATTTTATTCACTTATACCAAAAATATTTATATCACGACAAAAATATATCTATATAATGAAAATAACATCTAAGAAAATGGACTTGAAGCCACATAATACAACACAATGCATGCATGGTAGACATGGTGTATACATGTTTATGAAGAATGTGTAGACTATAAGATGAAAATATTGATATAATGAACTTATAAAAACAAAAATAAGAATATATACATTTAATGTATATAATGTATTTGAAAATATATATATGAAATTTAAATATGCATATTCATTTAAAAAAATAACAAAGTTTATTTATTTAAATAAGAAAAAACATGTTAAGTTTTTTTAAGGAAATTGGTTTTTATGAGGGTGGGTGATTTCGAAGACTTAAATGCCCATAAGCTAGTCCCACAAATCATAAAGATTCTAGCAAAAAAAAAAAAAACATAAATTATTTGATAATAATTTATCAAAAAGATCATTATATTTTCGTTTGGAAAATCTTTCAAATTCTATAATTTAAATACTTATTTTGTATTTATTCTTTTAAAGCTTGTAAATTTTATAATTTATTTTTGTTTTTAAAAATCTTACAAATTATAATTATGAGGAATATTTTTGTAATGCAAAGATTATATTTGAGAAGGAAGAATTGATGTATGTAAATGTAACCTTGATGATCTTTCCACTGAAGAACTTATGAAGTTGCTTTCTTGAACTTTTTAAGGATCGCTTTGATGGATACAAATTAGTATCTAATCTCCTAAGCCAACATTTATTTGAAAGATGATCCAATATTCAAGATCATGAAGCGAAAAAAATTGTTGCACATTGAACATCAACATATTTCTCAAGAATATGGGAAAGAATGCTTATTTATATTGATTATTCTATTTATAAAGTTTTTATGTTCATATTGTTGAAAGTTGTTTAATGTGATTAAAGCTCTTACTTTATGGTTTATTCACTCAAATGGGTATTCATTTTTATTGGTATGTGTTAAAGTTGGAATTTTGTGTAATCTATGTTTTATGTTTTATATATTATTTGATGTGAAAATTAAAATTTTATAAAAATTTAGAATTTTTTTCTTTGAATTATAAATTAAAAGTTACAATCACTTTTATTTTCATCATAGATGAGCACAATTAAGTTGTTTGCATTGTTTTTACATGGTCATATGCCTATCATCTATGTATTATTAATGTAAGAAACTATAATAGATTATTCTATAAATATCAAAACTATTAATAAAGTCACCCATAAAATATTTTCAAATTTCCAACTTACAAATAACTAACCATAATTGGTAACCATAAAATATATTATTGTAATTGAAAATTCATTGAATTATTTTTGTACTTAATGCAAAAGAAAAACATTTTAAATTGTTATATTAAATTCATGTTTAATGAAATTGTCTAATTATTATTGTGTACTATATATTTTACAGATGTTGGGATATTTGATGGCGATGTGCCGTCTCCTCCAGTTTAGGATGAGAAGGATGTGGATCTGGATGCATGTCAGCCCGAGGTGTCCCATTTAGCCAGAACTGACCTTCGACGTAGGCCAGATAAGAGGTACCGACAGGACGTCGCAGACATGCTAGCTACATTGTTGGCAGATCGAGGGGTTCTCCTGTACGGGCGAGGTACATTATGAGGGACCCTCGCCATGCAGATTTGTGGAGGATGCTTCCTCGTGATATAAGGAGCTTGATGCAACACATTGTTGGTGCTTGCGATATTTTTTATGGTATCCATGATAGTAGTTCATCGTCAGATGAGGGAGGAAATACTCCACCGGCTAGTCCACTAGCTACTTTGACTAGTGGCACAGCCTCCACATCCACTGCACCTCCTCCTTAGCCTCCACTTATCCTCCTCCACCTTCGACATCTCATCCAACTCCTCCTCCATCATGTCCTTCTCCTCCACCTCCTCCATCATCTAGTCCTCTACTAGTCCTACTCGGACTTCTTGCCAATCCTACTTCATCACCTCCTCTACTCCTGCTCGACCGACCCTTCGATCCTACTCCTTTTCCCAATCATCCACCGATTCCTACTTCACTCATTTCTATTTTAGAGATGCTTAGAGGGGGTCGTACACTTCATCTTGATGGACCTATAACTCCTGCTCTCAGATCTCTTTTTCTTTCTAGTATAGGTAATTATGCCTTGGGCTCTATTGGTGGAGGTTTCGATGCCTCTGGATTTGTTGGAAGAGGTGATAATACTTCCTTTGGCTCTATTGGTGGAGGTTTAGATGCCTCTTGCTTTGTTGGAAGAGGTGTTAATACTGCCTTTGGCTCTATTGGTGGAGGTGATGATGCTTTTAGCTCTGGTCGGAGAGATACTAATGATGCATCTAGCTTGGTTGGAGAGATACTGATGATTCCTCTGCTGGTGGAGGTGGATCGGATATGTCATAACAATTATTGGACTGGAGATATATTATATTTGGCATATTGTATCATGACTTTGATGTTATATATGTTCATATCTATATATATACTACATTTTTCATGTTTGCGTTGATGCCAATGTTTATGTTGATGTTTAATTATGTTGATGGTGATGTGTTTTATGTTTGTTAGATAGTGAAGATGATCATGATGATGGCATATATTTTATGTTTATGTGGTGAAAATGATGGTCATGGAATGTTTATGTTTACGTGTATTATTGGTTATGTGTATTAGATGATGTTTAAATCCGTTAGATGTATATGTTACCTAAATATGTGACGTACTGTTTATGATGGTACGTTCATGCTTATTTTTGGTTTTATGTTAATTATGGTATGATGGTGTTTATTTTTATGTTAGTTAAATGCTGACAATGATAATAATGGTATGTTTATGTTTATGTTTATGTTTATGTCATGAAAATGATGATGATGCAGGTACGTTTTTGTTATGGTGATCATACTAACATAAACATAAACTTATGGTTATGTTTATGTTAGTATGATGATGTTTATGTTTATTATGGTATGATCATGATGTTTATGTTTATTAGGTGTTTAAAATGATAATGATCATATGCTTATATATACATAAAAGAAATTTTTACTATTCAAAATCATTTGGGTCTTTAAAACACTAAGTATTAATTTAGTCAACAAAAACATCAATATTTTAGCATCCTTTCGACCATTTTTCATATTAAATAATTTCAACCTAAATTTGGTAGACAATTTGAAGTATGGTTTCATATATAGGTTGATATAGTGGCTAGAAAATGAATTTGAAAGTATGGTTGGTTGGTTGTTAGGTCATCATAAATGTGAAAATATGGATTGGAGTAATGGTTATTGAAAATGTTGAAAATTAATGTTTCATTAATTAACTTAATATAGGTTAAAAAAAATATTTTTACATAATATAATTGAATTAAATATTTTTATAAATTTTGTATTGATAATGGATGAAGTTGTGCCAACTCTATGATTGTGCCAAGAGGCGCTCTATAGCCCAGTATGGAGGAGATCTTGTTAGTCAAGTGTTTGTCGAGTTTGTCGAGTAACAAAATAATACAAAGTAAACGAAAAAAGAATAATACTTGAAGTAAAAAGTAATAAATATTATGTCGGCCATAAACAAAAAAGAATAATACAAAGTAAAAAGTAAATATGAGAGTTAAACTAGAGACTTTACTTTTTACTTTTAATACAAAGTAAAAAGTAAATATGAGACTAAAGAGTGTTTGTCGAGTGTTTGTACAGTAACAAAATAATACAAAGTAAAAAGTAATAAATATTATGTCGGCCATAAACAAAAAAGAATAATACAAAGTAAAAAATAAATATGATATTTAAACTAGAGACTTTAGAGCTTAGGATTAGGTGGCTCAGGTATTGCACTCAAGAAGCTATTCAAGGAGAGGTTTGCACCTCAGGAGATTTGATCCCTCTTGACGCTTGATAGAGCCTAGGATTTGGATTTTTTATGATTGTTGTATAATTTGTTATAGTATCCTATTTATAATTATTTTATAGTTTGTCATAGTATTATGTTTATGTAATAATTTTTTATATATTTGGTGATCATATTGTTCTTATTATGGATATTATAATTTATTGTAATTTTCTTAATAATGTAGCAATATTTGTCATAATGTTATACTTATATAATAATATATTTATTTTGTTGCAACTTTTTTGGATCTTCTAGTAGAGATGGGTTAGGTGGCGTTCAAATCATACTTTGGATCACTAGATGTCACATCCCCATCTTGACCCTATTGCATTAAAATGTAAATGATGTAATATTGTTATAAAATCATGGTGAGGAGCTCAAAGCCAAGGCCCCGCCATCGATTTATTGATGCATATGGTTCGCGTGCTAGCCAGGCACATTGGAATTTCAAACACCATGTAAATATGCATTTTAATAAAATACCCACAACTAGATATGCAATGCAACAAAGATATGGGGGCATGATTTCACAAGGAATTGGGAGGGAAAACATTCAAACCCTTGGAGCCAATCAAGTCAATCCAAGTGTCACTAAGAGAACTAATCAAACCCCCAACTACCCATGTTGAATTTTGTACCCAATCATTGATTTCTACCAAGAGTTGGTTGAGGTAGTTAATGCCTTGGGGAATGGGAGGTATGGCTGTCCAAATTTGAGTATGGGAAAGCCACCCTGCATGGGAAATCGTGTTTTGCTTCTTGGGCAAGAAAAGAACCATGAATTGCTCCCCAAGCCATTATCCATCAACCAATTTCTCTTCCTCACGAGTTTGGAGCTACCTTCCAGCCATGTTTGTCTGTTTTTTCCTTCATTCTCAGCTGGGAGAAGGGCAGTTTTGTGTGTTATGCCAATGGGGAAGAAGGTAAATCGAATTGGGGTTCCATAGAGACCATTATGGCTGTTAAATGCTTAGATGGTTGGGGATAAATCGTTTTTCCTCCCTGTGAATGTTTTTCCCCATCCCACAATCTGTTTTTGGTTGGAAACTATTTGGGGAAAACCCAAACCCATGGCCATCCTGTTGGTAAATCCATTGCTTTGGCTTGAGCTTGAGTGCAAGCATCCAGGGTTCAAATGTAGCATGATAAACCCACTTGTGGACTGGCTTGGCTCATATGAAATGATTAATTGGTTGTGAATGAGCTTAAATGTCCCCTTTTCCTTGTAAGAATCATGCCCAGCTCGAGGGTGGTTTCTGAGTGCTGAAATAATATAGGTTGGGCAGAGACCTATGGTTGGGTGGAATGTTATAGAGACATAGCTAGTTGCTTGGGACAATTACACAATGAGGATAAGTGTTTTGTTGTCTATGTATTTACTTCTGCAAATGTTTAATTTGATGGTTGTTTATAATATGTTGAATGCATATGTTATGTGTGTGGATGATTTCTTTATTCCGCTGTGCATGTTTGTTGAGTTTACATCTGCACACATTTGATTTATTGTTGTGAATCTAACGAATTGGGATGAGATCATGTAAAAGCCCCAGAGATTGGCATCGTGTTCCCTTACTCGAATTGGGTTCACGGGTGGGTATGTGACAGTTGGTATCAGAGCTATGGTTGCAGCATTGGGCCTAATGGGCCAAATCAGGCAACATGCAGAGGTAAGTATGCTTCCTAAGCCGCACAGACCATTAAGAAATTTTCAAAATTTCAAAAAAAAAATGAAGTGTTTTTCCTAACTGTTTTGGCGAGTCTCGTGGAGTTGAGTCGATGTGTTTCAGCGAATCTCGCTGAGTTGCACCGAAGTTGCCGACAAAACTTGGCAAGTTGCTCCGCAACGAAACGACGGAAAATTAAGAGTTTTGGGCTGAAATGGCGAAAAGAATTGGCGAGTTTTCGCCGAAATGGAGGGAAGAATTGGTGAGTTTTCGCTGAAACGGCGGAAAGAATTGGCGAGTTTTCTCCGAAACGGTGGGAAGAATTGGAGAATTTTCGCCGAAACGACGGAAATAACCGGCGAGTTTTAGCCGAAACGGCAGAAAGAACTAGCGAGTTTTTGCCAAAATGATCGGCCGAAAATTTTTAAGTTCTCCAACCGGAAGAACTCGGCGAGTTGCTCTGCAATGGGTCGAAAGGAAAATATGATTTTTTCGACCGGAAGAACTCGGCGAGTTGCTCCGCAATGGGTCAGAAGAAAAAGCTGATTTTTTCGACCGGAAGAACTCGGCGAGTTGCTCCACAATGGATTGGAAGGAAAAGCTAAGTTTTTCGACCGGAAGAATTCTGCGAGTTGCTCCGCAATAGGTCGGAAGAGATGGACGAGTCCCCCGATTAGAAGAACTCGGTGAGTTGGTCCAAAATGGGTCGGAAAAGAATTTCCAAGTCCGCCGAAATAAAGAATTTCAGCTGTTTTCTAGGGAGATTTTTCAGGTGCCAGAAGTTGAAAAATGCCATGGAACTTATGCGCCAGATTGCGCAAAAACGAAGGATTTACAAAAAAAAAAATGAGGGCGCTGCCCTTGACCCACCCTGTAGTGGCAAGCCCCCTTGACCCCCGTCGTCCCCCGGAGATAGTTGTTAAGAGTATGAAATGCATTCTCTATGCTTGGAATGAGAAGCAGGAATTGCAGAGAAGGGGTTGTGGAATCTCAGTAAGAGTAATGGGTTGTAATATCCATTATGGAGGATGAATGGGAAATTCCTCACCTTAAACTATTTCTGTTTATAGCATAAGAATTGCATATTTGGAAAATATCAAGAATGAATGATTACACGTATGAATATGTTGAATTACTAATGCATGGGAAGATCATAGCTAATGATTGCTTGTATGCTTGGTAGAAAAGCAAAGAAAAGGAGCAGCTATGATGTGGAGGAGAAACTCCATGTCATAATGAGGAATTGGAAAGGGAGAATTCCTTAACTCCTCTATTGCTATTGTATTATATTTTCTGAGTTTTATATACTGAAAGTTATGGCATAGGGATGCTGGAAATGCAAGAGAGTAAGGAATATGAATTAGTAGGCATGATTAAAGAGTCATTGCATAGTGCATGTGAATTGCTTATGCATCAGCATGATGTTACATAGGGGTAAAGGTAGTGAAGTTACACATGCGATAGCCCATTAATGGTATTGCCTATGGTTGATGGCAATCAATGTTATTGATAATGGTTGTAGGAATCAGTCCATAGAAGCATGATTGAAAATGCAAGAGATTAGATAGATGAAGTGAATATGCACTAGCTGGAATACTAACAGACATTGCATAGTGCATGTGAAAATGTTTGTACATATATATGATACTGCATATTGGTAAAATAGTGAGGTTTTACATATGCAATGAGCCACTTTATGGTGGTTGCTAATAATTACTTGTGTTCGCGTGGGTTGTAGGACCAAAGAAAACCGAAGCATGGCTAAAGACGTTGATGTATATGTAACTTTGGAATGTATTTCACATATATGTATATTGTATTCCTATAGAGATGTTATTATTCCTCTATACGGAAGTGTCATCATTTATATTGTAAGTGTCGTAACTTATACTTGATGGGTTATTAGACCACCTTGTTGGGGTCGGCCCTATATAAGTCATGTGGGTCAAAGGGTTATTAGACCACCCTATTGGGGGTCCTCCATGTGGTTCAAAGGGTTATTATACCACCCTAGTGGGGGTCGGCCCAGTCAGCATTATGTTAAGTGGTTAAGTTGAGGCCGACCTAGTTGAGTAAAGGTCAAGTCAAGTTAGTGTATAAATAGAGAGTGCGTCTCTCTCATTTTACACATTCTATTATCTCACTCACACTTTGGAGAGTGGTGCACTTGTGGAGGAGGAGGCTCTATTCCTAGGAGAAGACTATCTCTCGTATTTTGGTTGTATCATTGCTCTATCTATCTTTAAGGAAGTTATTGGGGTTTTTCACCTTTATGGTTTTCCCCAAGTAAACTCTATGTCTCTTGTGTGCTTACATTATTGTTATGTTGTAGATTTGTTGTACATGTTGTTCTCTCAGTTAAGATCCTAGATCAAATTGAAGTAAATTCTAAAAATTTAACATGGTATCAAAGCTAGCCTGAAAGAAGGCATGATATGGCATGTATGACACTTGTTGCACTTACGATGCTAGGGCTTGATATAGCAAAAACCAATCATCGTAGCACTTTCACTATAAATCCATTTTGGCGACATTTTCGGGTCTGAAACTTTTACAGGTCGAAGATCAGATCCCCATGTACCTTGTGTCCAAAGGAAAACCTCTAATTCATTGTACTTTGTGATGTATGATCTATACAATATAGGGTTTCTGCCTCTTCCATATCTGAGTAAAAAACAGGTGACCTTGGAAAAAAGGTCATAACTTGGGATAGGAAGCTCCAAATGAAATTTCGTAAAGAGTGACAGGTAGTACACAGACTGTACTATCTTACAAAAAAATTTCAGAGGCCGAAGTTAAACTAGTGACACGTGGCACGCTGTACAAGTTCACTCTCTTGTTTTATCCCATAAACAGATCACGTTACGATACTTGGCATAACTCTCTCTCAGAGAATCCAATTGAGGTCAGACCTGTTGGGATGGAAATATAACAGGTCGGGATATCTCAAGAAAAATTTTCAAACCCTATGGATTGAAAAGTTTGGAGTTACACCAGAAACAATAAGGTACATATTTCTGTCAAAACAGAATTATTTTTTGAGCACCTTCATTCATGGCTTCCGGAATTTAGGGCTTCAGAGAAAGTTGGAATTTTTGTAATCGGAGACCACGACTGAATTCTACTCATCAAAATTGAAATTTAGAGACCAATATCAGAATTGTTGGTTGGGCAAAAGGTCGGGCTTGATCAGACCCTAGTTTGGGACTTTGATCAGAAAAGTGGAAAATTAGGGCTTCTGGAAAAATGGAAATTTTTTAAATCTGTGACCACGGCTGGAAGCTCCTCAGAAAAAATAGAAGCTTAGAGCTTTGGATCAAACCTTTTGATTGGGCAGAAGAGTGGGCTTCATCAAACCGTAGTTCAGGGTCACGCCCAGTGAATCCGGAAGTTTCAAAGAAAAAATTGAGGAGTGAAACTTTGCAGTTTTCAAATTCTGAATATACCAGCTTGATCAGTTCATCAAGGCACATATTTCTATCCTTTCGGAAGTTTGAATTTTTGGGGTTTCTCTGACAAACCCTATTATAGCTCCAGATGCAATTCCTGCAAATCAAGTGGATTGGGTTAATCCTAGAAGAGGATAGATTGGTCAACTGCATAAGTGAAGAAGTTCCTGTTTCAGAGGGAGATGAGGCTAAGGCCTTCCATAAGAAGATTACAAGCAATCTTGACATGTATGGCTTACAGGTATGATTCGAGTTTTGTTCATGGTTAATTTTATGATATGTTTGTCTTCATATCATTACAGTACAATCTTGATTAATTACTAGACTTGTCGTATTACCTTAATAGAAGATATTCATTGATTAAGGTTTTGACACTTATGATTGTACTAATGCATTATGGTGTTGTATGAAGTTTATGTTGTCTGCTAACATGAAAGGTACACAAGAAAGACAAATCATGTTCTAGTTCAAGAACATATGATCATGATGACATGAGGACAAAGATTCATCCATTTTCATGGATCACTTAGAAGATCTACTTACGAGGTATGTATAACTTGGTTCTACTTATGAGACATGCAGGTTACTAGCACAAGTCACTGAAGAGAACCAGAAGACATTATGCGGGTATGTTAGACATAACTAGCTAGCATGCTAATCCAGGTATGTTTTTCCTATATCAAGCTAGAATCCTACCTTGTGTTAGGATCTTATACTGTTGTGTTGTTGATAATGATTATTCATGAAGTCATAGGTTTGAATAATCATGGTTGTATGGATATTATGTTTCTTACCATAATTGATGATATGACTAACCAGAAGAATCATGAAGGTATAGGTTTGAATAATCATGGGTTTTATGCATATTATATTTCTTATCTTGATTGATGATTCAACTAACCATAAGAGTCCTATGATCAAATAAGAATATGTATGAGTAAAAGAAGACTTCCCTGAAACCTTGAATACTAATGTTTATTATCTGTGAATGATCATGACTATACATGTTTAAGATTATTGTGTTTTGATAGTATTAAGATTATACTAATAAATGTGTGATTATGTATGAGACCTCAAGGATAACACAATGATGATACTAATAAGCATGCATAGTGATTAAGGATGGATGTAAGTTCAAGGATAGGTAATTCAGGAAGCAAAGATCAAGAGGGAGCACACTCCATTTGTTCCTGCAAGAAAGCAAAGGAGCACACTTCAGTAGTTTCTGCAAGGATGCAGATATTCAGAGGGAGTTGACCACTTCTCACAATCCACATCAAAATGGAGTTGCAAAGATTCAGAGGGAGTCCACCCAACAACCAAACAAAGATAAGTATTTGAATTTTCATTTCTTACATAATGTTATTCAATTATGTATATGCTTATGTTCCTAGAATTAGGTTGTGTATTATGCATATTAGAATAGTTGCATTGATGAATAGTATATTACTAATATACATGGGTAAGTGGTCTATGGCACTCTACAACATTCCATTTCTACTTATCTAGAATGAAACCTCTTTGCTGACATGTTAGGAGTTGTGCACACTCTTAACAATGTTCTGGTAGAGATTGGAAGGCATCTAGAAAGTTACGGAATATGGATAAATGTTGTATTGAAGCATTGGCTAATATAATTGCATGACTGTATGACATATTTCTTTATGTGTAAGAATTTGTTCTGAAAACTATGAGATGTTTTCTAATCATGCAATTTAACTTGTTGTGTAGGAAAGATCGTATACCATCACCTACAAAAGAAGGACTACAACATTTGTTCAGCAACAAAGTTATCTATTGAAAATATTGAAGACATTGAAGTTCCCAGGATCTGGGAACAATGCCATGATCGAGGAGTACAAGTTGATCATGAAGATGTTTGGGATGCAGTCCCAAGACCTGAAGGGGAGTCTATAGTGACTTCCAAGAGGATCTACAGATCAAGCATGCTGCAGGTGGTAGCATAGAGACTTTTGCTCCTGTAGCCAGATACACTTCCATTAGATCAGTACTTGCTCTGGCTGCAGTGATAAAGTGAAAGATACACCATATGGATTTAAAGACAGCCTTCTTGAATGGTGTAGTTAAAGAAGAAGTGTATGTGGATGACTTGTTTATAACAGGTGAGGATAGATTGATTGCCGACATGCAGCGGAAGCTTGCTGCCGAGTTCGAGATGAAGAACTTGGGGATGATGCACTATTTGTTTTTTGGCATGGAGGTGTGGTAGAGTGCAAATGGAATCTGCCTTGGACAAGGAAAGTATGCAGTAGAGATCCTGAAGAGGTTCGGGATGATGGACTGCAAGGCTATGGCCACACCTATGGCATCGAACCTGAAGCTTCTGTGTGATGCTTCATCTGAGCCGGTTGATATCACTATGTATCGTCAAATGATTGGGTCCTTGATGCACCTGACGAACACGAGACCAGATATTTGCTTTGCGGTGAACAAATTGAGCCAGTTCCTGACGGATCCGAGGAGTGTTCACCTGGTAGCTGTAAAGCATATTCTGAGGTACCTGAAGGGTACAATTGATTATGGGCTCAAGTATGATGCGAATCAAAAGTTTAACCTGCGGGGTTATGTTGATTCAGATTTGGAAGGCAGTGCTGCAGATAGGAAGAGCACATCTAGGTGCTGCTTCAGTATGGGATTAGGTGTGATCTCTTGGTTTAGCAGGAAGCAGTCCTGCGTAGCACTAAGCACAGCTGAGGCAGAGTATGTTGCAACCTGTTCTGCTAGTTGTGAGGCAGTATGGCTTCGGAAGCTACTGTCTGAGTTATTTGATCTCCCGTTGGATTCTACTGGTATCTTCTGTAATAACCAGAGTTGTGTGAAGCTGTCTGAGAACCCAGTGTTTCATGACAGGTCGAAACACATAGAGATCAATTATCACTATATCAGGGATATGGTGCAGAGAGGAGTTGTGAAGCTCCTGTATATTGCGATGGACGAGCAGATTGCAGATGTGCTGACGAAGCCACTAGCCAGGGTGAAGTTTGAGTACTTCAGGGAGAGGCTTGGTGTTCTTCAGATTGATGACACTTCGAGGAAGAAGTGATGGACACATTTGCAGAAGCCATTCCAAGCATGTTGGAAGAAGGATCCTTCACATGGCTATGGATGTAAGCGCTGGATGATGAGCATCAGGGATGATGAGCATCAGGACGATGCTCCAGTTATTGCTCTGTATATGCATCATGTTGGATGCTGGATATGATCAGTTGGATCATTTATATGTATGTATGCATCATGTTGGATGCTGGATATGATCAGTTGGATCATTTATCTGTATGTACGTATCATGTTGGATGCTGGATATGATTAGTTGGATCATTTATATGTATGTACGCATCATGTTGGATGCTGGATATGATCGGTTGGATCATTTGTATGTATTTTTTGTATGCATCATGTTGGATGCTTAGACCATATATCTGTATATGTATCAGGTGGATACATTGTATGATCAGGTAGATCATGTATGTTGATATGTATCATGTATGATCAGGTGGATCATGTATGATGATATGTATCAGGTAGATACTTGGTATACATCAGGTAGATGCATTGTATGATCAGGATGATCATGGATGACGAGCTTCAGGATGTTGCTCCAGATGACATGCAGCAGGATGTTGCAGTGATAATGATCAGGATGATCATGTGTACATCAGGATGATGTATGGTGAGTATCAGGTTGATACTCTGTGGCCGTGGAACAGGTTATGCAGATAAGCATGTAATTTGTGCCCTAGGAGATTTGCAGATGGTCTTTCTAGGTTTTGCCAATGGCATGTAATTTGTACCCTGGGACATCTGGCAAATGCTCTTTCGAGGTTTTGCTTGGGAGGACATATAATTTATGCCCTGGGAGATCTGCAGATAGTCTTTCAAGGTTTTGCCTATGGCATGTAATTTGTGCCCTGGGATATCTGGCAGATGCTCTTTCGAGGTTTTGTCCTATGGCATGTAATTTGTGCCCTGGGAGATCCGATAGGTTGAGCCATGTGCTCGTAATCAGTCCTGGGATGCTCTTTCAAGGTTTTTCCATGACCACATGTAATTTGTGCCCTGGTAGATCCGATAGGTTGAGCCTTGTGCTTGTAATCAGTCTTGGGATGCTCTTTCGAGGTTTTGTGGTGATCACATGTAATTTGTGCCCTGGGAGATCCGATAGGTTGAGCCTTGTGCTCGTAATCAGTCCTGGATTCTCTTTTGAGGTTTTGTGGTGGGATCACATGTAATAAGTCCTCGAGATATGGACAGGATGAAAAAGGCCTTAGATGCTCTTTAGATTTCTTGCTAGTCAAGAGACTCTTTTAAGGTTTTGTGACGCACGTAATAAGTCCTGAGATTTCCACAGTATGGCCAGTGATGACGAAGACCTGCAGGTGGTGGGCCTACATCCAGTATGAAAAAGAACTGGCTCTGTAGAACTTCCTATGACGAGTAGATTCAGAGATTGATTGAGATAGCAGCAGCAGTGACGATGATGATGACTCGATGACGATTATCCAGTGACGATGATCTAGAGAAGAAAACTTGTGCTAGAAGACCTGTGTCGAGAAATACCTTCCTAGTTAAGAGGGAGTGTTGATGTATATGTAACTTCAGAATGTATTTCACATATATGTATATTGTATTCCTATAGAGATGTTATTATTCCTCTATACGGAAGTGTCATCATTTATATTGTAAGTGTCGTAACTTACACTTGATGGGTTATTAGACCACCTTGTTGGGGTCGACCCTGTATAAGTCATGTGGGTCAAAGGGTTATTAGACCACCCTATTGGGGGTCGGCCATGTGGGTCAAAGGGTTATTTGACCACCCTAGTGGGGGTCGGCCCAGTCAGCATTATGTTAAGTGGTTAAGTTGAGGCCGACCTAGTTGAGTAAAGGTCAAGTCAAGTTAGTGTATAAATAGAGAGTGTGTCTCTCTCATTTTACACATTCTATTCTCTCACTCACACTTTGGAGAGTGGTGCACTTGTGGAGGAGGAGGCTCTACTGCTAGGAGAAGACTATATCTTGTATTCTGGTTGTATCATTGCTCTATCTATCTCTGAGGAAGTTATTGGGGTTTTTCACCTTTATGGTTTTCCCCAAGTAAACTCTGTGTCTCTTGTGTGCTTACATTATTGTTATGCTATAGATTTGATGTACATGTTGTTCTCTCAGTTAAGATCCTAGATCAGATTGAAGTAAATTCTAAAAATTTAACAAAAGATGTGAATGGTGATTGTTACATATGAACAACAACCTTATGAAGAAAGGTTGGGGCGACAAATCTATGATCACGAGGTTGGCAAAAAGGATCATGAAGCCTTGGTAAGAGTCCAACTGATTAGGTAACATCAAGCGATGTTAATGGCAGCCATGCAGGTAATGGCTATTTATGCTTAATTGCATGAATGTTGAAGGAGGATTTGGTAAGATCTCTTCAACTATGTTTAAACTATGTTGATTGGTTTGCATATGGTATTGAGTGCCTGAATGTGAATATAATCCTACCAAGTATGGTCAAGCTTGGGTAAGTGAAGGCAAGGAGCCTTACACCCTATAGTTTCTTATAAACCTCAATGCATTCATATGAAATTATATCATGCCATTTGTGTATATTGGTTGTGAGTTTAACAACCAAAGAAAGTAAGGACTTATGGTCCTGTTATGGTGGTGCATGCTATATGAGATAGTTATGGTTAGGCCATAACATGTTGGAATGCATAGTATTCGTGGATTAATGCAAGGTTGTATTGAGGGGTTATGCATTGAATAAATGCACATCAAAATATTATGTAAATGTTGTGAATGTGCATGCACATGTACGGATGCACATGTTGAGATGCATTGTGCGAATGCACGGTTTTGTTATGTATGTTTCAATGCAGTTAGATAATAGATGAAATGGTGGACTATTGTTAATCTTGGGACCATTTCATGAGCTGCTATGAATGCAGGAGAAAGACTGCATGAAGGAGGTAGACATGTGATGGGCTACCAGAGCACTCTGTTGGAAGAACGGAATTGCATGGAATGTGAAGTAATGAGTATTTACAGTTTATTTAAATTGCATAGATAGTGTGACTGTGTCTTGCAATTTTATTGTGATAATGATGCATATATAGAAATGTATATATTTCATTGCATTTCAAATGTTAACAGCTAAATGTGTTTAAATTATTGAGTGTTATAATTCTAGGATCACTTCAGTGACTGTTATGGCAATGAAAGGATTATGTGCATAGATACTCACAATGTGTTTGGCTGATTGAAGTTTCAGTTTTCAGGTAGAAAAAGTCTTGCGTATGGAAATGAGGATAAGTCCATAGTAAAGACCGGCATCTACCATGTGCAGAATCCAAAGGTTATGAGAAGGTTCTCATGGTTGTAACTTATGCATGAAACAAATCTGAAAATTGTATAATTTAAGTTTATGAGAATAATCTCATGGTTGCAAATCTAATTTCTGTAGGAAAACAGATTTGAGAATTTGCTTATAATTGGTAATCACTGTTTGACTTATATAAAATTGTGTTAGGAAGACATGTTGTAGGTGGATGTTCATGTATGGTAGCAAGGGTAAAACCATAATGGACAGAGTGATACCACTTACGAGAGCCAAACAATATGAGGGTAGCCTCAGTGCTAAGCAAATCAATTTCTGTAGTAGACAGAATTGCAAATTCATATTGAATTTAATTATTAATGACATTGATTGGTTATGGAACAATTAGATTTGAAGCTTATTGCTAAATGTTGTTGACTGTTTGGCTATTGATAAGTGTGCCAGGAAGACACATTGCAGGAATACCATGTGTGATGGCCTACAGAAGCCAAACTAGATGGGAAGGATCCCATGCTTTGGAAATGGGTTTCGGGTGAAACGTCATTGTAAATTTTTATAACACCTCAGCTACACTGCATGTGAGTGAAAGGGTGAAATTATGCCGAGAAGGCATGTGTGAGTTATGGAACGTGGAAATAATGGTGTTGCAAACCGAAATACTGTTGACTCAGAGAAGGGAGCCCCCATTCTTCGCAAATGAAGGAAAGATACATCTGAAAAGGGATAAGTATTCTATAAGCCTAACTCATAATATACATGTCTGGTTATTAGACTTAATATGTAGAGCATGTTTTATTATTTCGTTATTATTCTAGACTGCTTGAGTATGATTAGGGCCTCAATGTCTCACATCTGAAAGGGAGTGCACACCTTTATGGTGTTGGGTTATGATAGGGTTTTCAATATTGACTACACCCTAAGGGAGTGGATGCATTCCTGGTGTTTCAATACTTGATAGTGAATGTTATGAAATATGGTTACAATTTTAAAGTAACAATATTGATGAGTCTTCTTATCCTTCTTGTGCTATCAGCTTACATAGATGCAATTTGGTGTTGCACGTTAAGAGGCAAAGTGAAGAAAGGATACTCAAGAGGACTGTATGAGTAGTGGTAACTTTTGTGTAGTGTGAGTGGGTATCATGGGGCCATGATAGCCTGCCGTCAAGAAAGTCACCTATATAGTTCCTAAAGGGAACCATTGGTTTTCCCGGGAGAAGGAGTGCCATCCTTGTGTGGATGAAGAATTGTTATGCGTATGAAGGGTTGTTGCATGCCTAATGAACCCAGTCAGTGTACTGGTTTGGCATTATTTGCTTGGGTGTTGTGGAGGTATTGATGAAGGGTTGTTGCATGCCTAATGAACCCATTCGGTGTACTGGTTTGGCATTATTTGCTTGGGTGTTGTGGAGGTATTAGTGAAAGGCTAATGCAAGCCTAAGGCAGAGTGGTAGAGCCTTGACCTATAATGGTTCGTGGCGCAGTTTCCTTCCATTGGTCGATGACCCAGACGAATGTGTTGGCTCGGCAATGGAGAGGACCAACCAGGTATGGGACTGGTTGGGCACCACAAATGCTTGGTAAATCTAGTCGGTGTGAAGGTGTATTGGTTGGGCATTAACTATTTGATGTTGTGGAGCAGCATGCGTGCTATCCAAACATCCAAGTCCATAGGCAATCCCAAGGCTTGCAAAGCGGAGCAGGACCCTGTGGACTAGAAAAGAAAATGCACAATATAGATAAGTATTCATTTTCATTTAGTTTTTATTTGGAATAATGAATATTTCAGGTATAAGTCTTCTAACATCTAAGCTGATACACTATTGTTTCTTTGTTGGAAACCTTGGTCATTGCAGGAAGGCAAGGACTATAAAATGCTTGGTAAAACCAGAGAGTAACTGGTCGGGCGCTATAAAATTCTTCATAATCCAGAGAGTAACTGGTTGGGTGCTAAAATTATTGGTAAATCCAGAGAGCAACTGATGCTCGATAAATTCAGAGAATAGTTGGTGGGAGCATTAACCACTTGATGTTGTGGAGCAGCCGGCGTGCTGGCCAAACATTCCTTAATTAGTTGATAAAACCCAATCGGTGTACTGGCTTGGCATTGCCTATTCGAATGGTTGTGGAGTAGCCTGTTGGTTGTGGAGCCAGATCTTCTAGTCTCATAGATGATATTGTCTTAGCCGTGCACCCCGGAGGACTGTACACCCATTCTGCATTTTTAGGGGTTCAGGGGTTAGGGGTTTTCGCTAGCTGTTTTGCGGGCCCATGGTTTTGGGTACCTGTGGTATTTTCCCATTGTATTTCCCCTATAAAAGAAAGACATTGTAATATGGTTAGGGCAATATGTATTAGGTTTTATGCATTGTAAAGATCTCTGAGATCTTAGAAGAGAGACTGTGTGAGACAATGAAGAGGAAGTGCAGCGGCTGTGCTGTAGGTTGTATCCCTTCACTTTGCTGGACGAAATAATAATGAGGACTGGCAACTTTAGTGTGGACGTAACCCAAGTTGGGGTGAACCACGATATATTTGTGTCTCTCTTGTAATGTGTGTGTGATTATATTTGCATTTCTGTTTATTGTTATTGCTCTGCGATCCTATTTTTCTAACATAGCTTGTCTGCTGGCCCAACATTCATTATTGTATCCATAAGAAATCCAATGCTTGGAAAGCAAAGAAGGATCCTGTAGAATAAGGTGAAGACATCCAATACAGATAAGTATTTGGTTATCTTGCAGCTTCTTGCTTACTTAATATGAATATACGTATGTAGATGATTTGATTATGATTTATTAAACTCTGTCTAGAGATAAACCCTATGAAAATACACTAAACATGTGAATTGATTCAATGTTTAAGTATAGGTATTGATGGAAGAAAGGACTATGAAAGCATATGGAGGGTTTATGTGGACATGTGGCCATCCTAAAGAGAGCTAAGTATGAGGAGTAATGAAAGATGGTGCTAGTGGACATGTGTGGGTCCTAGCAGCTAAAGGTTCTGTAAGCAACAATGGGGAAGGTTTCCCTAGTTGAAAAGCATTTGAAAGACCTTAGACACTGAGTGTCATAGCCAAGAAAGGGAAATTCAAGCATTCACATTGAAGTGAAAGAGGCTAAGGAGCACGAAAACTAGAGTTGTGGTGTAGCTCTGGATAGAAACAAGACTAAGAGGGGGAAACTCTTACTCTTCTCTTTCCTTTTTTATTGATGCATCTCAGAAACAAAAGGATTGTTGAATGCATGTTGTGACTAAAAACAGATTGTGTTTAATTGCTTGAAATGAATTGTGAATACTAAAATAGTTATTTCCCTGTGAAAGGATGAACATGAATGAGTTCATGTATATGTTGCGAAAGCATGAAATGTGTGGAAGTCTCATGAGTAAGGCATGGACGTTCCAAGTCAATTGGGAAAATAATTGACCAATTTTAATATTGTGTTATGCTTGTCCTAACAGGAAATTGCCATGATGAGTCTCACATGTGAGAAATTGAAAGCCATTGGTTGCAGTTGTTACCAGCGAAATGTTGCTAGTGAGCAAGTGAGAGCCAGTTGTACACCGTGATCATGGCAGCAGACCAAAAACTATTTGTGTTGGCTGGAAATCTTCCTTGGATAGTTGTCGGGACAATAAGAAAGATGGCATCCATGAAATTCCAGACTTGTAGATCAGTTGGAAGGGTAATAAAGGGAAGGGATTGCTCTGGAGCAATTTCCACCTGTAGAACTAGAAGATCAAAGCTAGCAGGAGTAGTTGTGGAAGCCAAAAGACTTGGTCCTGAAAGCTCAAAATAAATAGATGAAACGCAGGACATACCTACCACCTTTTTGTGAATTTTGAGGCATGTGTAAAGTGGGTATTTATTCCTAAGTGTTGGACCAACGAGGACAGTGTTATTCCAAGGAAAGGGGAATGTCACGTCCCCATCTTGACCCTATTGCATTAAAATGTAAATGATGTAATATTGTTATAAAATCATGGTGAGGAGCTCAAGGCCAAGGCCCCACCATCGATTTATTGATGCATATGGTTCGCGTGCTAGCCAGGCACATTGGAATTTCAAACACCATGTAAATATGCATTTTAATAAAATACCCACAACTAGCTATGCAATGCAACAAAGAGATGGGGGCATGATTTTACAAGGAATTGGAAGGGAAAACATTCAAACCCTTGGAGTCAATCAAGTCAATCCAAGTGTCAATGAGAGAACCAATCAAACCCCCAACTACCCATGTTGAATTTTGTACCCAATCATTGATTTCTACCAAGAGTTGGTTGAGGTAGTTAATGCCTTGGGGAATGGGAGGTATGGCTGTCCAAATTCGAGTATGGGCAAGCCACCCTGCATGGGAAATCGTGTTTTTCTTCTTGGGAAAGAAAAGAGCCATGAATTTCTCCCCAAGCCATTAGCCAGCCATGTTTGTCTGTGTTTTCCTTCATTCTCAACTAGGAGAAGGGCGTTTTTGTGTGGTATACCAATGGTGAAGAAGGGAAATCGAATTGGGGTTCCATAGAGATCGTCCTGGATGTTAAAAGCTTAGATGGTTGGGGATAAATCATTTTTCCTCCCTATGAATGTTTTTCCCCATCCCACAATCTGTTTTTGGTTGGAAACGATTTGGGGAAAACCCAAACCCATGGCCATCCTGTTGGTAAATCCATTGCTTTGGCTTGAGCTTGAGTGCAAGCATCCAGGGTTCAAATGTAGCCTGATAAACCCAGTTGTGGACTGGCTTGGCTCAGATGAAATGATTAATTGGCTGTGAATGAGTTTGAATGTCCCCTTTTCCTTGTAAGAATCATGCCCAGCTCGAGGGTGGTCGCTGAGTGCTGAAATAATACAAGCTGGGAAAAGACCTATGGTTGGGTGGAACGTTGCAGCGACATAGCTAGTTGCTTGGGACAATTACACAATGAAGATAAGTGTTTTGTTGTCTATGTATTTACTTCTGCAAATATTTAATTTGATGGTTGTTTATAACATGTTGAATGCATATGTTATGTGTGTGGATGATTTCTTTATTCCGCTGTGCATGTTTGTTGAGTTTACATCTGCACACATTTGATTTATTGTAGTGAATCTAACGAATTGGGCTGAGATCATGTAAAACCCCCAGAGATTGGCATCATGTTCCCTTACTCGAATTGGGTTCACGGGTGGGTATGTGACACTAGAAATTTCAGTTAACTTAACATGAGAAGATGGGTTCATCAATTTAGGATGAGACATAATTGTTTTGGCTTCCAAATTTTTCAAAAAAGAGCATAGGGAAGCATTCTTGTGTTTCTTTTCTATATAACCTATTGGATTTTTTACTGCAGTAGGGGGTATTAGACCATCAACATTGGGTAATCTATCATTGGTATAATGGGTGAGTGTGACACACCGAGGGTTCTCCTTCAACCCTTGACATTTTGAATAATCATAAACTACTAGGGTGTCATAAAAGAGTTCTATCTCATGACAATTTATCGTCGATGAACCAAGATTGTGGCTTGAAGATGTCATGTTACAATTGGTGGGGTAAAGCGGCTTCCCATTTTATTCTACAAACTGCTTGTGGTATCTTGCTCCTTATAAGAGATTATGACTTTTTGAAATTGGTGGAATGTCTTGTGCATCTAAACTCGAACCTGAATCAAGATCCTGCAATAAAGAATAAATTGATATTCAAATTCACATGGATAAGTAACATAAATTCAAATAAATAGTAAAAATATAAATAAAACCTAAACTTATTGGGGATGGAAAGGGATAACTCATCAAACTTTAAACATGATGGAATAATATGGAATCTGAAGAATTGGCCATTTGATACTACAAACTTTTCTCCTTGCATTTGACCCAAACCAGCAATCAATATACGTCTCTACAATCCTAATTTTTTATCAAGAACTACATTACAATCTAACTTCCAATATAGTTTGGAAACCATTTTGTAAGAATAAGGTGAGTTTAAGCAACATATATATACTATGAAATATTATAATTGGTGTGGTTTAAAACTAAAAGAAAATTTGAGATGAATATATAGTTTTAAGTGGACCCACAAAACCATAGCATTTAAAAATTAAATTTGTACATCTAGTCAAATATACACGCACCAGTGTGCTATCACAGAGGAAAAGCATCGGTGCTTAACAATGATAAACACACTGTGAAAGAACCTCCACAAAATCCCCCTAAGTAGAAAATATCTGCTACATTTGGTAGAGGATATTTATACATGCATTTTACATAATTTTTCATCACTGTGTGTTTTATAAACACAAGCGCACCGGGGCATCATATGTATATCAGCACCGATGCATGAGATTTTTTTTAAAGTTGTGGGAGGCCGGTGCTTAACATGATAAACACACTCTGAAATAACCTCCACAAAATCCCCTGCAATAGAAAATATCCGCTACATTTGCTAGCGGATATTTATACATGCATTTTATACCATTTTTCATTTTGGTGTGTTTTATTAGCATAAGCGCATCGGGGCATCATAAGTATATGCACACCAAGGCATGATATTTTTTTGGAAAATTTGTGGGAGGACAGTGTATTTCATACATTCACACACCGATGTGGATTGGACACATGCACACCGAAATGCCAAAAACCAAAATTAAAAAAAAAATTGCACAAGCTATTTTTTCCCTAAATTGAAAAAATGGCAACGATTTTAAGCTTGAAAACTAATTCTAAATTGTGTTTAAAAGAAGAAAAAACCTAAACATTAATTCATTTTTTTGCCGAAAATTTCAGGGGAGAGATTTGGAAGAGAGACTTACATGGAAGGTGTTTGGAGCAACTGGATTATTCTTAGTATCGAAATTTGTTAGGTATGGTGAATCAAACAAAACCCTGCATAGTAAAAATTTCAAGTATGTAAAATTACTATAGATCTTATTATGTTATTTAGAATTTAACAAGATTTAGAAAAAAATCTTCATACTCACCTTCAATGTTGCAACCCTTATTTTATCGTTACTTTCTTTTTTTTATGTGGCTGCAAAATTTTACATTAAGGTTTAAATCCCTATATTCTTATACACAATTACGATTTCACCTTTAAGGGATGTTAGATTTGTTGAGCTTGTGAATATATATAGAAAGCGTAGGGTGAGAAGGATCCATTTTTTGGATCAAATATGTAACGATGTCGGCCCTGTATAGTTTTTTTTTTAATTTTCTATAAAAAATGAATGCATAAAAATCGGTGCACATTTCTATGGAGCGCACAAATAATGATATGCAACACTCAATGTTTTCTTGTTTTTCATTTCTCGGTTCTTTGTTATCGGCATGTTTACAAATATAGCACCGATAATGGCAAGAACACACCATTTTTCCCATAAAACGGTAAATAATTTGCAGTCGTTCACTATGCACCTGGGTTGGTGTAGCGCACCGGTGCATCTATGTATATAAATGCACCGGTCCATTGTATTTGACAAAGTGCACCGATATCAGACTTGTTTTCTATTTTGAAGGTATGTACTTTATTTGTTTGTATAATATATTGATAGCTAATGTATTTAATGGTCCAGGTTGTTTATTGATAGAAAATGCATGGTATGAGTTCAATGAACAACAACTTTAGTCAACATGATGGAAGCACATCTAGAATTACGAAGAAGGCAAGTGGTTTTAATTAATTTCTATATTTAAATTAATTTATTTGAATTATTTGTAAATTTCACTAATATGCATTGGTTAATGTGTGGCATGCAGAGCCAAAAAATGAGGAAACTCGATAAGATTCTTACCAATCTAAGTCCAGCAGAGCATAAAATGTTGATGCAAAGGTTGCAGAGGGATGAATCAAGTGAATAAAAAAGAATTCAATTTGAATTTTTTCTTCAAATTTAAGTAAAAATGTACTTAAGAATATTCACTAGTAATATGTTTCAAATGATCTAATTCACATATGTTGAATGTTATGTAGGGATTGGCAGCAATAGAATTCAATGTCATCACAAGAAAAGAAAAAAATTATGGAAGATGCAAATGATGATCAATTAGTCCTTAGCTCATTTGGAGTGGTGTTGGAAGTTAATAGAAGGGGCAGAGAATTTTATAATACTATGAGGGATATAGTGGAAAGAACGTACAAACGTAGTTTTCACTTACAATACAGAAACCAATCAAATGATTCGAAAAATCGGGTCATATGTAAACTACAAGAGGCATTCCCGGAGCAATGGTCAATGAGACCTATCAGACTTGCAATAGCAAAAACATAAAACAACAAAAAAGAATCATTCAAAAAGTAATATTCCTAAACATGTTTATGTAGAATATGTATCTATGACTACTACAAAGCGTCATTCCTTCAATAATTTTAATTCTGCTATCTTTATTTTCATATCAACGAAAAAATAGTTTGTGATTTTACATTTCCAGGAAGATTATAAAAATCCCAAAGGATGAAAGAGGTGATATAAAAAATGTGCCAGTAGGGATGTCCAAGAAAGTGTACAAGGAGATGGTCAATGAAATGGACATAATTGCATCACAGGAGGAGCCATCTCAACAACAACGTGCTTTGAATGTATGAAATCAATGATATTTAGGATTATGTACATCTCATTAATTACTTCAACATTAAATATTAATTTTCAATTTTTTTTGTTGCAGAAAAGAAAATAAAATGGAACTCAGTCAGCACACAAGACCAGACGACAAGGAAAAAAGGGGTTGATAGCAAAATTTGTGAGTATTTGTGACTTCCTTCTAAGAAATGAATATTTTGTAATGGTTGTGATTTGTATATATATTTTTTGTTTCCACTGAAAATCCTTGGATGTCTTGAAACAAGGTTTAACATACAAAGAGGAGCCATCAAAAGAATTGATTGACATTGGGTTAAGCAAGGGTTGGCGTATCAAAAGTTAATTGTGGAATTTGTAAGTTATATATATGTTGTTTTACTTCTCTCATCTTATAATTAATAGAACAACAAAAATCATTTATATTAAATCTATGATTTATGACGAGGTATAAAACTTGCATGAAGTATGGAGTGGAGCCAACAACATACTTGTTGATAGAAGGAATGATATTTGGTTTTTAAAGAATGTGTATCCTTCATGACTCAATTCTTTCTATGGTTCGTCACTTTTCAATTTACATTCATGTAATACCCCTAGTTTTGACTTGGAATGTATTTACCCAATATTATGTAAATGATGTAAATATGCTAGTGTGAATTCCTAGTTCAGAGCTCAAGGCCAATGCCCGACTTGTGAATGTGTAGGCACGTATGACATTTATATTGTATTAATTTGGACTGTTTATTTGGATTTTATGTTGATTTATAATATTTGTAAATATTATGTGCATAAATAATAAAATGGTCCCAGACTGGTTGTGTAAATAGAACCAAATGGGCTATGATCCCACCAAAGGGGAAGAGGAAAGGGGGTCCATGGGTGACTAAATCCTTGCTGCCAAGTGTCAACCTTAGAACTCACCCAAAATTCTGTCATGTGATGAGAATAAACCAGATATCTCATTTTTTGACCATTTTTCCAATCATTAATGCATGTGTGTGGTTGGTGGGAAAAGTCACCTCATGTAGTTATTGAAGCATGGGACTGACTGCACTTTTGTGACAGTTCTGTCATGACAAAAGTCAGTCTATGGCTGCCAGGAGGCCTTTCTTCTACTGACAAAAGTTATGTCATTTGTCTTTTCACCATTTTCCCATATCCCTTGGAGTCAACCCTCATTTGTCTCATTCTTTCACACGGATTTGGAGGATGCAAAGCTCTACCTTGTTTTCCATGAACTCACCATGTTGTTTTGAACCTAGAAATTCAAATTTGGAGACCATGATGCAGATGGGGAAGTGGGTATTGTTGGTTGTAGCTGAGCAGATAGGTTGGGAAAGCTAGGAACCCTTACCATTGAGTTTTGTTGCTCGTAGGTGCTTGAGAATCCACAGATTGAGGCTTCATGAGGTTCTACAGCAGCCAATACCAAGTTGGACTTCTTCTATGCACACACTGGAAGCACCCAGTAAGATGGATCGCGCAAGAGAACCGTGGATCGGTGAAGGGGATGCCTAAGCTAGAAGGGTGTTGTGTGGAGCAAGTATTGTGAAAGCCAAGGATGTGAGGGCTGAGTGAGACCGCTGTAGATCTCTGTATGAGAATTTGGATAAGCACAGAGAGCAGAATGGGTTGTGGGCTGAGAGATAGAACCCTGTAGGTGTTTCCTTTGCCCTAGTGACCTCATAGCCCAGCTTGGGGGTGGCATCTCAATAGCAGAAAGAGTATATGTTGTACAAAGTGCCTATGGTTGGGTGGAAAAGCGTCTTACATAGCCAGTTGCTTGGATCTGCATTTTTTAAAGATAAGTATTCTCATGCATTTGAATCTAAAATGTTTTATTTGATGCATATAATGTTTATGCATGTATTTGCATATTAGATGTGTGTGAATAGATTTGAATTCCGATGTGCATGTTTATTTATGTTTTGCACACATTGCATATGTTGAAAACTGTATTATGGACTTGGGGCGAAATTTGAGATCCCAGGTTTGGCTAGCGTCCCATCCCGATGGTTGGATTGGGTGAGGGGGACGTTACAATTCATGTATACTATCTATTATATTTCTCATTATTCCCGACAATGTAGAATATGCATTCAGTGCACTTTATTTTTATGTTTGCAGATGGAAGCTGAAGAAGAGGAAAACAATTGATCCAATCAACAAAACATTCAACCAAATAAGCCAATTGATGCAAGTGGCTCGAGCACCGATAACAATTCTAGCAAAGAATGGTGATCCATATTTAATTTTGATGTTAATGCAAGCTATTGTAGCTTGCTATATATTTTGAAATAACTTTCTGTGAAAATCAGACATTTTGTATAATACTGTATTGGACATAGTTTCCGAATTGAAAAACAACGAGTTACAAGTAAGTGTAACAATTACATGCATGTCGAAATTTTGATTATTGTTCTCTATGTTGTTCTATTTTGTATGAAAAAGGCACTCTTATTGATATATAATAAAATAGATTTTTTTATTCTATTGTATTCTTCAATGTTATCGTCAAATTTTACATGTGAAACAGTACATTGGTAATTAAATATATGAAAGATTAAATATTACAATAGATGCTTGCATCTATGCTATACAAAATTAATCCAAACAAACACAATAATTAAAATTGAAATGAATAGTACTATAAAAAAATATTTCAATTTCGGATAAATAATGGAATTAAAAAAATAAAACATATAATATATATATTTGATTGCAGTGTCAGTAGCCACTGTTCAAATAATCACATGTGGTGCTTTTGATAATTGATGTCACTCTAGTGTGTCTACCCTAACACTAATAAAACTCCCAAACACAAACATTAAAATTGAAATGAATAATACTATTCAAAATCTTTCAATTTTAGATGAATAATGGAATCAAAAAAATAAAAAATAATATATATATATATATATTTGGATGCAATGTCAGTAACCGTTGTTCGAACAATCATAAGTGGTGTTTTTGATAATCGAAGACATAACAGTGCATTTACATGAACACTTCGCACCGGTGCATTTATGTAAATTAAACGCACCATTAAATATTAAAATAAAGGTTCCCACGTGTCAGATGGATTCTTTGGTGCATTTTCATAAGTGTTTCGCACCAGTGCATGCCAATGGGTTATATGCATCGAGAACTATGAAAGGTTACGCGCACCAGTGCTCCCTTTGTGTATAAGCACCCCGGTGCGTCCAATTTGTTTAAATGCACCGAGTGATTTTGATAGTTTGTAAGCCCCGGTGTGTTTTAGAATGAAATGCACCAATGCGCTTAGGTAAATGAACAACACTGGTAAAGTTTAAAAATATAAAAAATTGTCCGGTGCATTTATGATGTACGCAAGCACTGTTGCGTATAATCTATACTGAAGCACCGTTGATGAGAGATAAATTCGGTTATTTACGGTGCTCATTCTGTTTGAATGCACCAATGCATATTCTTTACATTGTACTGCACCGGTGCATTTTTTTGTAACGCGCCAGTGCGCGTAATTTAAACAAAGTGCGCCAATTAAAAAACATCCGCTAAAACTTCTAGCTGTTGAGTTTTTTTAGTTTTAAAATGTATCTGTAATAATCTCCTTTAAAACATCCACTACCATTGGTGGAGGTTGTAGCGGAGGTTCTTTTGACATTTTTTTCCAATCTTGTAACACTAAAATCCTCCGCTATGACCTCCACTACAGGCTCTTTTCTTTGTAGTGTCACAACAAAGCCTTCTAGATGAGACATGGAGAATTTATCTTTTAAGTCTCCATTCAAGAAAGTAGTCTTCACTTGCATCTAATGAAATTTCCACCCATTATGTGCAACCAAGGACAATAAAATGCAGATGTTATCCCATTTTTGTTGTGGGGGAGAAAGTATCCTCGTAGTCAATGCCTTCCTTCTATGCAAAACCTTTCCACTCATCACAAGAAGCATATTGTTCAAAGGAATTTGGTTCAAGGTTAGCAGATAAATTCAATTCACAATCAATGAGACATACATCTCTTCTACATCACTTGAACTTGAATTATTTTCATCTTCTTCATCATCTTGTCTGGTCGAACTTCTTGTTCCCATATTTATAAATTCATCAAGATGGACACTTTCAAGTGTATTTGTGACCCATTTCATAACTTTTCGTAAAGGTCCAAGTTGCTTAGTTGGTGGTGCTTCATTCTCTTCAAGATTAAATCTTCTAATCCTCTCAATCACATCATCTGATTGAACCCCCTATTCCGGTGAAGTGGCAGGAAATTATTCATGAGGGGGAGATGGTGCTACAAAAGGAGATTCTAGAGATTGATACAAGATAGGGATCCCCCCTTCAAGATGTGGAATCTCATTATCAACTTCATGAAAATGCCTTTACATGGGTAAATTTTTTCAAATGATGAAGCTGCCTCTCTAGACTCATCATTTTTATTCATTTCAAGAAAAATGATATTTCTAGAAAAGAATAAACTTTTTTTTACCTCATCGTAAAGATGATATGCCTTGGGAAAAAAAGAACAGTGGGTAGTAAATATCATTTTTCTTCTGGGGTGGCTCTGTAACTCTTCGGCACTAGGGTTTCTTTTTGCAACTCGTGTTGATGGCTGCCATGGAGGCCAGTAGTGGAGGTCGGAAGAACCCCTCCTTCATCTTCATCTTATCGCGCAAGGCCCCCATGGCCAAACCTTTAGTCTTTAGCAGGTTCAAAACCCACGGGTAACTCTTAGATAAAAGGGAAGGGAGGAGTAGGTTCTGTCTCTTCTCCCCAGGATACCTGCAGCCACTCAACTATTCCTCCATCGGATATTCCAGCACCAGAAGAAGCCCAGAAGGACAACTCGAAATGCAAACCCAAAACCCTGCAAATACCACGGTCTAAAATTACTTCTATGCTTGTCAATGGACAAATACAGTTCATGCAGGATCATGCAATTATCTGTAAATTCATAGGCATATGGCCTACGAAAAAATATTTGGTGGGATGGATTCTTAGCTTGTGGAAGCCCAAGGGAAAATGCGAGTTAAAACTGCACTCAAAAGGTTTTTTTACGGTTATTTTCCATAACCTAGAAGACAAGCATCGCATTTTCAAAGGCAGACCCTACTTCTTCCACTCTGCAGGGCTCTACGTATGCAACTGGAAGGAACAGTTCTCCCCAGAAAAAGAAGATTTCAAAGTTGTCCCGGTCTAAATTAGACTCTACTCCCTGCCGCAGGAGTTTTGGAATATCGAGACGCTAAAAGGAATTGGAAATACCCTAGGAACCTTTGTTCAAATCTCTGATGTAACTCCGGCAGGGAGGTACACTTCCTACGCAAGAATATGCCTCTATCTGGACATTTCTACAACGGTCCCTGAAGCTATTTGTCTTAGTCGTAGAGATTCAGAGTGGATCCAACCCCTAGACTATGAGCACATTCCTTTCCGTTGTCGTAAATGGCACAAGCACGACCACCTTTTTAAGGAATGCCCTTTGAATTTCAAACCTCATGCCCCCAATCACACTGACAAGAAAGATGAAGATGGATTCACAAAAGCCTCGAGCAAGCGCAGACATCCTAAAAAGGCTCAGAACCCTAACCCTCCTCTGGATGCTCCAATCCAAAATAGCTTTTCAATCCTCTCTGAGCTGGATCACGCTGACCCCAAAGTGGGAGATATAACTGCTGGCGAGACGAAGAAAAGCCCTCTAACTCTATCAGATCATCAGGATCCCACGCCCCTGGAACCTTTGAATGATTCCTAACCCTCCTTCTCTCAGGAAGAGATATTGGCTCTGATAACAGAAATGGATCAAAGGATGATTGAGGACGGAGATCCCAACGATGGAGAATATATCGAACTTGGGGAACTAGATCTCTCAGTCTGGTACAAGGCCAAAAAAAAGGAGACACTGAATGCATTCCTGATCACCGGTTGAAGCTATTTGCAGACCTCTACAGGAACATACACCGGAATAAGAAGCCATCAGGACATGCAGAAGCATCCTCATAGGATATTGGAAAACCACCTTTAGGTATCAAGCAGCAGCAAAAACGGAGGGATATGCCCAAAATCCAAAGTGACACACCTAAGAAAGGTAGAAAATCCAACAGGCAGCTTATCAAAGAACTGGGAGCTTTCCTAGTAGATTTGGGCCAAAGTTCCTGCCTAGAGGCACACTTCCCCCCCTCAGTTTAAATGGAATTAGAACTCATATCCTGGAATATCAAGGGAATCAGAGGCAATTCCAAAAGACGGTTATTTAAGAATAGGATTCTCACTGAGAAACCTGTTGTAATCATGTTGCAAGAAACTAAATGCTCAGAGCAAAAGCTCCTAGAATTTGTTACAAAAGTCTCGAAGAAAGATCAAGTCATTTCTCTGGATGCCAGAGGAAGCACTGGAGGTATTTCTATTATTTGGGACCCCACCATCCTACAGATAGAAGGTTTCTTCTCCTCCCAGCACACCTTATCTGGTTGGTTTAAAATTTTTGGATCTAACCATGGAGGAGTCCTCACTAATGTTTATGGGCCTCAGCAAATGGAGAAAAAACTCAACTTCATTAAGCACCTCAATTGGCTCCACAATAGAATTCCATCACAAAATTGGATAATAGGAGGCGATTTCAATATTATCTCCTCCCTCTTGGAAAAAAAGGGAGGCATCAGAAGATTGGACAGAGACAGTGTTGCTCTTCAATCTCTCATCTGTGATCTCAAGTTGGTTGACATTCAAACCAACAACGGTATATGCACCTGGAACAACAAAAGAGGAGGGGACAAACAAGTGGCCAGCCGCCTAGACCGCTTCCTAATATCTCCCTCTCTGTTACATAATCAAATTAATCTCCCTGCAGTTGGGTCTGATCACTGGCCGATTTGCATAAGAGGAAATTTGGATAAAAAATGGGCCTCCTAAGGAAAATAATAATAAAATAATAGTAGAAAGAGAGTAAAAAAACTACTTTTTTGGATCGTATTTTTAACTTATCTCCTTATAGATTTACTCAAATTTCAAGTGGGAGGACTCGTTGGATGCATAATTAAATTATGCATCCAACGAGTACTCATGTTGCCTACTTTTAACAACATCCACACCATGAAAAATTGAAAATACATTAAAAAACGTGTTTCTAATGAGAGAAAACACGTTTTTTTAATGTATTTTCAAATTTTCATGGTGTGGATGTTGTTAAAAGTATGCAACATGAGTACTCGTTGGATGCAAAATTTAATTATGCATCCAACAAGTCTTCCCGCTTGAAATTTGAGTAAACCTACAAGAAGATAAGTTGATAATACGATCCAAAAAAATAGTTTTTATTTTCTCCCTCCAATTTTTTTAGGTGCTCCCTTTTTAAATTTTAAAGCACTTTGATTAGCTAATACATGATGACATGTAATTTGTATTAGTTTTGGAAGGACTATTTTAAATTGAAATTTCCTCTAATGTCTTCTTTTGGAACTTGAAGGGACCCACGGCGGAATACCTTTCAGATTTGAAAAATTTTGGTTAACCCACCCGGATTTTATGACCAATGTCAAGGAAAGGTGGGAGAACTCCGCTCAAACTAAGGGTTCTTCCATGTACAAATTTCAACAAAGACTCAAGCAACTAAAGGCACATATCAAGCTCTAGAACAAGAAGGAATTTGGAAATATTTTAGAGGAAAAGATCAAGCTTGAAACCCAGCTGAACACCATTCAAATGCAAGCTATTCATGCTGGGTTCACTGAGGAGCTCAAGCAGTAGGAGTCTACCCTTTAGGAGCAACTGAACATTCGGTACCAGCAAGAAGAAGAACTTTGGAAGCAGAAGTCCCGAGTTCAATGGCTCAAGGAGGGAGAAAGAAATACTAATTTCTTCCATCATTCCATGCTCCAAAGAAGGCAGCATAACAAAATCACGAGGCTAACCTCTTCCCAAGGGCATAATTTCCAAACCAAGGAGGATATTGAAGCCGAATTAGTCAATTTCTATTTGAATCTCCTCAAAGAGCTGGAGGGGGATAGAACTCCTTCCATCAATAAAATCTTGTAGCACATCCCCTCCCTCATCTCGCAGGATCAAAACTCTAATCTATCCTAGGACATTTCCCTCTTGGAAGTGGAAACGGCAGTCATGGAGATGAACTTAAGCAAATCCCCTGGCCCTGGTGGCTTTACTTCAAAAAATTTCCAATCCTGTTGGAACATTATCAAGCAGATTTTTGGGAAGTTGTTGAAAGCTCTAGAAAATTGGGGATCATCCTTCTTGCCCTAAATGCCACTTTCTTAACTCTTATCCCTAAAACCGATAAGCCTGCTGAACCTTCCAATTCCAGACCCATAGCCCTGAGAAACTTCATCTACAAAATCATCACCAAAATCATTGCCAACCACCTGAACCCATCCTTCCACTAATCATCTCCCCTGAGCAAACTGGATATGTGGAAGGAAGGGAAATTCTCGATGGCATTATTACCGCTCATGAGGCAATCCACTCTCTCAAGACCTCGCGCACCTCGGGTATGGTTTTAAATATTGACATGTCTAAAGCCTTTGATAAAATAAGCTGGAAATTCCTTCGATCTATGCTGGTATCCTTCGACTTCTCCGCCACCTGGGTCAATTGGGTGTTGGCTTTGGTCTCTTCTGCTTTCTTCTCCATTCTTATCAATGGCTCCCCCTCTGCAACGTTTTCGTCTTCAAGAGGCATTTGTCAAGGAGACCCCCTTTCTCCTTACCTCTTCATCATCTTAGCTGAAGGGCTGGGAATATTTATCAATGCGCAGGCTCAATCTAACCATATTCAAGGTCTCAAGCTGGATGGCTCAGGAAAGACTCATTCTCATCTCCAATTTGTGTGACTTGATGATGATGGGGCAAGCCTCTGTGAGAGAGGCAAGAGATTTTAAGCATATACTGAAAATATTTGGGGAAGCCTCAGGAATGTCCATTAATAATCTTAAGTCTCAAATATTCTTTTTCAATACCCCTACCCTCATTCAACTTAGAATTACCAGAATTATGGGCTTTCAAAAGAGCTCCCTTCCGGCCAAATTTTTTGTTGCCCCTCGCATTGAATCTGCACTTAAAAATGCTTCCTGGAAAGACCTTCTAGCTAAACTGGAATCAAACTCTCATCCTGGACCTTCAGATCCCTTAACTTCCCTGGTCGACTTATTCTACTAAAATCGGTCCTCCAAGCTATGTCGTTATACCTCTTCTCTGTCATGGTCGGGCCTCAGCACATTCTAAAATCCATCCGCAATTTGCAGAGAAACTTCTTATGGGGATGAGCCCTTATAAGAAGAAAATGGCCTCTTGTGGCATGGAAAAATCTATGCCTAGCCAAAAACAAGGGAGGCCTGGGACTCAGAGATCCACTTACTCTCAACTGGGTTCTCTTTGTAAAGCTTTGGTGGAGATGCATCACAGAACCTACCCTACCTTCGACCATTATTTGGAAAGATAATTATGTGAAGGATGTTAGACAGGAAGACCTTATCAGAACAGAGGATTTATTTGAGGGATCGATAATTTGGAATTCAGCCAAGGCTCAAAAATATCTCATCCGAGCTCACAGTTTTTGGGAGATTCGTGATGGGAACTCAACTCTGTTCTGGGAAGACGCATGGCAGCAACTTCCTCCTCTACAATCTGGTGAAAACACCATAGACATGCAAACTGGAATGCAACAAATCGGCAAAGTGAATGTGGTGCATTATTGGACTCAGCCCCCCCCACTACAAGTGGCAGTCTTGGCTTCCGAAAGCGGAATGGTTGGGATTAGGAGCCACCCATGAGGATAACAAATTCTGGGAGGATTTATGCTCCAAGACAGTATTGATCCAAGAAACCCCTGATAAGTTGAGATGGGGACACCAACCGAAAGGCTTCTTCAATGTCAAAGAAGATTCTCAGCTTGCGCATCCGACCATTGATCATCAAAAAGACCAAATTTGGGATGAAATATGGGACTCTAGCCTATGGCCGAAATTCATAACCTTCCTTTGGCTCATTGGACACAGGAGCATTCTCACCTAGGACCAACTTTGCAAAAGAGGATTCCAAGGACCTTCTAGATGTCATTTATGCAATCAGATGGAAGAAACAATGGAGCATCTGCTAAATCAATGCCCTTATGCTTCGGTGGTTTGGGACTATGGAGCGAGCCTCTTTCGACGTTCGAATAGAATTCGAAGTGACTTGCTTGATTCCATTCGATGCTAGCCTCCCAACCCATTCATAATCCCTTTCCTCAACAAGCTTTGGACTCTCTTCCCTGGCTTGGCCCTATGGAATATATGGAAAGAAAGGAACAGAAGGATCTTAAAGAATGAAACTCTCCCCTTTCAGCAGGTCCTCTAGCTCATCAAATCCAATTTACAAGAAACCCTGCAACTCAAGCAATGGTTGGCCTCAGATCTAAATAGCTCCCCTCGTGATCTTCTAATTATCCATGCCTGGGACATGCGCATCTCTAGCCTTGGCCCTGCCGGCTGCACTCCTCCTCCAAAGGCATGTTGGTTGTGGAGTCTGATCTTCTAGTGTCATAGATGATTTTTTTTCAGCCGTGTTGTACCCCAGGTTTTTGTTATGATCCCAGCACGAGCCCTAGGGGGTTTGGGGGCGTATCCATCGAAGGAAATTTTTGGGTTGTTTTCACCAACAGTTTACGGGCCCATGGTTTTGGGTAGCCCGTGGTATTTTCCCATTGTATTTCCCCTTTATAAGAAAGACATTGTAATACATCTAGGGTTGATGAATTAGGTATTATGCATTGTAAAGATCTCTGAGATCGTGAAGAGAGACTGTGAGACAGTGAAGAGGAAGTGCATCAGATGTGTTGCAGGTTGTATCCCTTCATTTGTTGGATGGTATAATAATAAGGACTAGCAATTTCAGTGTGGACGTAGCCCATCTTGGGTGAACGACGATATATTGGTGTCTCTCTTGTAATGTGTCTGTGTGATTATATTTGCATTTATGTTTATTGTTATTGCTCTGTGATCTTTTTTTTCTAACAAGGCAAGCATCCCCTCTACCTGGTCCCCTCCCTTAGCTCCCTTTATCAATTTAAACTTTGATGGGGCCTCCAAGGGAAACCCGGGACTAGCTGGAATTAGAGGAGTCTTCAGAAACGACATGGGATATATTCTTCACACCTTCGCAGAATCCATAGGCTCCTCTACCAATAATGTGGCAGAAATTCTAAGGCTAATCATTGGTCTCAACATAGCTCGGCATCTTGGCTGGAGGTCCCTGGTAGTGGAAGGCAATTCTCAGATCATGATCAACACGGTGCAAAAAATTTCCACGGGCACCCCGCTGAGCAAGTTATCAAAAAACTGGCATTTGGACTGGTTAAAGGAAAAACTTAGAGATTCTCTCACTCACTTCTAGGTCCTCCAAGCAAGCCACATAAGAAGAAATGGAAATAAATCGACTGAACATTTAGAAAATCATGGAGATGATGCAACTATGGAGACGCTTGATCATAATTGGATGCACCTCAATTTACAACCTCTCGGGGATCAGCTTCAGCATATCATAGATCAGGATAGCCCTTCCCCACGGTGAGTGGACAATTAGATGGTTGGGAGGGTGGATGAGAGGCATGTGGCAGAATGACCAATCCCCCATGCTCCCACCTCATCTCCCCCCATCAGACCGCTTATAACATTATCATCCTCCCTCGAGGAGAGTTATGGAAATCTGTAGGCTCGTACGAGCTCTCATCAGTAGATGGCGAATGGCACATCTGTGACAATGGCTTCGCACAGAAGCATGCACGGTGATAATTATGAAGAAGTGTGAGATTTTTATGGTCCAGCATGCGAGTTCATTATTTGAGACAACCGAGAATTGGAGAGCATTTCAGCAAGCAGTTGGTCACTAATTCGAGCCTGGTCCTCGTTCTGTTCGTCTCTCTGGAATTCTCTGTCAGTCCGAGTCCAGGGGGTCCATGGGATCCTGAGCTCTCTGGAATCTACGCCAATGACTCCACCTTGGCTTCTGTCAACCCGGGTAAGTCACGACATTGTTCTGTCTCTGCTCTTTCTAGGTCTTTTTTTCACCACATTGGTTGTCTTTTGTGCGGCATTGGGTCTGTTTTTCTCTACCCTCTCAGGTGCTACGTTATTCGCCACCTTTCTTTTGCTGAGAAGGCGTCTGTTGGTCGTTTTTCCTCTGTCGTGGGGGAGTCCTTCCTAGGAGCCTTCACCTGTGACCATTGGCACTTCCTCGGGCTGCCCCTGTTTGTTTCGTTTGTAACCGATGCACCCCTTGCTGTTAGTATTCCTCCCCGCAAGAACCCTCGTTGGGCCTCTACTCTTCCTGAATTTTGTATGTCTAAACCAATGGCCCCCCCCATTCTCTTTCAGAAGCAATTAATTGACAAATGTAAGTGCTACAAGAAGGAAATCCCTGAGTCTATCCAAGACAAACTCCAGCAGGATGAGGAGGAAACCGAAATTGATATAAACTGCCTTGGTGCAAAAGAACTCAAGAAGGATTTCAAGGAACTCTTCCCTGATCCTGGCTCTTCCCATGGCCGTCTCACCCTCTATCAGAAGTCCCTGGATATGTATTGGTCGCAGAATATGGTTCTTGGAAGAACCTTGGTGGAGAAGGATGAACAGCACAGTGAAATCTTTCTCTTGCAAGATGAGATGATGTTGCTCCTGCAGCGTATCCTGAGCAATCAAGTGGAAATGGCCAAGTGTCTAGGTGTGAAGCTCGAGCCCGGTTCCACCAGCGGGACTCATGAGTAATCTGGTGTTTTAGCTGCTCCTGTGTTTTTTTTATACTTTCATAAGTAGGTCTTTTCTAGCAAATGTTGTTTACTTCTGTTTTATGCTACTGTTTATAGCATTTTATTTAGTTATCATGGAAAACTTTGTTTTAAGACTATTTAAGAATTCTCAAACACTTTGGTTTTGTCTCGTTTCCTTTCGGGGGAGACTGTCAACTTGACCTTCAAGCCTGTTTTCTCTCTGTTGGGAGGGCTTGGTTCTGTCTGTAATTTCTTTTTGAAGCAATAGAAGGTTCATCTAACTTACAAAAAAAAATATGATATGCCTTGGTGGTGCTCAAGTACCCCAAGAAGATGCACTTTATACTCCTTGCACAAAGCTTGTTTCTTTATTCCTTTGGAATTAAGGAATAATGGGTGGAATCAAATACCATGAGATGCCTCACCGAAGGGATGTGGCCATACCAAATTTCATGTTGAGTTTTGTTTCCAAGAGAATGAGTTGGAGTTCTATTTCGCAAATGAACTACACATAAAGTTGCATCACCCCAAAACATTGATTTGACATTCTTGAAAAATAGCATGGAGCATACCATATTCAAGAGAGTTCTATTTGTTCTTTCCGCCACACTATTCTATTGAGGATTGTGCGGAACTGTATTTTGATGCCTAATCCCATGTTGATGAAGATAGCTTTCAAAATCAATAGAAGTGTATTATTTTCCATTATCAGTACAAAGTGTTCCAATGTGAGATTGTGCTTCATTTTCAATCCATACATGAATATTTTTTTAATGTTTCATATGATTCAGATTTTTTCTTTAATAAATAGACCCAACACATCCTAGTGTAATCATAAACAAAGGCCATGAGATATTTATTACCATTTACAGAAGGAATGGGCATGGGACCACATAGGTCAAAGTGTATCAACTCTAACTTTCTACATGCTTTGAAATTTGACACGTGGAAATGATGCTTACTATGATTGTCAATAATACAAGCAATGCATTGTTTCAGATTCCTTAAATGATGGGAAACCAAAAACACTATTATTTTTCAATAATCGGAGACTATTATAGTTAATGTGCTCATATCTGCACCCCAAGTTGTTCGAGATCATATTTGGCTATGGCAATTTCTCTATGAAATTTACATTTGAGACATCATCCCCATCCTACTAAGGGATGGTATTTCTTTAATGGATTTCATTCAAGCCTACATTGACACAAGGATGAATATCAGTAACAAGATGACAAGTGGATTTAAAAGGGTTTACATTTGAATGATAATGGTTAACCAAATCCGTGTCAAATTAACGACTTAGATTGAATACATTGTCGTATGGACGATGTCTTTTAGAGGAAAAATGGCTATGCCATAATAAAAGCATCAGAGGATTGTATGAGATTAAACAAGGTTTTATTATAGATTTATAGAATCCCATGATGATTTGAGAATTGATGCTTTATTAAAAAAATTATATCTCACATTAGAACTCATTTATTACAACAAAGATTGAGTCCTTAATAAGAATCACTATAGTGATATGTGTCTAGACTCCATTGGTGGTTTATCTAAAATTATTGCATCTACAATGGAAAAGTTCTAGCGTCAACTTACCACACCATTTTTTTATATCATAGGTTCAGCCTCCATAGTTGCTTTGGTCCAATTCCTCTAGGTAGTCATAAATTACATATGAGCTGCCACTTTGGGGGTCATACCATGCTAGCAAATCCAGGGTCCTCCTACTATATTCAATCTCTATCCACCTTGCTAAAAAATCCCCAACTAGCAGATTTGAATCATTCTACTAGCACTTGGACATGAAACTGAGACCCCTTGGAGTCCCAAAAGACCAAAGGAGGGTCACTTTTCCAGTACACCTATAGGTAAAATGCCTCAACTAACCATACTATCAATGAAGATACAATAATTGAAATATAGAAAAGTGTATTAAAGATCATGTGTGCTATATTGCTTGTTTTGCATAGGAGCATTTGGTTATATTATTTGAAACCCTATGTTGATCCATTTCCAAGAGGTGTTATAGCATAATACTATGAGATATGTGGAAAGCATAGTTATGGTGGACCTCACCATTGACCTATATTGTATTAGTATATAAGTAGATTTAATATTGTGCATAATGGATTTTGCAAATTATGATGCATAATATTAATGTTTATTGTTCATTAGAAGCGTTAGAATATTACTTTAAGAAGAGTACCTATATGTTGGAAAGTGGATTAAGTGGGGATAAGGACAAGACAACCATGGAGGATGAATAGGGGGTTGAGCAACTCCTAATATTTTTAATTTCAAGGAGGTTGGTCATGATTCATGTAAGTATATTCACCTCTAAATATCTCAAATTGGACATTATCATAAGATAAGACATGGAACTAAAGTTTGACTTAAGTTAATAGAAAAGTGGGAAGCAAGAAATATGCACTAAATGTGAACACAATTGGTATATTCTGAACCACTAGAACTTGGGGATCCATCTCTTGCAAGAGTAACTATTATCAATAATATTGGTGTGAGAAGAAGTGTATATTTTGAGGTAATCATAGCATGTTATCAATAACAAGCCTCTTGCTATCCTTTCCCTTGATGTTATTATATAGGAGTACTCTAGCGAATGGTGCATTGCTCTTTAACAAATGCTTCCATGTGATTTTACATTTAGTATATGTCACAAAAACATATGAAATTGTGATTGAAATACCAACTCCCTCATGAACTTTCAATTTCAATAGCATCTCACAAACCAACTTTCTCACAAGTATGCATAGGTCTCAATCAACTCCAGGTAAGCTACCCCCTATTACCCTCAACCCCATTGTGTTGAACAATTAGCTTGTATTTTTCAATGTTCCCAACAATTTTGTTGGGGTGGAAGGAATGAACCAACATATGGTTAGTTGTACGGTATTTCTACGTAAGTGTGGAACTTTCATCAAACCCTTCACCTTACCTTCTAAAACAAGAAAGTGTACATTTATGGGAGTCAAACTAGTGCTAGATTTTGGAGTCTAGTTCACAGCTAGTAGGTGAGTTCAAAGCTATGTGGTTAAGCTAATAATAGAGTTGGAATAGACCAATTGGACATCCAAGTATAAATAAACCAAGTGAGATCTCACATATAATTATTTTCATAATAATTATTTTGAAAGAATAACTCTTACATGAGTTGGATATATTATTAATGGAAATCAATCATACATTTTTAGGATTATGATGGAATAAATCATACATGTCACTGAAAATATGAACATTTCATTAAAAAAAAATCATGAGAGGAATCTTAGTGAGAATACACAATAATAGACTCTATAAATAGTTTTGATCATAAAAATCGAAAAATACAAAAGACATTGGATTGACATCCAAGCATAACTATTTTCAATATACTTGTGATAAGAAGGCATGCCAATGGAGAATGGATTGCATAGAAGGAATGAGGTGACCAAACATACAAAAAGCATTTAATATGGAAGATTCCTTCATCAAAATTATGTGCTTAGTTCATTAGGAAAAACTAGAGTTAAAGCCCCACTATGGGGAGCTTTGTATGGTAGAAGATGATGATGCTCCCCTCATTCTACAGTTACCTAAGTCACAAATAGAAAAAAAAAATGACAATACATGAATAACGTCCAATACATTAATAAAACTAAATTGAGCACAAAGATATCAAAATTAATTTGATCAAGATTTAAAAACATAACATATGTCAAACCTCATAAATTACGGACTAGAGAGTTGTAAACCAACCAATCATGCTCCAAAGGAGAAAGGTCCCTACGAGAAGCTCATGTATTTGTAATATAACAATGAAATTCTCATAAGAACCCATATTAGCACCTAAGGCAATACACAGATGGAAACTTTGTTCACATCAAATGGGAGTCCCATTAATATACTTGACATTGTAGGACAAACATAATGGATTTGCATATGTCTATGTCCTTGTATTAAATCCATGGTTGTGCATTGTTACACATTTGCAAACATCCATACACTATAAGTTAAAAGATGATTATATCTAAATACACTAATCTAAACATATTAATCTCCTAAGTATATGAAAATATTTGGGACCATAGAACAAGGACATCGCTACTTGTTGAGGTATTGAAAATGAAATGATTCATATTCAAATGCAAGAACATTTAAATCAATTTTCAAGACACTATTTTCTTTGTTTTTTGTGTTTCTTTTTAGGGATATGAAAATTATTCTTCCTCTTCAAAGAAGAATCAAAATCATCCAACCCAAGTGTGAAGTTAAAACCCAAATGTTCAAATTATTGGTCTTGTCCAACTAACCAGGCCAACCAATTGTTTAGTCTTGCTCAAAGTAGAAGGACAATTGTTTTAAAGCAAATCTAGGTAGACAAACAACTCCTCTCTTACCAAATGAAGTCCTTCAACATATGGATCAACACTATTAGTGGCCATAAGAGTTGAGCTAGTATTTGCGTCAATGTTTGGTGTCTCTATGCTTATCTCAAGAGGGGCATTCAATGAATTAAGTGTTCAATCATGATCCAATAATAAATTTGAAATGCTTGAGAAGAAATACAACCAATCGACCATTATGGAATGCTTGCAAACGTTACCACATATAGACCATGGGAATTTGTATGCTATAAAACTTGTGAGATATTAGGTGACAAGGTATTCCTTATCGTAATTGGTTTGACTCTTCACCTAGTAAGCATGAGATATCCTCTCACAAGGCCAACAATCACTATCTAGAATGCTTCTATCTTTTTCAATTGATGATTCAAATTGCTTCTCTTTCTTGTAGCTCTTCAAATATCCTTATTTCAAAATTTTCTTGAATTCATGATAGGATTCAACATTTGTCAAGAGTACATACAACAAGGAATGACCTTATGTCTACTATATCAACCGCATCCTAATGACCTTATGTCATGAAGGAATGTGAACTGAGACATGGGAGAACTTGTAGCACTTAAATTCTTCTAGTCACATTAAACATTGCAAGCATATAGATCACATAGAAGCGATGGATACCGTCTCCACTCCATGAAGGTAGAGCATAGAGAATTTACGCTCTACATAACTAAATCTTTCCTTGTCATTTCACTGGGAAAAAAGGATGGATGGTGAACATAAATAGGGGTTCAATGGTCAACACTTTGGATAAATTCACTCACTTGTTGTTTCAATTGATTCAAAGCTTGGAGGTGTCCAAGAGGCACTTGCAGAAAGGATCAAATTGAAGAGACTGACACTAGCAACAATGCTAAAGAGAGTCATGACTGGTTGTGGAGAAGGTTAATGTAGAGTTGAGGTAGATTTCACCCTTGTAGCCTATAGGTAATTGGCATAGGAACATATGATTTTTAGAGCCCTTGCAATCTATACTCCCTAAGATTCCATTAATAAAGTGTTGAGAAAGTCATTTTAAGCTAGAGTTTTCCTACACTAGGTTTCTCCTGGATAAATCTTGGTGTCATGTTGTGTGTGATTGCATTTGGTCCTTTGTACTTTCAATAAGTAATTTCTAGTGATAATTTAACACAGAAGAACAAGTGATCATTTTCAAGGTCCATGTTGGTTAATCAAGTTGACCATGTGTTGATCAATTATGAATCACATATAGGGGATAGGTTGCACCTGCTATCATTGGTGGAAAGTTGTTTACCATTGTGTAGGCTAAAATTCGCTCCTTCTTTGTTGATGGTTATGTTCTCCAAGGTGTTGTTGGAATTGTTTTAAGAATAGATAGTCTTTCTATTAAAGGATTTGGAGGGCTGGTGGGATAAAGTGGTTTTCACTTTTATTACCAGGGATAAAACCCCAATGAGACATTGTCCCGTTGTGATAAGGCTAGATGGGGAGGCATCCTGATTTGAATTTGGGATTTGGATTCTATCTGTGGTCTTCATACATTTTGGCCCTTGCTAAGTCATAAGTTATTGGTATATCTAGCTTGTGGAATGTTGTGTATACTCTTGGGGTTATATTGGTAGCCACCAGATTTGAACCTAGCCCTAACACAAGTAATCCTGACGAAACTACCAGTTCCCCATGGTAAAAAAAAATTGAATAGATAGCCTTGCATGCATATGTGATTTGTTGGTGTAAAGGCTATTTTTCCTCTACATAAAATATATGCAACTGGTTGGAATAAAAAGCAGTTAATGGATGGAAAATGCATTAGTTTATTTCCAACAACTACTTGACACAAATGGTAAGGATTTAAACTATGAAATCAGATCCATCAGAATGTTGATTCCAAGAGCTTCAAATTCATATATTAGAAGACTGCTTTTAGTTGAAAAAAGAATAAGTTATGGCCACTTGCATATGGCATATTTGAAATTGGATTATGTTTCTTTTTATGAAATAATTCCTAGTAAACATATTAATGGCCATGTAATTGCAAATCTCGAATACCAATTATTATTGTTGGATGTTAGTGGAAAAAATAAGAGAAGAGGAGAGTTTTGAGTTGTTGAAGTGGTGTGAAATTTAGTGTTAAATCTGATTGAAGATCAATTACACTAGTGTTTGAAATAGAGGGAAAACAATATTAGAAATGTTGGTGCCCCATTCCTAAGGATGGGGACCAGGCACACTACAACCTGAAGTCACATTGGCACTCATCCCTATGCATGTAAAAAAAATAAGACAAGACAAGGCCACCAATTTTCTATAGCAAATAGCACACATTGGCATTCATGATGTTGTAAATGTCAATAATCTTAAACTATAGGAGCCACCCCACTTGGAAGTGCAAGGCTTCGCATTCACCTGCATGATATTATTCCAAAATTCCAACCTCCACTTTCAAAAGTCACATGGTTTGATGTTAGAACAAGACTGTAAGAAGAAATCAAATAACACCATATTTGGTTAGAAAAAAAGGGGAATCTTCCCTCTCAGGCTATATTCAAACAACAATTTTGCATCTTAAACAAAAACTGGGGACAATTGCCTCTTAAGTAGGGAGGAAATGATGAGTACTTAATTCCTAAGTACTCATATGAAGTGTAAAATATCAAGCACAAAATGCACATTTACACAACAACCCTTTAATTAGGGTATGAGGAAACTAGGTAGCCCATTTCAAGATGTAATTGATTACACGTAAGATTGGTGTACACTAGGAGAGGCCACATAGATGTCTTATGTAACAATTTAAATATTCTCATCATTTTCCACCTATGGCTCATATGAAGAAATATTTGCAGAAGGAATTTCAAAGAAGAGTCATGTTCGACAAGTGAAAATTGAATTTCTCTTAAAGAGAACAGTCAATATTAATTAACTGATGAAGAGGCCAAAGGTAATAAATTTAGACTAGCTACTAGAAGAATTAATAGCCTTACTAAGTTCTTCTAAACTGGATGTTACTAAATCTGATCATTTTAGATTCCTTGGATGTTTATAGGATTTACCCAAGCTTGCCCACATCCCGTGAGATAGAAGAGCCTCTAGATAGATCTATCACATATGCATGGATCACAATGGATAAAGAAAAACATGAATAAAACATTTCCAATTAATTTAAACCCTAAAAGACCCCAAAATAACAACTTCTATCCTTTTCTACATAGAAAGGAATTATTGATGCCTCAAATCCCAGAGATAGGGTTTCTTCTAGAATAAATGACCATTTCTAAATCATTGTGGATGAATATGAGGAGGGCACCACGTGTTTATGACCCAATCATCTTGTTGTACATCTTCATCTTGGAGCTTGGCATGTGTATTTTGTAGTGGGAGTGCTCCACATATGAGTTTAGTTGTGTAGATCAGTTAGGTTGCTTGGAGTGGATTAGGTCCACTCTATATTGTTGACCTCCTTTACCTCTTATATAAATATAGGAAGGAGAAAGTATTTTTACATAATTCTTTCATCACACACTTGTAAATTAGCCGGTATGAGGAGTGGTGTGAATTAGTCCCTCTATGTTGTGTACTATTTATTGTATTGTCTCTCTTTGTGTTGGAGTGTTGGGGTTCTTGAAGAATTTCAAGGTAATTATAGGGTTAAGGTTTTACCCTAAGGAGGAAAATAAGCTAGGCTTTGTGACAAACCCTAGAGGGTAAAAGAAGCATTTTACATTGTAGCTCTTGTGAGAGAAGGCTAGGGTTTTGTGGCATGCTTGTTGGGGAGGAGAAGAGAAGGAGACATTTTGAATGTGTCGAGGAGGACTTGTTGATGCTTCCTTGTTGAGGATCCTTGGAGAAGTGACCATCTTTGGTTAGGAGAAATTCCTAGCTTAGGATGAATTGGTGGCTATTGTTTTCTATGGTTTCACTAACTAGAGGTGAGAGAGATTGAATTGTGCCAACTTTGTGATAAATTTATGATATGGCTTGTGCTTTCTTATATATATATAAATATGAAGTTTCTAGCAGTCTAAATATTGTGTGCTTGCATATTTGATTTTCATCCTTTTTTATCTTCTTGATTGGGTGGATTCCAAATCTTATTGTTCATGTTGATTTGACATATTATATAGTTGAAACTGTTAAGTGATTTAACAAATACTATGAAAATAAAAAAGCAGAATTTTGCTATAAAGTTATGTTGTATTAAAGTTATTACATATATGTTATATGCTTGGAAAAGTGTACCCTAAGGGATATACATTAATGAAATTGAAGTACACTTGTATGGTATTTATTCTCTTGCAATGTGTGGTGATTTGCATTGAAGCAAACATAAGTATTTGTTGTTGTAATTGAATACTTCATATCATCCCCAAGACTGAAAAATCATAGGGATTAGATCCAGGAAACCTCAAGTAAGTGAAGTGAAATTTCATATTTGCTTTAACTTCCCTAGATTTAAAATTTCTACAACCATAAGGGAAATTCATGAAGAATATAGGTAAATAATAAGAGAGGAAAAAGGTTTTATTGTAACTTGATTTCCATGGGATAACCATTGGGATCCCCAGGATGAGATCTTCCTTTTCATTTTATACAAAGTAGGATCCTAGTCCAAATATTTGTGGAGCGTCAATGACCAAGATATAATGGTCAGTTTTGGCATAGGTTTCCTTATACATTAAATTCATGTGCTTGAAGCTCTCAATATCATTTCCAATCTTGTCAATTTTGAGACTTTAAATGTCATTAAGATCTATCTTTCCTCAACCTTGTTTAGCTTTAAGGTAAATTCTATGAACATACCAAAGGCATATCCATGGGCTCATCCCTATCCCCACTTGTGGATAATATATTCAAAGAAAAATTTGAATCACAGGCCCTTAATAGGTTCCATATGAAACCCAAATTTTGGTTTCTCTTTATGGATGATACATTTGTCATCCAACCCCATGGTTGTTCCAACTTGAATTCTTTTCGCAATCATTTGAATAACATTTCTCCTCGCATCTAATTTACTATGGAAAAACAAGAAACCAACTCCCTTCCCTTTCTTGACATTGTTGCCACCTGTAAACCTAATGGCTCCCTATCTCACCATGTGTATCATAAGAAAACCCACATAAATAAATACCTTCTCACCCAATCCCATCAGCACCCATTATAGAAATGTGTTTTTCTTAAAACCCTAATCTCTTGAGTTATTCAAATATCTTATCCCCGTCATCTAAAGCCCAAAAGAACCCACCTCACTGAATCCTTTATAGCCAATGATTACACTCTCATCCATATCAACAAAGCCTTCTAGACTACTCTCCACCCTAACCCTAAAAAATTGTGCCCCAAGGAACCTCCCTCGGCTGTAGTCTCCCTCCCTTATATGCACAAAGTATATAAAACAAACCTCACAAAACCGTGAAACAATTATTTCAAAGTGTCAAATAAAAATCCAATCCTCTTATCTCCCAAGGTATCTACCAAATTGCTTGCTCCTATGTCAAATCCTACATCGTTCAAATAGGAGAATCTATCCAAACTTGGCTACAAGAGCACATTGCTGACACCCTCCGCAACCATTTATCCAAATCTTCCATCACCGAGCATTCCCACAATACCAAATACCTCATATGTTTCAATCAAACCAAAATTCTAGCCTTAGAATCTCATTAATTTTCTCATCTCATCAAAGAAGCTTTATAAATTGAGAAATAACCCAACAATTTTAATCATGATGATGGATACAAGTTAGTATTGGAAAAAGACCATCCATCAATTTTTCTCTTGATTATCCACTTGTCCTTAATCGGTTCATTTAATCCCCATTCCCCCCTACCAACCTTGAAACACCCCCCAACTCTATTATTAGCCTTACTTGGATTTGCTTATGTCTTTCTTTAATTCACTAAACCCCCCTTCTCTCTCCTCATCTTAAGCTTTATCTCTTTTCCATCATCACCTTGGTGCATAAATGATACATTTTTTTCCCGTTCTTCACCCCTCCATGAGATCTTTAATTTATTTCCTCCCGTATTTATCCCTTTAATCAATACTTTCTTAATTTGTCATTATTTCATCTTTTATACCCGATTTGTTTTAATTTCATTTAAATTATAACCTAGTCCTTTTTTTCTTCTTTGTCTCTTATTTTTATTACTTTATTGATTTATTTTATGTTATTTGATCTCATTCTTTTAATTCTTCCTTGTTTCCTCTTTAGGAATGATATTTTTAAAGGCTTCTTTTCTCATTACTAAATGCCTTATAATTATTTCCCCTACTTATTTACAAATGCACAACCTCAACCTCATTTTTAATTTATAAAGATTAACTAATTCTCAACAGTCATATTTCTTACCTCTTATTCATTTCACCCTCACCTATCTCTTCACTATTTTTCTATGAGATTTTATTAGAACCCGGTGATGGATGGATTTTCCACTCGAAAAGTCATGAATATTAAACCCTGACACAGCTCAATCCAAAAATTCACACAAAATGTCAAACTATGAAAATATGCAATAAAAGAAAAATGATTTTAAGATTTGTGTGTGCCAATATTTTTCCATTGGAACATGTCATGGGGAAACCCTCAGGTACTTCCCCTCATTTTGAAGATGGTACCCAAGGTAAACCATCGACCCTGATTATGGGGCCTAACCCGGTGGGGACATCAAGTGAGGCCCTTATATAACAATGTATAGCCACCCAGGGATTTGACCCCGAGACCTTCTGCTCACAACTTACAACAATCAACCACTTGAGCTAGCCCACCGGACTAAAGAGTCGGTCTATTAATTGTGTGTGCCAATATACTAGAATGAATGCCAATTAATATCCACCAAAAACCCCATAGAATTTTCTTATCTCTTAAGAACTCTTTTTGAGGTGTTCCAACCATAAACTTTAAATTTTCCTTTATTGATTGTGTTAAATTTTCAGTATTAAATCACAATACTATAGGATCTTTGCTGAGAGAATAACATCTACAGTATATCAATGCATGACAATCATAATATGACAAGCATCACAAGCATCACAAGAATCAAAAGCATAGAGACAAGAGACACAGAGTTTCCGTGGGGAAAACCCTAAGGTGAAAAACCCCACAAACTTCCTCAGAGATAGAGAGAGCAATGGCTCAACCAAAATACAACCAAATAATACAGAGATAGTCTCCTAGCAGATGATCCTCCTCCTCCTCACTAGTGCGCCACTTTCCAGAGAGAGAGATAGATGCTTTTCCGAATGAGTAAAATAGAGATCTCCTATCTCTATTTATACTCACCTTTTTGCCCATTGACCTACTGGGGCCGACTTGTCTACTTTAGTACATCCACATTATATTATATATTAATTAGGGCCGACCCCATAAGGTGGTCTAATAACCCATCGGCAAGTACACACACTTGCGACACTTGTCAATCCACATGACGACACTTCCTTATAGAGGAATAACACATCTCTTATAAGGGTACAATAAATATACATATAATATACTGATGAAATACATTCCGAAGTTACATATACATCAACACTCCCTCTTAACTAGGAAGGTATTTCTCGACACAGATCTGCTAGACAAGTCTTCTTCTCTGGATCATCATCATCGATGCATCGTCATCATCATCGTCACTGCTGCTGCTATCTCATCCAATCTCTGTCTCTACTCGTCATAGGAAGTTCTACAGAGCCAGTCCTTTTTCATACTGGATGTAGGCCCACCACCTGTAGGTCTTCGTCATCACTGGCCATACTGTGGAATTCTCAGGACTTTTACGTGCGTCACAAAACCTCGCAAGAGCATCCCAGGCTGTTACGAGCATACTGCTCTACCTATAGGATCTCCCAGGGCAACGAATTACATGTGACCCCACCACAAAACCTCGCAAGAGCATCCCAAGCTGTTACGAGCATACTGCTCTACCTATAGGATCTCCCAGGGCAACGAATTACATGTGGTCATGGCAAAACCTCGCAAGAGCATCCCAGGACTTATTACGGGCACACAGCCCAACCTATCGGATCTCCCAGGGAAACGGATTACATGCCATAGGACAAAACCTCGCAAGAGCATCTGCCAGATATCCCAGGGCAACGATTACATGCCATAGGCAAAACCTCGCAAGACTATCTGCAGATCTCCCAGGGCAACGAATTACATGTCCTCCCAGAGCAAAACCTCGAAAGAGCATTTGCCAGATGTCCCAGGGCAACGAATTACATGCCATAGGCAAAACCTCGCAAGACCATCTGCAAATCTCCCAGGGCAACGAATTACATGCTCATCTGCACAACCTGATCCACGGCCACAGAGTATCAACCTGATACTCACCATACATCATCCTGATGTATCCATGATCATCCTGATCATCATCACTGCAACGTCCTGCTGCATGTCATCTGGAGCAACATCCTGAAGCTCGTCATCTATGATCATCCTGATCATCACTGCAACATCCTGCTGCATGTCATCTGGAGCAACATCCTGAAGCTCGTTATCTATGATCATCCTGATCATCACTGCAACATCCTGCTGCATATCATCTGGAGCAACATCCTGAAGCTAGTTATCTATGATCATCCTGATCATCACTGCAACATCCTGCTGCATACCAAGTATCTACCTGATACATATCATCATACATGATCCTCCTGATCATCAATGCAACATCCTGCTGCATACCAAGTATCTACCTGATACATATCATCATATATGATCCTCCTGATCATACAATGTATCCACCTGATACATATACAGATACATGGTCCAAGCATCCAACATGATGCATATATAAGATACATACACATGATCCAACTGATCATATCCAGCATCCAACATGATGCGTACATACATACATAAAATGATCCAACTGATCATATCCAGCATCCAACATGATGCGTACATACATACATAAAATGATCCAACTGATCATATCCAGCATCCAACATGATGCGTACATACATACATAAAATGATCCAACTGATCATATCCAGCATCCAACATGATGCGTACATACATACAAAAAAATGATCCAATCTGATCATATCAAGCAGAAACTAGAACATCATCCTGATGCTCATCATCCAGCGCTTACATCCACAGCCATGTGAAGAATCCTCCTTCCAACATTCTTGGAATGGCTTCAACAAATGTATCCATCACTTCTTCCTCGAAGTGTCCTCGATCTGAAGAACGCCAAGCCTCTCTCTGAAGTACTCGAACTTCACCCTGGCTAGTGGCTTCGTCAGCACATCTGCAATCTGCTCGTCCGTCGCAACATACAGGAGCTTCACAACTCCTCTCTGTACCATATCCCTGATATAGTGGTATTTGATCTCTATGTGTTTCGACCTGTCATGAAACACTGGGTTCTCGGACAGCTTCACACAACTCTGGTTATCACAGAAGATACCAGTAGCCTCCAACGGGAGATCAAATAACTCAGACAGTAGCTTCCGTAGCCATACTGCCTCACAACTAGCTGAACAGGCTGCAACATACTCTACCTCAGCTGTACTCAGTGCTACGCAGGACTGCTTCCTGCTAAACCAAGAGATCACACCTGATCCCATACTGAAGCAACACCCAGATGTGCTCTTCCTATCTGCAGCACTGCCAGCCCAATCTGAATCAACATAACCCTGCAGGTTAAACTTTTGATTCACCTCATATCTGAGCCCATAATCCACTGTACCCTTCAGGTACCTCAGAACATGCTTTACAGCAACCAGGTGAACACTCCTCGGATCCGTCAGGAACTGGCTCAATGTGTTCACAGCAAAGCAAATATCTGATCTCGTGTTCGTCAGGTACATCAAGGACCCAATAATCTGATGATACATAGAAACATCAACTGGCTCAGATGAAGCATCGCAAAGAAGCTTCAGATTCGATGCCATAGGTGTGGCCATGGCCTTGCAATCCATCATCCCGAACCTCTTCAGGATCTCTACTGCATACTTCCCTTGTCCAAGGAAGATTCCTTCTGCATTCTGCCACACCTCCATGCCAAAAACAAATAGTGCATCATCCCCAAGTTCTTCATCTCGAACTCGGTAGTAAGCTTCCGCTGCGTGTTGGCAATCAATCTATCTTCACCATACCAAGTTCTGCACATATATTATTTCCTATCATGTGTCTCAGAACGAAGTGGCTGCTTCTTCTTCAACTACACCATTCAAGAAAGCTGTCTTGAATCCATCTGGTGTATCTTCTATTTCATCACTTTTATATTTCTCTATGCTGCCATCTGCAACATGCTTGATCTGAAAGTTCTATTTGGAAGTCACAACAGACTTCCCTTTAGCTCTTGGGATCGCATCCCAAACATCATTCTTCATGATCGACGGATCATGGCATTCCATTTCTTCATCCCAGATCCTGGGAACTTCAATATCTTCAATAGATATCTTTGTTGCTGGAACAAATGTTGTAGTCCTTTTGTAGGTGAAGATATACGGTCTTTCCTACAAAACAGGTTAAATTGCATGATTAGAAACATCTCATAATTTTCAGAACAAATTCTTACACATGAAGAAATATGTCATACAGTCATGTAGTCATGCAATTATCTTAGCCAATGCTTCAATACAACATTTATCCATATCCCGTAACTTTCTAGATGCCTTCCAATCTCTACCAGAACATTGTTAAGAGTGTGCACAACTCCCAACATGTCAGCAAAGAGGTTCATTCTAGATAAGTAGCAATGGAATGTTGTACAGTGCCATAGGCCACTTACCCAACACATGCATATTAGTAGTATACTGTTCATTAATTCAATCATTCTAATATGCACAATACATATCCTAAGTCTAGGAACATGAGCATATACATCATTGAACAATTTTAGTTAAGCAAACAAATATGCAAGATAATTAAAATACTTATCTTTGTTTGTTTGTTGGGTGGACTCCCTCTGAGTCTTTTCTTCCTTGCAAGAGCTGCCGGAGTCCTTCTACACCTTCTTGTTGTGGAATGTAGAGATATGGACAACTCCCTCTGAATATCTGCACCCTTGCAGAAACCACTGGAGTGTGCTCCCTCTTGATCTTTGCTTCCTGGATTACCTGTTCTTGAACTCATATTCATCCTTGGTCCCTATGCATGCTTATTAGTATCATGATTGTGTTATCCTTGTAATCTCATACAAAATCATACATTCATTAAAACACAATAATCTCAAGTATGTATAGTCATGATCATTTCAAACAGAAATAATAAGCATTAACATTCAAGGTTTATATAGGACTCTTATGGTTATTCATATCATAAGAAACATAACATGTATAAACCTGTAATTACTCAAACCTATGACTCTTCTGGTTAGTCATATTATTAATTAAGGTAAGACACATAATATGCATATGCCCATGATTATTCAAACTTATGACTTTATGAACAATCATCATCAATCATGCCATACATACTTATATGATAGATCCTATGATATAAGAAACACATACCTGGTCACCATATTTGCTAGTTATGTCTAGCAATGTGTTCTTGTTCTCTTCAATGACCTGCATAACTCATTAGTTAACTTTTGCAAAAACAAATTATACATACCTCTATGTGATCCATGACTATGGATGAATCTTTGTATTTATGTCACCATGGCATGTTCAGGTTGTCCCTTCAAATTGTACAAACCTCCCTCTTGCTTTCCAATCACTACTGCATCATCTATGGTCTTTCCCTTTGGCCACATTAGGACTTGGCCATCCACAAATGCAACCCTCATACCTTTTGCATCTAATGCAGAAATGGAGAGTAAGTTCTTCTTGAGCCCAGGTACATAAAGTACTTCTTTCAACTTCAATGATTTTCCAGAATCTAGATTGTAGGAGGCTTCACCACTTCCTTTGATTGGGTATTGATAATCATCCCCAAGTTTCACCTTATGGGGTGATTCATGTTCAGAAAGATTCACAAAAGATTCCTTGAACCCAGTCATGTGTTTGGAGGCCCCACTATCAATTAACCAATCATTACATCCATGGGAGATGGTACCTGTAAGAGCAGAGATCAGAACATACTCTTCTTCACTTGATGAGTCATCATCACTATCACTTTCTGCCCTAGCCTTCTTCTTTGGGGGTTCATCATCTTCGGCAGCATGAGCATGAAATCTTCTTTTGCTGCCCTTCTTCTTCTTACTGAAGTTGTTGTTATTATCCCTTTTGTTCTTGGGACAATCTGAAGCATAGTGACCCTTCTCATTGCATGTGAAGCATCTTAGGTCTTTCCTATTCTTCTTTTGATAGGACCTATTGAGTCGAGAGGGATCCTTCTTGATTTTGCTTCTTTTGGTGTGAGCTGCAAGAGCTTGATCTTCTCCTCCCATCTTTTCCTCACGAGCTATAAGTCTAGCTTCTTCTTGAGAGCATTCTTCTCGAAGTCTACTGAAGGAGATCAACTTCTTCCTTGCACAAATTCCTTGAATAAAGGAATCCCATGGCCTGGGTAGGCCATTTAGAGTGGTCATTACCACTTCACCATTCTCCACCATTTCATCTACTGCTTCTAATTGTTCCTTGATCTGAGAGACCCTTGAAAAGTAGGATTGAATGGTTTCTCCATTCTGAAACTTCACTGCTTTCAATTGGTTCCTCAGGGTCATCTTCCGATTTATGTTCTTTCCTTCAAATAGCTTGGTCAAAGATTCAAACATCTCTTTGGGTGTCTTGAGAGAAGACACATGGGGTATGAGATGGTCTTTGATAGAATCAGCAATGATTCTCTTTGCCTTGACCAAGTTCTTCTTGTGCAATACCTTGGCCTCTTCATCCTCTGGGATAGGGATGTCTTCTTTCACATATGAGTCCAACTCATTCTCTTCCAGGATTAGCCCAATCCTATACTTCTAGGCTCGGAAGTTATCAGCCCCTTCAAGCTTATCCTCAAGCTTGGTGTGAAGAGACATCTTTAAGAGTACTTCAAATGGAAATAGAAAAGATTTAGAACTTACCACTTGAAGTGCTGAAAACTGGATCTGGTCCCGGATTAGGGTTTGTCAGAGAAACCCTAAAAATTCAAAATGTGAATTTCAAAATTCCGAAAGGATAGAAAGATGCGCCTTGGAGAGCTGATCAGCCTAGTACATTCAGAATTTGAGATCAGCAAAGTCTTGTCATTCAAAATTGCCTTTTTGTCCTCCCGGGTTCACTGGGGAGAGCCCTGAATTAGGGTTTGAGTTTCCCGGAGATCTACCCAGCCAAAAATCTCGATCCAAAGCTCAAACCTTCGATTTTTGTAAGGAGCTTCCAGCTGTACCTTCAGTTTCCAGAAATTCCTATTTTTGTGGAAACCCTAATTTTTAGGGCCAAAACTGAAAATGCTCGGAACTGAAATCTGATTGGACAGAAAGATGCGCCTTGATGAGTAGATCCAATCTACTATACTGAATTTCAAAAATCTGTGGAGAGAAACCCAATAAACAAGCAATATAAGCTTCCGTCACTGCAAAATGTCTTCTTCTCAGTTAAGCTCTGATATCATGTTAAATTTTCAGTATTAAATCACAATACTATAGGATCTTTGCTGAGAGAATAACATCTACAGTATATCAATGCATGACAATCATAATATGACAAGCATCACAAGCATCACAAGAATCAAAAGCATAGAGACAAGAGACACAGAGTTTCCGTGGGGAAAACCCTAAGGTGAAAAACCCCACAAACTTCCTCAGAGATAGAGAGAGCAATGGCTCAACCAAAATACAACCAAATAATACAGAGATAGTCTCCTAGCAGATGATCCTCCTCCTCCTCACTAGTGCGCCACTTTCCAGAGAGAGAGATAGATGCTTTTCCGAATGAGTAAAATAGAGATCTCCTATCTCTATTTATACTCACCTTTTTGCCCATTGACCTACTGGGGCCGACTTGTATACTTTAGTACATCCACATTATATTATATATTAATTAGGGCCGACCCCATAAGGTGGTCTAATAACCCATCGGCAAGTACACACACTTGCGACACTTGTCAATCCACATGACGACACTTCCTTATAGAGGAATAACACATCTCTTATAAGGGTACAATAAATATACATATAATATACTGATGAAATACATTCCGAAGTTACATATACATCAACAGATTGTGCCTCTTGAAACATCCAAGAAGTGTGATAGAATAATCTTAAATATATAATCATTGTAAGGCATTCCCTCTAGAAAAAGAACATCATCCACAAATTGGGTGTGACTCAACTACATAACTTGTTTTTCTATGCATACAACTAGAACCTTTTTTTCTTGATGGGACATTCTAGATCTCTTCCCACAACTTCGGCTATGATGATAAAGAGGGAGGGGGAGATAGGATGGCATTGTTTGATACCTCTATAACCTTTTAGGAATGAAGTATCCTTCCATTCATAAGAGGGGTGAGAATCCAAAGAGAGCCTTTGTAAGAATTGATCATGTCAAAGAAGTGGTCTAATGGCCCATTTTTTTCCATTACAAAGAGTATAGGAAGATATGACAAATACTATTAAATGGATTGGCAATACATGGTTCCCACAAAGAATGACTACTATAAATAGCCTCCTAGACCATTATAATTTTCTCCCTTACCACCCTTCCTTTTTCAAATTCCCCTTATTATTCTAAAATATGTTTCTTAATCTTAATGGGATTTTCTCTTTAGATATTAAGGACAAGATGATACCCCTCCTGCTTACATTTCTTCCTTGAATGCTCCAACATATGAAGCATATCTTATTTGATTATATCCCACACATTTAAAGAAGTAGAAGGACAAGATGATACCGCTCCTGCTTACGTTTCTTCCTTGAATTCTCCAACATATGAAGCATATCTTATTTGATTATATCCCATACATTTAAAGAAGTAGATTGAAAACTTATTTGGCCCCAGAGACTTATCAGGATCCATTGACCATAAGAAATCCAACCCTTTACATGCTATTATCTTCTTTTACATGAGGAAATCTTATTCTTTTGATATCATCTTGAGAATCTTAACAAACATTTCTTACCATGGTCTTGTAGAGAGGGGACCTTTTATTAAAGCATACGAGTTTGAAGGGAAAGTGAATTGAACAACCTTCTTACATGGATGATGATCATGTGAAACGATTTAATGGAATAAGGTGGTCTATTGGAAAAATAGAGGTTGATTGGCTTGAAGATTCCCCTAATGAGTAGGAAATTACAAAACAAGGGCTTAATGAGTGTCAATAGAGGTTGATTGGCTTGAAGATTCCCATAATGAGTAGGAAATTACAAAACAAGGGCTTAATGAGTGTCAAGGGATACTTGAGAATATTAAGCAGAGGAAATTCTTAATGGAAATAAACTCATTAGATATGATAGCATTGAATCTTTTTATTTGGTTTTGAAATTGACTTAGGTACAACCACACACTTAATGCCTATACCCATTGGTTACAATACTTTTTTTACACCTAGGAAACTTGCTTTTGAATCTTGGCAATAGAAAAGGGCAATGTCCTGAACATGAAGAGATGTTTCACAAGCAATAAGGAAAAATAATTCCAAGTTTTGCATGCCAAATAGAGTCATTCTATGATGAAAAAAATAAATAAAGAGCACGTAAATGGTAGCCCCTACTGGCTAGGTTTGGATAATCACCTTCTAAAAATAGACCCATTTCTACTATTGGAAAAGGGAACAAATTAACAGCAAGAGTTGCATGCAGCTTAGTCCATGCCTTATAACATAAAAACAATAACAATATAATGCACAAATTCATATTACATATTAATTATTTTATGTTTCTGTTAAAAAGTATTTTTTTCCAAGGAACAAAATATAAAGCCTAATCCTGAGGGGATCAAGAGAGTCAAAACCATGACCTCCCCAACTTTGAGGGGAGAGATCTCACATTTGGCTCATGACCGCTTGAGCTAACCCTCAGGGCTTAAAAAAAGTAATGTTGTTGAGTTAACAAAATTAATATTCATTTAAGAGACGACAATAATATTATTGAATAATACAATATTTCCATTTAATATGCAAATTAATATTAAATATTAATTAATTTATATTTTTACTAGAAAACAAATACCAATCTTATCAACCTATCAAAATTAATCTTAATTTAAAAGAAAACAAATAGTAACATTGCTAAAATGTATACATTTTCCATTATCCATATAGAATTGTATTTGACTCATTGAAAAAAAAATATTTTTACATCAATCTGGATACATACCTCATGTTTGTATCTCCGATATGGAGAATTGATTATTTTGTTTATTATTCTTATGTATCTTCGATATGGAGAATTGATTATTTTGTTTATTATTCTTATGCATCTCCGATATGGAGAATTGATTATTTTGTTTATTATTCTTATGTGACAATTAACATTTCTATTAGTTGTTATTATCACCTACATTGTTTATCTCTTCCTTACAACTTAGCTCGTCAACTATTCACCACAACACTAGTTGATAATGACAAGATGACAATTTCATTCAATTGCCTTGGCATCTTCTAAAGTCCATGTCACTTTGAAGGAAATATTAATATGCCATTTTTATAAGGAAATATTCATATGCCATTTTTTTATATTTACAAGTGAACTTTCTTATAATATTTACATATAATATACATACTTCTTGCTTTAAAAAACTTTGTCAATTGTACTTGGATAGTATAATTTTAGAGTCTACACACTCCACATACATAATTGTGCTTTGGAGAAACTGTGTTATAATTGTAAAAGCTTGACTCAAGAAAATGTCAACACACGTACTAAAAACAATAAACCATAAAGCTGCATATTCACACAACTTACTATCACCACAACACTAGTTGATAATGACAAGATGGCAATTTCATTCAATTGCCTTGGCATCTTCTGAAGTCCATGTCAATTGGAAGGAAATATTCATATGCCATTTTTTTATATTTACATGTGAAATTTCTTATAATACTTACATATAATGTATGTACTCCTTGCTCTATAAAAAATTTCTTCCTTACAACTTAGCTCGTCAACTATTTACCACAACACTAGTTGATAATGACAAGATGACAATTTCATTCAATTGCCTTGGCATCTTCTAAAGTCCATGTCAATTTGAAGGAAATATTTATATGCCATTTTTATAAGGAAATATTCATATGCCATTTTTTTATATTTACAAGGGAACTTTCTTATAATATTTACATATAATATACATACTCCTTGCTTTAAAAAACTTTGTCAATTGTACTTGGATAGTATAATTTTAGAATCTACACGCCCCACATACATAATTGTGCTTTGGAGAAACTGTGTTATAATTGTAAAAGTTTGACTAGAGAAAATGTCAACACACGTACTAAAAACAATAAACCATAAAGCTGCATATTCACACAACTTACTATCACCACAACACTAGTTGATAATGACAAGATGAAAATTTCATTCAATTGCCTTGGCATCTTCTGAAGTCCATGTCAATTGGAAGGAAATATTCATATGCTATTTTTTTTATATTTACATGTAAAATTTCTTATAATACTTACATATAATATATGTACTCCTTGCTCTATAAAAACTTTGTCAATTATACTTGAATAGTATAATTTTAGAGCCTGCACACCCCACATAATTGTATAAAAACTTTGTCAATTATACTTGGATAGTGTAATTTTAGAGTCTGCACACCCCCACATAATTGTTCTTTGGAGAAATTGTGTCATAATTGTAAAAGTTTGACTTGAGAAAATGTCAACACATGTACTAAAAACAACAAACCATAAAGCTACATATTGAAATTATTTGTTATCATATATAGACAAACATAGTTGTTTGATCTTGCTTGCAGTCATAATCTACCAAGCACTATGGAAACATGAAAGGAAGAAAAATAAAAAAATCAGTAAGGAAACCAAAGAAAAGATATCAGACTTTTGTTAAATACAAATTTTTTTTCAAAATCATCATGCTTTGAAACTGAATTGGTTGTCAGGAATGGAAATTCAACAAGCCTAAGGTGGAATTCCAGAACCATCCTCTTATCTGTGAACATAACCAACTAGAGAGATGGATAACCATGGTCCATGCGGGCTGCCTTTCGGGCCCTCTGACTTTCTGAATGGACATTCTCTAGTATCTCTTGACTAGATTTCCTCTCAACTTTATTTTTGCTTATTATAAAAAAGTTTTATCAGGGCTTTGAATATCTCCATAGGGATTTAGATTTTGCTATTGTTTTTCGAATAGCTAGACTCATGATATGTATGCTACTCTACTATTTTCATATATTGGGTTTTAAACTTCGATACTGTATAAGCAACTCTCAAGTTGCTCTATTTTGCTTAGGGAGGAGCACTTGAGAGATTGATTTTGTATAATATGTACTTTTTTACTTATGATAGTAGAATAAAAGGATCCACCTTACCTACAAAAATCAAACTATTGGAAAAGTTAAAATGTGAGTGTAAAATGTCTTTTGTTTTTTTCCATAGATAAAAAAAGTCATGTTTGATTTATGGTATTTTTTAGGGGTGAATTTTCGTCAATTGGTTATTTTTTGATAATTTTTCAAAAAATAAATTTGTTGATTGGCCATTTTCACTCTAAAAAAGCACCTATTTTTTACATAAAATATGATTATATTGATAATATTCGCCAAAATGTACAATTTTTAATAGTAAATTGTATGTTTTTAAATCTAATATTCACATACATATCTATATGTACAATTTTTTCAATAAAAAATAACTACCAAAAATATTATACTTACGTATACCATTTGAATCCTTAAAAGATACCTCGTTGCTCTATTTGTTCAAAAATAACTTGTACCATTAATGGTTACATATCTATCCAATGGAAGAAAATCACCATTGCTTTGAGTTTAAGACAAGTATTTTGTTGTCATTGGAGCCTAATAGTGAATGCTAACTCCCTACAGATAATACAAAAACTGATCCAATTTTTTTTTATAATACATATTGAACTAACACTACAAGGAAAACGTCTTCCAACAAAGGTTATAGTGGAGGACTTCAGTGTTACAAGATTGGCAAAAATTATCCCAAAAACCTCCAATACAACATTTGTTTCTGGTTGCGGAGATTATTATGGATATTCACTCTAACTAAAAAATATGAGCGGCTAGAGGTTTTAGTTAATTTTTTTTATCTAGTGGTTTATGTTTCTATAACATGCTCTAGTGCGTAAACACAATGTCAACGCACTGGTGTGTATATTATAAATAAAGCACAGCGGTGCTATTACATTATAGCGACAACATCGATGCGTACATTCATTTCCAGCACATCGGTTGGTATGTTTTAATGCACACACGCATGTCGGTGCATATAATACATTGTAACAACATCGGCGTGTTGTCCTAAATTCGCTGGTGCATCATATATTTTATTAAAGTACCGACGCATTTGTATATTTAAATGCAACGGTGTTGATGTTGTATTAGTGTTGAGCCCAGAATTGGCCCTTTTTCATCATCTTCAACCAACTTTCCTGCCCCTGTCTTACACCATTTGTCATGCCACTTAGACCTGTTGTCCTCACTTTATCTCCCAAAATACCAAGGTATGATTAGTTATTGTTTTATCTTATTAATGATTATGATTGTGATAATTAAAGTTGTGCATCTCTCAATTGTGCTAACATGTTACGATTTATGAAGGTAGTTGAGATAAATGGACTGCAGGAAGATCGGGGTTGAACAAGTCATGAAGGAAGAGATGTTCGTTGCTTTTAGAGGGATCCTTGGGGCTCGAATCATCAATCAAGGCACAGCTGTGACAGGGCAGCTGTAACAGAATTCGTTATCTTAAGTATGTTGCTGCTTGAGTCTAGCTGTGAGTTGGAAGGACCGCCACTCTTGGGTCAATTAATAACTTTCTCATATTTGGATGTTTCTGTTCTGCCACGCATTGTAACAACTAGTTATTTAGGGCGCCTGAAGATCAGACATCTTCATGGCTGCCCGATTATAGGATTAGATGTTACGATTTGTATGTATAAATATGGGGAGTTTCCTCGACCCAGGGGTTGAACAACAGACAATTAATTTATTGTATTAGCAGCTGAGCAAAACTGTGTACTCATTCTTCTGTTAATATAAGGGGTTACTTCTGAGCTAAAGAGTTGTGTTGTTCAGCCAGCGTCTCTGTGTGAAGGCTGGGCCCGTCTTCCACAGAGATTGCTGAGTTAAAATAGGATTTTGAATTTATTATTGTGTGATGCTTTGTTTTTTTCCTTTTGTATGCAGCAGCAATATTTATTGTGTGGATTTCCAGTAAAAGATTATATTTCTGTGAGATTGGTGAATGGTGTAGAATAACAGTCGACTGAGTAAGGTTTGCTTTATGCATTTCAATTGCTGTTATACACAGCCGTGTTCATCTTACAGCTAAGTTGTGATCCCATGAGCCCTTACAATTTATCTTTCCTGTTGTGTGTTGCTTGATTTCCATTCTGCAATTTAATTTCTTAGAACAGTTGACTCAACCTTTTGCAATTGGATTTCTAGATTAATGTTCAGTTTATGTTTTATGATTTCCAGATTGATTAGATCAGACAAGTGATTGTTCTAGAATACGAATGAGATTTCTTTTCTGCAATTGTTGATTAGATCTGATACCACTTCTCATTGATGCATGATAGAGAGGAATTGAAGTATAGAAGTTAGAAGGAAATTGGGATTGCATAGATTTTTTGGGGGATGAACATGGATGATAGAAGATAAAAGTATTCACTTCTAATGGTTTGGTGTTTAAGCATATATTGTGCACTTATCCTTTGAAATAAAAGACTTTCTCGGGTTGACAATAAATTTCATATGCTCTGTGTGTATTGGTAACAATTTATCTGCATATAGAGTGCTTGACATTTTGGCGTCGTTGCCGGGGAAGGATAAAAATTAAACATTGATCATTAGTTGCATCTGGTAATTAATTCTTTGCTGAAATGATTTGGTTCGCATGAATACAAGGAGGGTAAAACGCGATCACCTCCCAACTCCCAAAACCCCACAAATTACTAACAGCGCAGGTGGTTCGGGTCGTGGTCGAGGACAACAATTGGGCAGAAGAACATTCATCGACGATCTTGTTGACAGAACTGATTCATCCACCAGGGCTCGTCATCAAGAAACTCCTATCAGACAAAACCCTGCCGGTTCTGGAACACCAACGTCCACGGTGGAGAATACAGGAGCAGCTGTGACTCCCTCATACACCCTTGCTAAGGAAAGAGCAGCTGACGCAGCTGTCACAACTGAAGAATACGCAGCTGCTACAACTGAAGAATACGTAGCTGCTACAACTGAAGAAAATGCAGCTGTTACAACTGAGGAAAAGAACGCAGGAACGAACGAAGAAGAGGATAAAGAAGAAAAGATGGATAACAGACATGAGAACGAAGAGGAAGAGGCGATGGTAGAATACCATCATGAAAATCACTCCCTGCCAGAAGGAACTACGGCTACATTACAATTTCCAATTCAGCAGCTAGAAGGGACAGCTCCTATGAAGAACATCTCACCATCAGTGTTGCCTCGCTTCCATGGCAGGGCAGCAGAAGATCCAGATGAGTTCCTTTTTGAATTTGATATCCTCTGTCGCAGCTATGATTATGTCACAGATGCTCAAAAGCTGAAACTTTTTCCCGCCACCCTGAAGGACAATGCATTACGATGGTTCATGAGCCTTGGGGGAGGAACTGTTGCTAATTGGAATAAGATGAAGCAAGTATTCCTGGAGAAATATCAAGAATATTGCAACACCAGGGACAAAAGAGAGGAATTATTCAAGATGGTGCAGAAGGAGGATGAAAGTCTGGAGGATTTTGTAGAAAGGATGTTGTACAATGTGCAGAGAGCTGGGCAGACGAACATGGGGCTGGATGTGCTCAAGATAATCTTACTTCGAGGGATCAGGGATGATTGTTTAGACATGTTAAATTTGTTAGGAAAAGGAGATATCTCCAAAGAGCCTTTTGAGACGATTGTGGAATTATGTAAGAGATACTCTAGGGGATCTTCCAGGAATAATAAGCGGGATAAACGGGACAAGCTGGAACGTGATGTCTTCGACAGAACTCAGAAGTCATCCAATGGAGGAGCTACACATGCAGAGATAGGAAATCTCCTTGAAAATTTTAAAACAGAAATGATGAGCTCCATCTCTTCAGAGATTGATGTCCTGAAGGAAAAACAGAAACAGGCAGTGGAGGATCTCACACTAGGTGTGTTCTGTCCCCGATGTAGAAAAAATCATCCACTGAAAGAATGCCCTCTTGACAAAATACAAGTATGTCAGCTGTGTGAGCTGAACCATGACATGAAGGAATGTCCCACACTTCCTCAAGTGAAGGCTGTCCTGCAGGCATCAACTCCAGAAATAGAACCAGCTTATTTCATTGCGCAGAAGAAACCTTGGCAGCCTCGAAATCAAGGTATGCCTCCGGACTCGTTTCCATTTTTGAATAATATGAACAATTGGAATAATAATATGCAAAATGTGAATACACAATTCCCTTCAAATTATGCTCAGTGGAATCCTTCTCAACCTGCAATGCAAAATTATAACTCATGGAGTCCTTGGGCACAACCACCACATCAACCTACGTCATGGTCTCCTAGATGGAGAAACTTCCATCCTGGGAACCAATTTCCTCAATCATCTCCACCTCAGCAGTTACCATATTCTCCTCCATATCCTCAATTTCCTCAATTTCCTCAATATCCTCAATACCCACCTCAGCAGTTGCAACTGCAGCTGCAGAATAATCCTGTTCCTAATATACCAATACGGCCTCAGCTGCTTGCCCAACCCAATCCTAACCCAAATAATAAAATAGTCCATCAATTGGAGACTGTCAATATGCCGACCTACTCTCTTTCCCCTGTACCTTGTAATGATATTCGTCTACGATCTGGGAAGATAATGGAACCTGTAATTACAGAAGATATTCCAGCTTCTGTGCATGAAAAAGGAGAGAGTTCACATCATCCATCCGACCCGGTACCTATCACTGAAGGTGCTAAGCATCCCTTAGATGGGACGGCTGAAACATTAAATGAGAAATCAGATAATACACAGCCTACCCAGCTGGTAAGGCAACCACCATACCCTGAGAGACTCATGCTACCAAAAATAGGGGGGCAACCTCAGTTCAACCTCCTAGGAGAGTTGAAGAATCTTTATGTTAAAATCCCCCTTCTTCAAGCCCTTCAAGACGTGCCTATTTACGCTAAAATAGTTCAGGACCTGTGCACTAAGAAACCAGGGAGGAAACCTAGAGATCCTCCCTCTGTTCACGTCATAGGGAATTTATCTGCTTTAATAACAGGAAAAATCCCTTGGACCAAGTATGACGACCCTGGCAATCCTACTGTCACTGTACATATAGGACAAATGCAGATACCCAACGTGCTAGTCGACTTAGGAGCAGTGATAAATGTCATAACAATTGAGACTATGAGGAAGCTTGGACTCACTAATTTCAGGCCGACCCCTCCCATTTTAGAATTGGCAGACAGATCCACCATTAGACCCGAAGGGATTCTGGATGACCTTTTCATCTCAGTAGATTCATGGGAATACCCTGCTGACTTTTTGATATTGCAACCAAAATCACAGCTGGGAGGACATCCATTGATCTTAGGGAGACCTTGGTTGGCCACAGCTGATGCTTGCATCAGCTTTCGATCGGGGTCCATGACTATATCTGATGGTATGGAAACCAAAAACCTCACCCTGTATCCTCCAGCACGGCCGAGCCTAGAAGCTGAAACTTCCCTTTGGATAGAACAGGAAGAGGAGGAGGATGTTCAGCCACTATTAACAATAGGTAAAGCCTTAACTTTTAAAAATGAAACAGAAGACGATGCCATCAGCAATTTCATTAGCGAACCTGCTTCAGTGGATAAAGAAGTCTATCAAATCCTGAACATTACCCTTGGTAAGGAAGAACAAGAAAATCTTACGGAGGAAACATTGGTTGGTGATACAAACATAATCCCAGTTTTGAAGAATTCAAAAAGCATTCCTATTGAGGTTGAGCCTGGAAGAACTTTGAATATCAACCCTGATCTCTCCTCAGAAGAACAGATGCGCCTAATCAGTCTCTTGAAGGAACGTAAGGGGGCATTCGCTTGGGAGTATACAGACATGAAGGGTATCCCTTCTAATCTGTGCACTCATCATATTTACATTAAAAACGACTCCCGACCTGTATGTCAACCCCAACGACGCATGAACCCCAATCTGAGGGATATAGTGAAGGAGGAAATCCAGAAACTTTTGGAAGCAGGATTTATCTACCCTATTTCAGATAGTGAGTGGGTTTCCCCACTTGTAATTGTGCCCAAGAAAAATGGTAAATGGAGAGTCTGTGTTGATTATAGGGAGCTGAACAAAGCTACACAAAAGGATCATTTTCCTCTGCCCTTTATTGACCAAGTACTTGATACCCTATCAGGGAAGAATTTCTTCTCCTTCTTGGATGGGTTCAGCGGGTACAACCAAATTCAGATTGCTCCTGAGGACCAGGATAAGACCACCTTCACTTGCCCCTGGGGAACGTTTGCCTACAGGGTGCTTCCCTTTGGTTTATGTAATGCACCAACAACATTCCAAAGAGCTGTAATTGGCATATTCTCTGAATTGGTTAATGATAGTATGGAAGTCTTTATGGATGATTTTACTCCCTATGGCAAGGATTTTGAGGAAGCACTGGAAAATTTAAAGAAGGTTTTAATTCGCTGTGAACAAGCTCGCCTTTCATTAAGCACTGAAAAATGCCATATGATGATGATTGAGGGGGTGGTATTAGGACATTTCATCTCTACCGATGGCATTCAGGTGGATCCTTCAAAAATTAAGGTGATAAAAAATATACCTACTCATTCAACACAGAAAGAAGTGCGAAGCTTCCTGGGACACGCTGGATATTACAGGAGGTTTATAGAAAACTTCTCCAAACTTGCTTCCCCTTTGTTTTCATTGTTAATGAAGGATGCACAGTTTGTGTGGAGTGAAGCATGCCAGACAGCATTTGATAAGCTTAAAGAGAAGCTGTCCACAGCCCCTATCCTAAGGGGACCCAATTGGACCATACCCTTCCACATTTCTTCAGATGCTTCTGATACTGCCATTGGAGCAGTACTAGGACAGCAGGATGGTCAAGTATCTTATGCTATCTATTATGTTAGTAAAAACTTAGCCCCTGCTGAACTAAATTATACTGTCACTGAAAAAGAATTCCTGGCTATTGTTTATTCTATTAATAAATTCCGGCATTACATTACTGGGTATCCTACATTTGTGCACATTGACCACTCTGCCATTAAGTATTTGATGAACAAACCTTTCACCAATGCCAGAGTAACCAGGTGGCTCTTGTTATTACAGGAATTTGATATTACCATTATAGATAAACCTGGAAAAGAAAATGTTGTTGCTGATTTTTTATCACGTTTTACTAACAGTGATGACAGTTCGCCTGTTGAGGATTCTTTTCCAGATGAGCATCTATTCGCACTCTCAGCTCATTCTCCCTGGTATGCGGACGTTGCTAATTATTTGGTTGCAGGAAAGCTCCCGCCACATATGTCTAAACGAGAGAAGAGAAAAATCATCCAACAAAGTGCCAGGTATTGTTGGCTCAATGGTCATCTCTTTTACACAGGACTCGACCTTAAGATCAAGAGATGTGTACGGGAAGATGAGATCTTTCATATACTGAAGGCCTGTCATGATGAACCTTGTGGAGGACACTTTGCAGACAAAAGAATAGGGCATAAAGCGCTGCGAATGGGCTACTATTGGACGACACTGTTCAGGGACGCTAAAAGATATGTTCAGTCCTGTGAGAGCTGCCAAAGGATGGGCCAACCTAATAAGACAGATCAAATGCCTTTACAGCCCCAAGTGGTACTAGAACCGTTTGATAGATGGGAATTGGATTTTGTTGGCCCTATCAGCCCCCCTTCCAAACAGAAGGTTTACATTCTAGTGTGTACAGATTACATGACCAAGTGGGTAGAAGCTGTAGCTTTGGCTAAGGCTAATGACCAGGCGGTGATTGATTTTCTGTACAGTGAAATCTTTACCCGCTTTGGGGTACCAAAGGAAGTAGTCACTGATGGGGGACCGCAATTCATCTCACATCAATTTGATTCCTTGCTCCGGAAGTATCATGTGCAGCATAGGATAGCTTCACCTTACCACCCCCAGGCCAATGGTCAGGTGGAAAGTACTAATAAAGTTATTGAAGCAATCCTTACTAAAACAGTTAAAAGTCATCGAAAGGATTGGGCTGACAGGCTTCCAGAAGCACTGTGGGCATATCGCACAACTTGGCGCAACACCACAGGGTTTTCTCCTTATGATCTGGTGTATGGAAAGAGTGCCATCTTTCCAATTGAATTTGAGATCAAGACCCTGAAAACAGCCACCGAAATGAATCTAAATGTAACAGAAGCCCAGAAGAGAAGATTGAATCAATTAAATGAACTAGATGAGAAACGGTTAGCTGCAGTAGACCAGACTGTGCTTCTCCAGCAACAGAGATCCAACTAGCATGACCGATTCATCAAAAAGAAAATCTTCCGTCAAGGAGACTGGGCACTATTATACGACTCCAGATTCAAGAAGGATTTTAAAGGAAAATTACGTACAAGATGGCTGGGTCCATATTTGGTCGACAGGGTATTTGACAACGGCACTGTTCGCCTGGTGACCATTGATGAAAACCGTATACCATTACTTGCTAACGGCCACAGACTGAGACTGTATCATAAGCCCATCTCGAAAGATGCATTCATTTCACAAATTGTTGCTGATCCAGATTATCAGTTGGCACCAGAGCAAGAATTTTTCTCTGCCTTTGCCAATCCTTAAACTGAAAATCGTATTTGTTGTACATAAATAATTTCCTGCTGTAGCGTATAATTGTTGTTTTTTTTCCTTCTTTGCATTTGATCTTTTCGTTTGCTGTCATTTTTCAAAAAATTTCAGGGAAGCGCCAGGAGAACGACCAGTTTGGGCCCGTCAAGCGAAAATCTCCCTGTGCCGTCCTTTCTAAAAAAAAAAAAAAAATCCGGCAGCTACGACATATTTTCCGGCAGCTGCAACATCTTTTCTGGTAGCTGTATATATTTTCCGGCAACCACGTTATCATTTCCCATTAACCATAAAAATCCTTTTTCCCACCTACCGGCAATCTTTTTCGGCGGCTGCAACATCGACAGCTGCAACATCTTTTTCCGCAACTGCCACCTCATTTCCCCGCGGCTGCCACCTCATTTCCCAGCAGCCGTAAAAAAAATTTTCCCGCCTGCCGTCAATCTTTTTCGGCAGCTGCAACATCGGCAGCTGCAACATCTTTTTCCACAGCTGCCACCTCATTTCCCCGCGGCTGCCACCTCATTTCCCCAGCAGCCATAAAATCATTTTTCCCGACTGCCGTCAATCTTTTCCAGCAGCTGCAACATCGGCGGCTGCAACATCGACAGTTGCAACATCTTTTTCCACAGCTGCCACCTCATTTCCCCACGGCTGCCACGTCATTTCCCAGCAGCCGTAATATCTTCTTCTTTTTTTCTTTCCCGCCTGTCGTCAACCTTTCTGGCAGCTGCAACATCGGTGGCTACAACATCGGCAGCTGCAACATCTTTTTCCGTAGCTGCCACCTCATTTTCCAGCGGCTGCCACCTCATTTACCAGCCACTGCCACATCATTCTTCCCGGCAGCCGTTAATCCTTTTTCCGGCGGCTGTGAATCATTCCCGGCAACTGCCATTTCTTCACAGCGACTGCAATAATTTCCCAGCGGCTCCGTTATCATTTTCTGTCGACTGGTAAAATCTTTTTCCCGGAAGCTATGAACTTTTTCCGACGGACGTGAATTATTTTCTGGCAGCCGCAACCATTTTCCCGTAGCTGCAACATATTTCCCACAGTCGTAAAACTTTTCCCACCAGCTGTAATTTTTCCCGCCGCCGTAAAACTTTGCCGTGACAGTCGTAATTTTCCCCGATATCGTAAATTCTTTTTCCGGCTGCCGTGAAATCTTTTCCGGTGGCTACAACTTCTTTCCCGGCGGCTGCAACATATTTTTTTTTTACGACTGCAACATCTTTTTCGTCGGCCGTGCTATCATTTTTTTGGCAACTTGCAGTGGTAACTCCAGTGTTAACAAAAGAATTGTTCCAAACTTGCTAATCATGGTGCTGATTCACCTCAATCGTGCCAGCGAACTCATCATTCCGACCCCGAGGACGCGATGGTTTGTGTTTCACCAGCGGAAGAAATTATTGCATTATCCGAGTCATCATGATCACACGTCTGACTCTGCACGAGTTCGGCTCCGTGACGTCACCAACTGCATGCTCCACCATTTTCCGCAGCATTCCGACGCACAGTTTTATGAGGTATGGCTTTCATTTATCACGTGATTAAGCATTGATATCATTTAAACAATATTATTCGTACCTTCACTCGTACCACCATTATACCTGATTAAACCTTTCCCTCGTACGACGTAAACACTAATAACTGCCACCTTCCCCAATTCGGCATGGAAATTTCAAACGCTTTTCTGTGCTCAACTTTCCAAATTTGCTCATTCTGCTCAACGTCTCCGCTCAACGATTCGTGCATCCTCTGTGCTGCAACTTCCATTCTGGGATCCTGTACTCTGTGGAATAGCAACTTCAGCTTGCAGCCAGGACCATGGGGATTCCAGTTCGCCATGAACCTTTCAATACCCGGGAACTCAGGCGAAATCTTCAAGTTCTTGCCATTTTTCAAGCTGCCGGATGGCTCGAATTCTTTGAGCGATTGGACGGATTCGATCGGGACGCAGCCCTGCAATTTGCCTTGAATCTTACCAAAACTCACTCCACGGTGTGGGGGCTGTGTATAAACGTCTCCGAGACCATTATATCCAAGGTTACAGCCATCCCGATGGTGGGAAAACCATGGTTTAACTGACGAGTCCCTACAACGGTCGCACGAGAAGAATTTTTACTTCCAGGGGAGCAAGTTGAAGCATCCAGGAGAGGGATTGCACTGAACTCACTGCCGCGGACATGGGACCAGGTTGCTGTCTTCCTTAAGAAATACATTACTTGCGAAGGTAGATATCAAACTGTGTATAACTCTGAACTTCCTTTGCTTTCTCATCTCCGCCATGGCATTTTATTGAACATTCCATTTTATTTACTGCATGACTTGCGTCATATGGTGGCATTTGTTCAGTCTGCTAAACACCCACTATCCTCTCTCACCCACCATGGCCTTATCAAATTAATCATTGTAAGAACCCTTGCCCAACATCATATAACTTGGGAACAATTCATCACCCGACCTCAGCAACCTCTTCCCTTGCGGGTCATCTCGTTACAGCAAATACAGGACCCGCCACAATAGGAGGACCGGAGTTCCTCCAGTGAAGTTGGGGGGAGGGATGAAATGGGAGAGGAACAGCAATCGGGGGCACAGGTAGGACCATCCGGGGTGGGTGAAACCACAGTAGAAGAACAACAACCGGGGGCACAAGCTGGGCCATCTGGGGGGGAAACTATATTAGAGGAAGAACAACCAGGGGCACAATCAGAGCCATGCGGGGGAGATGAATCTCCGACACAAGCAGAACCAGTGGGGGATGACACTGCATTTGAAGGAGAGCAAGGGGAGGCACAAACAGAGCCATTATGTGATAGTGTAGATGAAACCTTTGTGGAAAACCTAGATAACAGGACAGCTCCGACAGCAAAAGGTGAAATTGGAGCAGCATCAAATGCTGCGACAATGGAACCTGAAGATGGCGGAGCCAGGGCAATGGAAGAAGACATTGAGCTGGTAACAATTGATTCTTCACCTGAGTGGGTAGGAGGAGGAGCTGTGATTGAAGAAGAACAGCAGGAGGGGCAAAGAAATATTCCTTCGACCTCAGCTTTGGTTCCCTATGTCCCAGCTCCACAGAAGGAAACACCACAAAAGGAAAAACCACAAAAGAAAATGCCACAGAAGAAGAGAAAGAGAGCCACCAATGAATTTAACCTAATAGCACCAATCAGAAAGAAAAGAACTCGATCTGCCACAGCAGCAGAGGCAACTAGGAAAAGATGGGCAACCTTAGAGACACAGGTTGAGCCCCCAACCCTTGTACCAAGACCGATGGATGCTCCACAAAGGCCAGTGGAGGAAGAACCTGGAATTGAAGGACTTATGTATGAGAATGCAATTCTGAAAGAGGACCTCCAAGTACTTAGAAGGGAGTTGGAAACTTGGAAGGAAACCTGCAGAAAACAGGGTGAAAGAAAAATGTACACATTGATAGAGGCTGCAGACCAAGTGGAGGAATCAGATTCTGCTGGAGCTAGGGAGGAGGATGAACGAATACTCTGCCCCACATGTGGAGAAATCTTTAAGGAAGCAGGCCATAAAATTCTACTTAACACTTATTCAGCACAACAGCCTATGGCCACAGTAGGGGAAGCAGTGGAAAAAGAAGGTGATGCCACACAAGAACCAGCACTTTTAAACATCCTTGTTGAAGCTGTTACTTCCCACGATGCAGAAATTATGGAACAGGTAGCAGAAGAACACGGGATGGGGGATGCTCTGGAGCTTATAAAGGAATATAGTGAAACCCCAGAGTGTTCCCACGATATAGAGATCATAGATCAGATGGGAGAAGAACCTGGAATGGAGGTCACTCTGGAGGCCAATGAAGAATTCCATACTGTGACCCCAGAATGCTCCCAAGACACAAAAATTTTGGAAGAAGAGGCTCAAAGGCAGGACAGTGATAAACTGGAACAGGATGCTGTAACACAAGAACCAGCAAACCTGAATTTACTTGTCCAATCAGCCAAACAGGTGAGAGAAGAACCCGGAACAGAGGACATTCTGGAATTCAATGATGAACTCTAGGTGGTAACCCCAGAGGACTCCCATGACACAGAGCTCCTAGGAGAAGAATTGCAACAACAGGAGGATGAAGAGGCAAGCCAGGATGTTGCTACACAAGAACCAACATCCTTGGAAGCTGCAACAGGAGCTCCTGAATTTCATTTAAAAGATAAACCTGGAGTGGATTTCATTCCCGATACACAGTTGGGAGAAGATGAACAGGTACAGACACCATGCTCAGGTGACACCGAAATTTTGGAGGATGAGCTGCACAATGAAAAGGAGATCCAATCTCAGCAGCAGATGGATAAGGAAGACACTGTTACACAAGAACCAGTGTCTCTAAAAGCAATGATGGTAGCTGCTGAAGAGAGCCTAAAGGATGTTGCTGTCACACAAGAACCAGCAACCCTTTTATTAAATTTAGATGTGCTAGAAGACACTGCCCCACAAGAACCAGTGCTTCTCCCCCCTAGGAATGTTATTGATGTAGATTCAGATTAAGGATGGCCCTCTAAGCTCTCAGGGACAGCATAATGAGACTGCAGGAAGATTCCCACTACATTAGCTGCATTTCTAGATACCAGCAATTAGCAGTGGAAGGGGAACAGTGATGAAGGAAGATGTTGGGTTACTCACAGAGGCTGTTCAAAAGACAGATAAGGTACCTGGGTTTCCTACAATTCTTTTTCTCTCCATGGATAGAGCTCAGTACAGGATTCAGATTGTAAATAATGCAGGTTGTTGCATGAGGACATGCAACAGGGTAGTTGGGGGGAGATGTTGAGCCCAGAATTGGCCCTTTTTCATCATCTTCAACCAACTTTCCTGCCCCTGTCTTACACCATTTGTCATGCCACTTAGACCTGTTGTCCTCACTTTATCTCCCAAAATACCAAGGTATGATTAGTTATTGTTTTATCTTATTAATACTTATGATTGTGATAATTAAAGTTGTGCATCTCTCAATTGTGCTAACATGTTACGATTTATGAAGGTAGTTGAGATAAATGGACTGCAGGAAGATCGGGGATGAACAAGTCATGAAGGAAGAGATGTTCGTTGCTTGTAGAGGGATCCTTGGGGCTCGAATCATCAATCAAGCCACAGCTGTGACAGGGCAGCTGTAACAGAATTCGTTATCTTAAGTATGTTGCTGCTCGAGTCTAGCTGTGAGCTGGAAGGACCGCCACTCTTGGGTCAATTAATAACTTTCTCATATTTGGATGTTTCTATTCTGCCACGCATTGTAACAGCTAGTTATTTAGGGCGCCTGAAGATCAGAGATCTTCATGGCTGCCCGATTATAGGATTAGATGTTACGATTTGTATGTATAAATATGGGGAGTTGCCTCGACCCAGGGGTTGAATAGCAGACAATTAATTTATTGTATTAGCAGCTGAGCAAAACTGTGTACTGATTCTTCTGTTAATATAAGGGGTTACTTCTGAGCTAAAGAGTTGTGTTGTTCAGCCAACGTCTCTGTGTGAAGGCTGGGCCCGTCTTCCACAGAGATTGCTGAGTTAAAATAGGATTTTGAATTTATTATTGTGTGATGCTTTGTTTTTTTCCTTTTGTACACAGCAGCAATATTTATTGTGTGGATTTCCAGTAAAAGATTATATTTCTGTGAGATTGGTGAATGGTGTAGAATAACAGTCGACTGAGTAAGGTTTGCTTTATGCATTTCAATTGCTGTTATACACAGTCGTGTTCATCTTACAGCTAAGTTGTGATCCCATGAGCCCTTACCATTTATCTTTCCTGTTGTGTGTTGCTTGATTTCCATTCTGCAATTTAATTTCTTAGAACAGTTGACTCAACCTTTTGCAATTGGATTTCTAGATTAATGTTCAGTTTATGTTTTATGATTTCCAGATTGATTAGATCAGACAAGTGATTGTTCTAGAATACGAATGAGATTTCTTTTCTGCAATTGTTGATTAGATCTGATACCACTTCTCATTGATGCATGATAGAGAGGAATTGAAGTATAGCAGTTAGAAGGAAATTGGGATTGCATAGATTTTTTTGGGGATGAACATGGATGATAGAAGATAAAAGTATTCACTTCTAATGGTTTGGTGTTTAAGCATATATTGTGCATTTATCCTTTGAAATAAAAGACTTTCTTGGGTTGACAATAAATTTCATATGCTCTGTGTGTATTGGTAACAATTTATCTGCATATAGAGTGCTTGACAATTAGGTGCGTTGTTGTGCATTTTGTATTAAAATATAACCAGTGGGTATACTATACCAATAATCACTGGTGCATATATTGTACCAACAAGCACCGATGTGTATACTATACCAATGAGCACCGGTGCGTATACTATACCAATGAGCACCGATGCGTATAGTTTGGAAAAAAGCACGGGTGCTTACATTTTTAAAAAGCGCACTAGTCTATATGATATGTAAAGAGCACCGATATGTTTATTATGCAAAAGAGCACTAGTGGCTAAAATTTGAGTAGGCATCATCTTATGGAAATGAACAAAATGCACTGGTCAGTTGAAATAAATAGATTGTGTATGTTGTTGTGGTGAATTTTTCCATGTTCTGGATATGTAGATATAGTTTTTATTTATTTTATAGACTGTGTATGGTGTTGTGGTAAATTTTTCCATGTTTCTAATATGTAAATATAGTTTTTTTTGTACAAAATTTCAATTAATCATTGAGAATCAAATATTTTTATAGTAATATTTGTTTATGTATTTTAACTATTGTGTTTCGATAATGTAACATTTTGCAACATTAGACAATCCAATAGAATAAGAAACTCATTTTATTACATACAAATAAGAATCCAAAATATGGGACAACATAAAGGTCGTAGATAATCAAAATTTTATTTCGACATTGTTACAATTATTGATTACTTATCCTCATCCAATTGGGGTGATATGTCCACATGGCAAAGAATGTTTGTTTTACATAGATAAAAATTACAAAGTATGCAAGTTGCAGTAGCAACATTCAAATGTATCGATCATCATTCATCACTTGAAGTGTTGTTGTCACTTGAGCTGCTTCCATGCCCCATCTCTTCATCATCTTCAAGGATATTGTTCCTGAGTTATTTGAAATGTTATGTTGATTTACTTCATTTCATTCCATATTTTCATGTTCAATCTACAAGCATAAAATTACAATGTGATGAGTATATATACATATATATAATTGTGTAAATGAAAAAATGTACAAGTTCAACAAGTGAATCATAAACTTCACACATATTTTCAAAACCATTCCTCATGCCGATCACCAATAAATCTTTTGTTGGATCATCTCTATACTTTGGTTCATGTGAGTTTCATACACCATGACAAAGCGTAGACATAATTAAAGTCTCCTTATTATATTAATTATAAAATAAAGGACATTATAAAACAATATAGTTGTAACTTACAACTGATTCAATTAACCCTTGATTCCCCAACATATACTCACAACCCTTACTTGATCCAATGTTAATAAAATGATCGAATGGCTCTTCATCGTATGTTAATCACTTGTTCTTTGTTGTCGTCACTGGTAAGTGCATATTTATTTATATTTTGATTATATATTTCAATTTATGTTGTCTTTTAACGTGCATTTAAATAATTGTGCATTGACTTTGGCATGATCCTAATTCCAAATCAATTTTGCATGCACATGATATTCCACCACTCCCAAAAATCCGCAAGGCATTATCTAGAGCAACATATCGTAGGCAGATGGTAGATGAAAATGGAAGGCCACTTTACTCCACCAACTATAACATGCAGTCATCTGCAATAATATCTCTGTGTACATTGTTCATTTTATAATGCATGTTTGAAGTATAACATGTATTATGTTTTTACTAATGTTCATTCTTCACATTTTTTAGTTGCATTTGTTCCCATCCGTGTGGGCATATGGACATCATTTTTGCACTAAGCATATCAATGATGTACGTGTCACATTTTACTGTGGAGTGGAGGTCGAGTTCGACTAATCTAGTCATGCTAGCCCTCATTATTAGAACATAATAGAGGGGACTCTAGGTTACATTGGAAAGATACAAGAGATCATGCAAGTGGAATTCTCATCTTTCCAATGCGTTATTTTTAGGTGCAAGTGGTGGGATATTTCCAACCGGAATAATGTAAAGGAAGATCCTGATAGTGGGTTAATATGTATCAACTCTAAAAAGATGTGGGATGAAAAGAAGGAGCCCTGTGTTCACCCAAAACATTGCAACCAAGTGTTCGTTTACCCGGATTTGTTGGATAGGGATTGGTTGTTTGTACTAAGACACGATCCAATATCAAAACATATTTTTGCGAGCAACAATGTTATCATGCCAAACGAGGAAGATAATCTAGGCGATGGCAACAAATAGTGATATGTACATGTTTTATTTCAAAATTTATGTTATGGGTATGTTTTATATCGATGAAAGTCTGTTTCAATTATATCTTTATTATACAATATAAAGTTAGTTAGTATTATGTTAAATATTTCCTAGTTGATTATGGGTTGGGTGTAAATGTTGTCATTTTCCTTACAATATATAAGTGTTAATTCCATTGTACTTTGTAATCAAATATGGCCTAGCAGAAAGTGAATTACACTAGTTATGTCGTGGGCTTCTCCCAAGTCTTATCCAATAAAAAGATCATATTCACTTTTTCAAAGTCCTCAAGATTAACCCACTTACTAAATCTCATCTTAAATCCATTATAATTAGGAAACACGTACTCAGGAGCATTCACTCTCTATTCTTTTAGATGCAATAATTGATAGTTTCTTTTCCCAAACCAGGGTCTTTTCTCATCATGACCAATTACAACTGCTACCTGCAAAGACTTGGTTGTAAGTACATGTGCATAGCTAAGGGACTCTAGAATATTATTCAAAATTTATATAGCCACCTTTTTTTACTTGATTTCAATAAAAAAAGAAATATATATTGGAAATTTGAATCAATAGAATTCACAATATATATTGTACATTTGTATAGCCTCATTGATCTACTTGAATTCTATAAAAATAATTCACAATATTAACAAAATATGGGTGAATCTTCTCAGAAAGTTGCTTTTTGAGGGGTTTGACATAAATATTGTATATCAAAAGTAAAAAGAGAAGATTATGAAATCCTTATCAAAATTTTGGATATTAATCCCATGTGCATGATTAAGGGCCTCTGGAATATTATTCAAAATTTGTATATCCGATTCTTCGTATACTTGCATTCAGCAAAAAAAAGAATATATAGTGGAAACTTGAATCAAATGAATTCACAATATATATTTGAAATGTGTATAACGTCCTTGGTCTACAAGATATCAATAAATTAAAACAATTCACAATATTAACATAATATGGGTGAATATGTGTATACAATTTATTTTTGAGGGGTTTGACATCAATATTGTATTCCATTAACATTGTGAGTCAATTGGCCCAAATTCCGCTCAACTTATTATGACTTAATATTGCTGAATTTACAAGAGAGTAACAAGATACATATGTTGTGGTGCTAGTTGCCAATAAATCTAACATAAAATGAGATGAATCTTTGACTAAAGTATATGTTTTTTTCTCTAGTGGAGTGAGAACATAATTCGTAAGACCTGATATCATAAAATCAATTGGTAGTGCATTTCACTCGTGTTTTATCATCAATATAGATGTCAATTATAATTGTAAAGAATTCAAGAAAGACATAGAAATTTTATGGGATAACTTGTCAAATGTGTTGGTATCTATATACTTGAATTAAAATTTATGGAATTAAGGATAACAATATCTAATTTAAATATTGTATAAATTTAATCTAAAATTTGCAAATTTAAAATGATTTGTTCAATGTATATTTTGATGCAAAAAATTCTATACAATTTTGTTCAAAATTATTGTATATTTAGAATGCTTCAACCATTGTGTTTTCATTTGAAAATGCATAAAATTTTATAAAATCGGCATTCTATTTTGAATAAGAGGTGTAATGTTTTTGAAAAAAAAAATCCCAAAACATTACAAAATCTACAAATTAAAGTTGGTCTTTTCCCATTAAAAGTATGACTATGACTAGAGACTTAATATACAAGCATTCAACAATTCAAAAATGCACAATCATTAAGAAAGCAGGGACATGACACCATGTGGCTCTTGTTAATATAAGAGTTGAATTAAAATAATAGCATCCAATGATAACTCATACTATTTGTAACTTTACTATGACCAAACAATGGTCAAATGATTCATTCTTCAACCCACACACACAAAGAGTAAAAAATGACACAAAAACATTGAAATAATTTTAAACAAATTTGTTGCTATTATTCCACATAATATTTCGAATTAAAATTAATTTCACACTTAATCAAAATTACAAAATATATACATTTAAGCCCTGAACCCATAATAAATTATGATTTAAAATTTATATAAATTTTAGTACTACTAGATGATTTATATATTTTACTAGTCCTTGTCATTTATATCATACCAATTTTTATATATATCTTATATCATTTAGGTATAAGTACTCAAACACATTAACATAAACATTTACTTCATACACTTATTGAGTAGGTACCTAAAAATATATGTGTAAATCAATAAATATATGTTTTTTTTAATTATTATTGTTTATTATATGTTGAAGATGTCATTGTCAATTCGAACTTATTTTTTTCCAAGAAAAAAAACTTATATTTCCAATTTCATTAAGAAACTAAAGCATACATTTATGAGCATTTGATGCTCTATCCCAAACCACTAAAGTTTTTAGTTCCTATCAGGATATACAATCTTCCAACTCTGTACTAAAACATTGTAGACCCCCTTAAGGAAACGAGTCTTTACAAAATTGCTCAGTATCTAATCAGGCGTTAATGAAACAAAGTTCAGTGAATGATATGACGTACTGTTGAGGAGATGGAATTTTTAGTGAATTCCTGAGAGACTAAGGTTCTTTTTAAATAAAATTAATTTAGTATATAAATTTCATTAGACTATTTAAAAAAAAAAAACAATTTTAATGTTGTCGAAATAAGCCATTAACATAGTAAAATCATGCTTTGGGGAGGTATGTGCGGGCACGTGCGGGAGGCATGATTTTGACCCTGGTGGAAATATAGTCAAAACTTTTTTATGGGGATTGGGAATAGGTTTAAACAATCAAGTAGAAATATATGCTTTGTTTCTTGGTCTACAATTGGCTCTAGATGTAAAAGCTCGGCCTCTTATTGTCATAGGAGACTCTTTGATCATTTTGACTCGGGTAAGAAATGGTCAGCCTGTCATAGATCCTTTAGCTATTCGTCTTCACCAACGCATTTTGAATATCCTTCCAAGGTTCCAGTTCATCAAGTTCTACCATGTGAAGCAGGATTTGAATTCCCTCGCTGATTCTTTTGCTAATCAAGCTTCCTCAATGTGCCAAGGGGAATTAATGTCCGATGGGGGGCCTAGCAATTTGTTATTTGTTCCTTAATTGCTTGACTATGAAGTTTAATCTTTACATTATAAGATGTGCCTTGAATAGCCTCCACGTCCTCTCTTTTTTGGACATCGGCGTTGGTGAGCATGCTCCTCCATATGCAGGTGTCATTTCCATTAATTGTGTTAGCTGGATCCTGGTAAATGCTTGCTCCCTTGGGCTTACAATTTCATTTATGTTGTCTCCTTGGCCTATGGTTTCTTCTGATAGGTTGGATGCAGACGTTGGTTGGGTTTGCTCGATTAAAATGGTGATTAAGTCTGTGATTTTCTTTGCCTTCTCCTTGTTGCGAGGAGCAAGGCTCTCAACTCCATATTTGCAGGAAATTCCCATAAATACCTCTCTGTCTTTACTTTGGGAGGTCTGGGATACTAGGTTATGTTGGCATGTGGAAAATCTTGTTTTTGAGTTTCACCGTGGAAGTGTAAGATTTTATTTATGTGAAAAGGAAGTCTATGATGAATTTTTCTCAGTCTCCTTTATGGGTGTAGTGCATTTAGTTATTTTCTGGTTGCATCCCATTGGGCCTTTTTTATTTGGGTTTATCAGTCTTTTGCCAATGGATATTGAGAAGTGAGTTGAGAAATTGGAAGACCAAGTGAATTCTCTGACAACCAATGTAAATGATTTTAAATATCATTTGAATTGGATGAAGGACCGTGTTGAAGGAATTTTTTAAGTTGTAAACGAGATGGTTTCTCACTCTCCTATTGTGGATAACCATCTGGACCAGCTTGACCAAATGTATCAGGACCTAAATGGTAATTTGGAAGCTCGTATTAACAAAATTCAAGATGATGTTAAGCATTGTGCATATAAGGTTTTTGGAATGGTAGGTTCGGTTACCAAACATGAAGAATAGATTGGGGGTTCACACTCCAAATTCAAAGATAACAATTTTGCTCCCTTAGGGGTGATATTTCTGTGCACCAAGCTATTTTAGAGGGTTCTAAGAAGGCTAGAGAAGACTCTGGAAACCGCAGCAAGGAAGAACATGCTCATGTTAATGTTGTTTCTTCTGAGCAAGATGAGGACTTTGATGTCAAATTTGATGAGGACTCCGAAGACAAAACTGATTCTTCTTCATAACCTAGTTCAACTAGACAAATGGAAATTGATTCTTATGATATTGAGTTTGATGAGGAGGATGATAACACAGTTTCTGCTGCTAACAGTTTGGAAAGTGATGAATCTGGTGAAGCCAAAGATAATTCTCAGGTACAGAGGTCCAGTAGTAATACTAGTAACTAGTATGTTGTAGTTATGCTCCATTTTTGTATCTTCTTGCTGGGACATTTTGTGAAGATCTTCAGTCAGTCAAGATTCCTAGTTTTTTTTAAAGATTATAGCTTATTTTGGATTATTGTATATGTCAGTCCTTTAATGTTAAATTACTCATTCTACTCTGAAGAACTCTATCAGTGTTATTTTGTATCTTTATGTTAATTCATTCAGCCATTTTCAATACAAATATATTTGTTCTTGTTAAAAAAAACATAGTAAAAACATGCCTTAACCATTTAGACATTTAAATAACTTAAATAAAAATTCAGTTAGTTATCTTATAATGACATTAAATAATTATTGTAGAAAAATGACATTAAATCATTATTGTAGAAAAATGACATTAAATCATTATTGCATAAAAATGACATTAAATGGTCTTAACTATTGTCAAACATTATATTGCATCTCTAACTTAGATTGCAAACACACAATGCATTTTATAAATCAAACAACATCAACATAACATGAAAATATAGAAATATACTTGAATTATATCAGCAACATGATATACATTAGTATCAACATAAATTGATATGAAACAAGCATAATATAGATGAACAATAATATGAAAATCATAATATATGACAAATATACATCCAAGATATATACATGTGCTCAATAACTGCTATGAGCTAGCAGGTCCACCACTAGAGCTAGAGGGATCAATACCTCCATTAGCAGAGCCAGAGTAATTAATACCTCCACCAATAGATCCAGAGGTATTAATACCTCCGCCAAGTAAAAATGTAGAATAAATCAATTGAAATAGATCGCCATGAGGATCTATATAACCCAAGGAAATCATCATATCCAAAATAGTACTGGGTAGTGATGTGCTAGGAGGTGGTAGTACTGGGTCAACTGGTTGAGGATGAGAGGGTGTTGGGTCAACTAGGCGAGGAGGAGATGGTGGTGGGATGACTAGGTGAGGAGAAGAGGGTGGTTGGTTGACCTGTGGTGGGTCGACTGGGTGAGTAGGAGAGAGTGGTTTCAAGAACTGTGGTGGGATTACTAAGTGAGGAGGAGAGGGTGGTCAGTCAACCTGTGGAGGAGGAGGAGGTGATGGAGGATCACCACCCTCATAAAATGAATTGAAACTAGCACTCTCAGTTATTTTCCACCTCTCTAGTATCTTGGTCGCACCCACGATATGGCACATCGGTTATTTCATATCTCGTGGGAGGCTCCTTCAAATATGAACGAGGTCTAGGTCTCTCATGAACTCGTTGGCTTGAACAGGGTGCACTCCTTGTTGAGCCAACAACCTATACAACTGATGCCCCATCTCCTGGAAAAATCTAGCATAAGGCATATATTGTAGTCCATGTCTTTGTAATTGTGGCAGCTCCTTTAGCTCTGCCATGTTCTCATCAGGCTGGGAGGAACGTCCCCAACATAACTATTGATATTTGCAAAATTGTAGAGAACAATAATTAGACAATTTAATCAAACAATTTAAATAAAGTAATAAAATAAATTACATATGCATTGAAGTAGACAATAAAATGCAACTAGTTTAATCAAAACATAAAGCTAATATTACCTCTACCATCTGGTGGTTCATCCAGGGTAAACAGGATGTTGGGACATCCTCACCAATCCAACCATGCATATGGGTATGGTACCATATCCAAGGTGTTATCATCCTCATTGGCAAGTAAATCAAGTGAATCCTAATTGATCCTTCCAGGAAAATCGAACTATCCCCTCCTGGGAAACATCTTCCCCCACATGTGCATACGCACCTCATCCATCAACCTAGGAGGCTAGTTGTAGAATGAGGGTCGAGTGACTGAAAAACTCTCAAAATATAAGGAAAACAACTATGAGGTAAAATAGAATATTGTATTTCCATCAAACATAGCATGACAATGATCTGAGGCAAAACAAAACCGTGAGAAAAACTGGCAAACCATCTAATGCATCTAGGTCTCTACACTAAAGAATCAACATAATATAATAAGGGACAACTAATGCGTTGCCCATTAGTCATGACATGAGCCAGCATCATGACCAAAATCAAGAGGTGCCTAACCTCATTTTCATGCAAATACAATATCCACAATTGGCCATTGGCTACTTGGAAGTCACCAAGGGTAGTGGCATCCTCACTAACAAATATATGTACAAAATTCCAGTTTACTGGCCGCCAAAACTCCAATTGGGACATCTAGTAAATGGGGCAAATCCTCCTCTCCCTTGCATAATCCTATGATGAATTATATACCCTTCTCTTGGGATAGAACCACAGATTAGTACCCACCCTAAAATCCTGCCAATGTTGATCCCAACAATGGATCAACTACATTAGCATCGAGGAATGCCCCCTTAGCGATGTATCCTCCTCATAAAACTTTTGGAAGCCAACATTTCGTAAGAGTTATCTCATCTATGGGGTAATAGCTTGAGGGAGCAAATTCCTCTCCCTCTCTCTAATCTCCCACTATCATACATCGTTGCATAGGTATTTCTACTGTTGTCAGCCTTGCCGTTGTTCTCGTCGCTCCTGTCTATGATTAAACACATATAAATTTCATCATAAACATATACACATAAATATATACATAAATAAAACAAAAATAAATTTACTAAAGTACATTTACATTTATCAAAAACAAAACAAAAATCCTTAAAAAAATTGCAAAGATCATTTGTGTGCTCACAAAATAGTCATGCACCATTTGTGGTGCTTATGTAAATTAATCGCACCACTGGCGGTTCTTGAAAAAAAAAATTGCACCACCAGTGGTGCTCGAAAATTTATAAACTGCACCGCAAAAATAAAAACATAATTATTTTTAATTATACAACTTTCGATACTCTGTATAAATGTACACATTGGTGCATCCGTATATAATCAAAGCACCGATCAATTATATATATATATATATATATATATATATATATTACGATGCTTATTATGAAGACGCACCGTCACTAGTGCGCCAATATATATACTTAGCACTAGTGCACCCTATATAAAGAGAGCATCAATATGTTGTAAGATATATTACATGGTTTGGGTGTTAATATGTGTGGTGCACTGTATATAGTTATATGCATTACAAGTGGTGCGTCGTTCCATATAAAGCATCGATATCTTGCCAAACAAACATTTTTTTGCTATTTGATTGATGCGATGAATATATAAGGGTGCACCAACAAAATAACAAAACATTATGGCTAGCTTGCAAGGAAATCGATGCTCTATATAACATGAAACACCACTTGTGGTGCGTTCGTATATATAAAGAGCATCAATATCGTTGACAACTATAGGAAAAATATTCTTTTAAATTTATTAAGATGTCTTGGACATAATTTTTAAAATTTGTACGATGCTCAGTATGCAGAGGCATCGGTGGCAGTATGTTAGAATATGTAAATAGAACTGGCTATTTTTAAAAAATATTTTTTATTCGGTTTGGTGGTTCACCTAGTTTTAGGTTCACACACCGTAGACAGTGCGTCAAGTTTATGGTCAAGCACCGCAGACAGTACATTATTTTTTTAATACATTTCCCATTACTATCACACTCTATGTTTACACAAAATGCATTGACTCTAACGTTGTGATCCGAATAGTAAAATCGCACCGCACAAATTTTATTTTATTTTTTAAAAAAATGGCAAATTGAAGGAAATTTTGAAGGTAATAAACAAAATACCTGGACTCTCACTTTCCTAGGAGGCATGGTTTCCACGTATACATGAAATCAAATTTTCCAACCGTGTGCAAAAATTTCAACTCCACCAGCAAATCAAATTGCGGGAGAACTACAAACACCAAGGGGCACCAAGTTCAGGTGGCGTCACTATCAGAATTCCGCACGGGTGCTTGGGTGGGCCTAGGCTGTCTCCAACACTAAGAAATGTGAAAAATGACATTTCGTGCGGTAATTTTGTTAATTTTACCCTATTAATGTGCACTAGTGCACCTAGTTTAATATCAAGCATTGCTCAATATTATATTTTAAAAAATATGTTTTTTATTATCATCCATTGAGTTGTATTATGTTATGCACCAATGCGTCCCTATATCTACAACGCATTGGTGCATCCTTATATCTATAATGCATCAAGGATCCATAAGGTGAAAATATAAAATATGTTTTTTCCTGGGTAGTGCATTATAACATTGAATACACCGATGCTTTTGTCTCATTTCCATGCACTGGAAATGGTCTGCTGAAATATTAAAATAAACATATTATCCAAAAATTATGTTGACCTATACTAATAGCGGTTTTTTTATTGATATGCACCGATGCGTGGATTGTGTTGGAACATCGGTGTGCCTTGATAGATTTGGAGCATTGTACATTATTTATAATAAAAAATTGTGTTTTTGGATTTTGGTCGATGCTTTTTACTTCCACACATACTGGTGCATCTATTTCCACATCATATACCACCATTTTTTGATGGAATATAGGGGTGTATGTGTGTGTGTGTGGCTATATATATTTGAAATTGCATCGAGCTATGTTGTCTTCGATGCACGTCATAATTAGGCACATCAGTTCCTCACCGCTCTTACAATTTTGACGCGTTGATGCATCCTTATATTAAGCTCACCAGTGTGTTTTGTATGTTCAGGTGCACTGATTAAAAACCTCTGCTAAAATGTGGCTAAAACCTTTGCCTTCCCACCTCTGTTAGCGACCTCCACTATAAATAGATGAATGGGATTTTTTTGTGAAGGTTCGGAAAAAACCTTTGCCATAAGGTGTTTTCCTTACAGTGTAGGGAATAAAGGCCTCCACAAAATAAAATGCCCATTAGGCCTCAAAATTTAAAAAGAAGAACGAACCCAAAATCTTGTTAGAAACCTCCAGTAGTATGGAGGAACAAAGACAAAGACTTAAAATTTCTCTTTAAAAACCCACAAGTTTAAGAACTCGAGGAAGAACAATCCAAAGAAACACTTATTTTATGCTTACCATGACTTGCTATCTTCGCCTCATGAATCACAAAATTGCAAGAGTATCCAAAATAATGAATCAGAGGCGCCCACACTAACAAAGATTTCAAACTCCCTGCACACCCTAAGGGTGATCTCTTCACCATTAAAACAACAAAATTTAGAGAAGGAAAAATGTTTGGATCCTCAAGAGAGAGGGAATATTCCACCCATAAGTATTAGGACCAAGAGAAGTGCATCAAGTAGATGAAAATGGAAAAAATCATGGCAATGAGTGAGATTAAGAGAATCCTCGTAAAAGGTGAAGGAGACATCATCCACCAAACTCGTCAACAAAGAATGAGAAACCTACAAATACCCCACAGATGATTGCTGAAAAGGGTAGATCAAAATTGGTGCCTTTGTATACTTTAGAGAAACATGATTAAGGAACACCATTTGTACTCACTGGGACCAACAAGTGAGGAACATCTTCTCTATCTAGGGTTCCAGGACCAACATGCTAGAATTCCCCTATGGAGTTATCTATTATTTTTAAAATGTTTGCACAAACGATATGAGGGGGTAGGCCAACCATGCACACCCTTAATAACTACAAATATCGACAAGCCACTAAAGAGTTAAAATGTTCAGTCCAAGGTAGAAGGAATGTGTCTACTTCACCATAGCACCAAGGTTTATTCCACAAAACCACATTTCAATCCTCCTCACATTCAAAAATAAATGAGGAAAACCCTCTTTTCAGTGGATAAATTCCTACATCATCTCGACTCCTTTAAGAATCCACTCATAAGGGAAATTGACCATACTCCCTCTATGTTTGAAGGTGGTTTGACCGAAAAACATATCTTAGTCTATCCCAAAGGAGCAGTAGATTTCTATCCACCCTCACCAACCAAAATCCATATGTTGTATATCCTCCACTAATAAACAAACTAATAGAGATATTAGAACCAAGAGGAAAATGATCGAGAAAAGAAACAAGCCATGTATAACAACAAAACCCTAACACTTAATTGATGGTGCCTAGTCTGGACACGAAAGTAATCCAAGAATGTTGTAGTTTGCTTAAAAGTTTAAACTTATGTCACATCATAATGGAAATCAATCTTATAATATGTCCATGAAGTCACAACTCGATGGTATCTCAATCCACTAGATCTATAGAGAATGGCCAAACACTTAATCTTTCAGTGTGTTAGTCATTGTCTACTCAATTTGTCAATTGCAACATCAATCAAGTGTGTAGAATATTTTATGTAGGAGTATAAATCCTTTAGATGATTCCTTTATTGTAATAAACAATAATAGTGACCATGCTAGGATCAACTTGGTAAATGATAACCTAATTTAAATCTTGAGTGAATGGAGCATAAGTGATAGTTGGGTGCTCTTTATAAAAGTTAACAATGCTTTTGGTGAAGCTGGTGGCACTTATATGTGAATATAAATGGGGCTAAATTGTGAATGACGAAATTATGCCAATGTGCTTGTGTTGCTACCTTATGGCAAGTTACCTCTATTATTGATGGACTAGGGCCTAAAGGTATATTATATCTTGAAAACAAATCAATCAATCCTTGACATAAAGTTAAAGAGTATTGTTCTTCCGCACTTGATTGCTTGTTGTTGTTATGGGTGAGCTAGTTCTTCTTATATTATGGCATGAATGAAGTGTTGTTTAAATGCAAGAAAGGTAACAAGTCTTTCCAAAAAAGGTAACTACTCTTTCCACAAGTGGATTTGATAGTAATGAGTTAACATAGTTGATTACATATGATTGATAGTAATGAGTCAACATAGTTGATTACATATGGAGACAGATTGATACATCTCAAGTAGGAAGATAAAATTTATGGATATGGAATACTTGAGTAAGTAATCATGGAGAATAATGTGTACGGTGGGAAGACTAGATGGTTTTATTATTGGAAAGTTGCTTGATTTATAATTGTCGCGATGGATATATTATTAAAGCTAAATTATTTATGTGTGCATGTGAGTTATCCTTAATGGAAAAACTTGCAAAATGATATCTTTGAACCAATAACTAATGCATTGGTCTTTAAAGTAAGAGAAGAAAACAACATTGATGACTTTGGAACTTGAGAAAAAACCTACATTATGACGATTGTTTAAATGAGGGTTATATGTAACCCTCTCCCATTGATTTTTTTAAAAACATTAGAGCCTTGAACTTAAAATTATGATTCTGCATGAATATTGAGAACTTCGTTAAAAGTGGCAATTGATTCCTAAGATGACTTTGGAACTTGAGGAAAATCCTACATTATGGAAATGGTTCAAATGAGGGTTGTATGCAACCCTATTTTATTGATTTGAAAAATTAGAGCTTGGAACTTAGAATTATGATTATGCATTAATATTAAGAACTTAATAAATAGTGGCAATTGGTTTCTAGAATTGAGCTTGTAAATGTCAGCATTCTTATGGAATGCAAAGGTGAACTTTGGATTGTGAAAATCATAATGGCATATGTAATGCAATAGTCAATTGTGAATATTTGGTTGTAAATAACCATTTTTTAAAAGCTTTGAAATTGCTACAAGAATAAAATAGTTAGTATTATCCTAAGAATTCTTAAGAAATAGTGGCAATTGATTCCTAAGAATTGAGCTTGTAAATGTCAGTATTCTTATGGAATGCAAAGGTGAACTTTGAGTTGTGAAAGTCACAGTGGCATATGTGATGCAATAGTTATGTAACCATTTTTTAAAAGCTTTGAAATTGATACTAGAATAAAATAGTTAGTATTATCGTTTATGACGATAATAAAAAAGTTATGAATGAGACTTGGATAGCATAATGTGAAATCAATATTGATTTAATTAAGTGTGATATCACTTATAGAAACTAAGGAAGAGATGATATCTTGGAATGATATATTTTGATTTGTATGTCGAGGCTTGTTTAGTGTGGCATGACAATGTTGGATATTTGTTTTGTAAATGGTGTGCTTTGACTTCATAAAGATGATGTTCGTGTTTAATGGAAATATGTATGATGGATTTTATGTGGAGTCAAAGATATAATTTTTATGATATTAGTTTTTAATGCATACAATGATGTTTGTGTTTAATGGAAAGACGTGTGATGGATTTTATGTGGAGTCAAACATATAATTTTTATGATATTAGATTAATGCATACAAGGTTAAGTGTTAGTGACATTTTGATTTGTAAAGAATATAGTTTCTTGTGGTTGCATGGAAACTTATGGCGAAGTTTTGTTCCAAGTGGGAAGGTGTATAATGCCCTTCCTTACTTATTTGTATTTTGCAGAGGATTAGGAAGTTACTCCTAGATTAGCTTATGTACTCTGTGGGTATAGTATTGTTGATTTATAGGTATTTATACAGTGTGACACATGAAATGATTTCTAATAATGATTTTGTAGAAGTAATTGTATGGGATGATGTTGGCATGATTGTTTTATATGATGTATTAATGAATCATAGCTTGGATGTTTCAATGATGCCAATTAATTACATGTTTATGAATTCTCATTAATGCTACCAAGTAAGTGTGATTTGCAGTAGATTGACGTGATTGGTAGGGTTCCTAGATGGAGTTGATTGCATAAAGGGGAAGGATTGTGGAAGCTTGATTATATGTAGGGCTCCTAGATGGAGTTAATTGCATATGGAGTTGATTTCATAAAGGGGAAGGATTGTGGAAGCTTGATTATATGTAGAGCTCCTAGATGGAGTTGATTGCATAAAAGGCAAAGATTATAGAAGCTTGATTATATGTTGTGGAATATAATTAAACATGCATAATTTTATTTGATAATATTTTGATGAGGTACAAACTTTATGTATATATTATAATTTGATTTCACTAATCTTAATGATACAAAGAACATGTTATGTGATCAAGACTGTAAAGGAGGTATCCAAACTAGGAGTTCAACATTAATATCCATGGATGATAAATGGTAAACTTGGAGTTTGATTACAACTTATAGTATTATCTATCTATTTGATATGCATGGGTGCATGCATATACTGGGTGAAGCCTTGACAACTTGCTAGCATATGTGTGGGCCCTAACTAATGAAGTCTTTATAGATAAGGTGAAGAATTTTCTTTGCAAAATATATGGGATGATTATTTTTACCAAGTGAATAAGGGCACGAAGATCTTATTTATGGTCATGATTCAAGGATGTGCAAGAAAGGTGTGGAGTACCACAACAACTTTATCTTCTAGATTGCAATCTAAGCTAAGCTAATCTAAAGACTCCCACAATGAATAAACTCACTTAGAAATTACCTTTAACCCACTTTCAAGGGGTGATTTGAAATAATAATATAAAGACTAAAGCTAATCTAAAGACTAAAGAACCCCCACAATGAATAAACTCACTTAGAAATTACCCTTGACCCACTTTCAAAGGGTGATTTGAAATAATAATACACTTAGAAATGACCCTTGACCCACTTTCAAGGGGTGATTTGAAATAATAATATAAAAGGAAAAAAATAAAACTTATTAATTGGAAAAATAAAAAATAAAAACCCTTTATTTTTCCTTAGAGACTTGGATCAAGCGAGATCTCCCATTTATCAGCTTTTATACTTGCTAATTATGCTCTCTCCACACCTGCAAATATCATATTGTCTGAAACTTGAAAATAATGAATCTAGCAAGCTTGCCTTTTAATATAATGACAGGGTCATTCATAAGTTTGCTGATATAGCCAAGTCTCCTGGTAGTCTCATAGTCAAAGTCTCATAGTCAATCAAATATACAATACAACAAGGTCATTCATAAGTTTGATAATATAACCAAATCTCCTACTAAAATATATATACGATACCTTTGAGTTAGATATATGATACCTTTAAGTTAAAGTAAGATATATGATACCTTTGAGTTAAATAACTTAACTTGGTTGTTTATTGCTTTTTCTAACCTCATTCAAAGATTGTTTCTTCATTTCCATTAAGATGGAAAACAATCTCCCACCCTACCACCACTAGTTCTACACCTTCACCTGACCACTAATTCTATGAGAATCACCTTGACGTGAAATTTGAGAATTTTTCACCACTTTCATAAAATTTTGTACTTTTATTCACACAATTGCGAATGTTTTACCACCTTCATAAAGTTTTGTAAAAAAATTTCACGTGAAATTTGAGAAATTTTCACCACTTTCATAAAATTTTGTACTTTTATTCACATAATTGAGAATGTTTTACCACCTTCATAAAGTTTTGTAAAAAAATTTCACGTGAAATTTGAGAAATTTTCACCATTTTCATAAAATTTTGTACTTTTATTCACATAATTGAGAATTTTTTACCACTTTCATAAAGTTTTGTAAAAAAAATCACATAATTGAGAATTTTTCACAACTTTCATGAAATTTTGTAAAATTTTATTCACATAATTATACTAATAAAAAAGGGGCTATGCATAGATTCCCAACATAACCCCTTCCTCGGGAATCTATGCATAGCCCCTTTTTTATTAGTATAATTATGTGAATAAAATTTTACAAAATTTCATGAAAGTTGTGAAAAATTCTCAATTATGTGAAGTGGATTGGACTTCATTTAGCTGGGAGAAAACCGACTCCATGAGCTCTAGGGTTTGTGCTTGGGTGGTTTCTTGTGGAAATGAGATTGTTTTTGCAGGAATGGCAGGAAGGGTGAGATAGAGATTAACTAATATTGGCAACAATCTCTTGGAGTCCAGTTGGCTCCGATGGGGCCAACCTAATACCAGCCAAGTCAAAAAAGTGGGAAGTAAATCTGGATTGTTGTCAATTTGGTTAATAGCTACGCTCATATTCTGCTATTTTTGGGGGATGTTTTCAGTCTTTCGCCTACTGTGTGTAGAGGGGATTCCTGATATCATTCTATTTTTTAGTCTCTTCTGTGTTTAGAGGGCTTGCAGATTCGGTTCTACTTTTAACTATCCCCACTCCACCTTTGTTGGCGATTTTCTGACTAGTTTGGAGGATTTCTGTTGGAGGTGCTGACAACTCTATTAGCAGGTATCGTGGGATCCGGGAGGTCACGTGACTGGCAACTGCCGGTGGCCCGATCTAGTGATGTGATGGGATATCACGGGAATATTGACGGTTTTCCCATTAGCAATGTGGAGGGTTCCGGAAACGAGGCCGGGCTTCAGTCTCACAAGTCTGGTGCGGGTAGTATGGGGCAGTAGAAAACCTATTATTCTCAGCCGTGGTCGAGCAGGGTCCGGGGTGAGAAGGCTCGTAAGCGAAGGAACAGTAAGCCGTTGAAGGTGAGGGAGGGTTTGGAACACTTCTCCATTCCAGTTGAAACGAATCTGGACCACATTAAGATGCTCCATTCTCGGGTGATTGTGGGTCGTTTAGAGTTCACTAGTGGTGACCAGCGTGAACTGCTAGAGTGGGTAAGAAAAAACTGGGTCCCGATTTGTGGAGACATGCCAAGGGTTATGTTGCTGGTGAACAGGTGGGTTTTGATCATTTTCACCAAACCAGAGCATGTGGGTCTGATTCTCAAACGGTTCTAGTGCTTTAAAGAGGGTTCATTCTGCCTTAAAAATGGTACCTGTCCTTTGACCCTTTAAAAGAAAAGCAACAGTTTCGTCATCTATGGCTGCTGATACCAGGGTTACCGATAGAGCTCTGGACCGAAAAAATATTGATTGGAATAGCTAATTCGGTGGGGAGATTCGTCCGTCTCGATAATAACTCACTATTTGGGTTTGACAGATGGTCGGCAAAAGTTATGGTTGAATTCAATATGGCACTAGGGTTACCGGTGGAAGTGGAACTCCACTGGGGAGAGAGGGTGTGGAGGCAGTGGCTCGACTATTTTCGGATGCCCTTTCGGTGCCATTCGTGTTCGAAGACTGGACACATCCATGTTCATTTTCCGGAGATTAGGTCTTCCACTCCAACGAAGGGTATGTCGGAACATCCTGAAACTACTGGACATTTGCAAGCTGTTACAACCACTAATTCACCAGAAATTCCAGTATCCTCGGGTAAGTTAATTCCTAATCTCGGTTCTCCTATTCCATTTATCCCAGAGGATGAGTTAGAATGTATTAAGGCTGCTGAACAGATTATGAATAAGAGGTTAGTCGAGGGGGACATTAATTTGCCTTCTGTTAGGGGTAGGGTTTCGAGAGCTAGTAATTGCTACACTTCGGATTCGCCTAGGGTTGATTGTGGACATTTGGGGGAAATTCCGGTGGATGGAGGGGATTCTAATTCTTTTCACCCTGACTCTGTATCTACTTTGTTGCCCAGTGGTAATGTTATAGATCTACTTCCTGTATCTGATGAGCCGATGGTTTTGGAGGATGGGTATAGTGAGCCCTCTGGTTTGGTTGGTGGGGTTTTGGGGAAGGTAGGGCCTTATTCGGGGAAGGACACTTCTCTATTAGACGATACTGGGTATGGTTATTCGAATACTTCTGACATGCTCACGCCTCTGCCTATATTTTCTAAAAATACCTTAGCAAACCCTAGGGTGCAGTCTTGCATTTCAGCTTGGTTCCAAAATGTAACTCTTAGAAAGCCTCGGCGGGGTGGCAGGAAGGGGGTGGGGGAGTCTGATAACTCTTCTGTGGAGACTGTATCCGTCACAGACCGTATTCTTTCTGATCTTGGTAATGAGGTGGAACTTCCTGCGCTTGGGGACACTCCAGGGGCATCTGATTCTGCTCCTTCGGAGGGTTGTTTTGTGGATTTTGATGTTGGGGGCCTTAGAGTTAATCCCCATTATATTGGAGGGTCCTAATGTCTATTTGCTCACTTAATATCCGTGGGTTGGGGGCGACTGTGCGAGCTAGGGTCCTCTCTAACCTTATTTCTACTGCTCGTCCTACTATTGTACTTCTGCAAGAAACCATGTGTGCTGATCATTTGGCAATTTCTAAGGTCGCTAATATCCTTCTTGGCTGGGAAATTTCAGCCATAAGCTCGGATGGACTGTCGGGAGGTTTACTAGCAGCATGGGACCCTCGGTTCTTTTCATTTTCGGTATATAAGACTCGGTGGGGTCTTCTGCTGGAAGGGTTTTGTAAGATGAATGATCTGCAGATCAATATCCTGAACTGCTATGCTCCATATAAGGACCGAGAGGTGTTCTGGTTGGGATTGCAGTCTTCTGGGATATTAATGATGGCAAATATTATGGTGGGGGGGGATTTAAACTTTACCAGATTTGCTCATGAAATTTGGGGGGCTAAGGCCTAGATGGACACACTCTCTAACTTCTTTAATGAGTTCCTTGTTAATAATAAGTTAATTGATGTTGTCACGGGGGTGATTACTCCTACTTTGACTAATGGAAGAAGCGGGCTGGAAGGGATTCATAAGCGGTTAGATAAATTTTTAGTTCATGAATCACTACTTGATACTGTTGGCAAATACAGAAGTTGGGTAGGGAAGAATAAAATTTCTGACCATTGGCCAGTTTTCTTCCAAATTGAGGACTGTGTTCATTTACAGAAATTTCCCTATAAGTTTGACTGCTCCTGGCTTAAACAGGATGATTTTGTCCAGTTTGCAAAGGAAGAATGGCAGAAAATTTCTAATGATAGAAAACTTAATCCTGTAGATAATTTCTGTAAGAAATTGCAAAACTTTAAGCAAATTGTTTCTTCCTGGATTCATTCGAAAAAACAGAAGGACCGGCAACAACTTGTGTGGGTTGAGGATCAATTGCAGGAACTTTACAGAAGTAATTTGATTGGGCCGTTGGAGAATAGTGATGTCAACAAAATTAAAAAACTGGAGATGGAAAAGGCTGATATTTTTCTCAGAGAAGAGATGGAATGGAGAATGAAGAGCAGAGCCCTTTGGGTTCAGTATGGGGACAGTAATACTAGGTTTTTCCATACATTTGCGTTGGCTAGAAGAAATGGCAACACTATTTGGCAGATTTCTGATGGTTCGGGGGCAGATATCATTGGTCAAGATGAGATTCAGAAACTTGCACTAGATCATTTCAGCAATATTTATACTGTAGACCCTTCTTGTGACCTTGATTCACAACTATAGGTGATTAAGAATTATCCAAGGTTTTTTTATTGTGACTCGGCTAAGGAGTTATGTCGTGAAGTAACGTTGGGAGAGGTTGAGAGCACCTTGAAACTCTTCGCCAAGGAGAAAAGTCCAGGCCCGGAAGGCTGGACTGTTGAATTGTTTTTACAATTCTTTGATTTGATGGGGGAAGAGCTTGTCACATTGGTGGAGTATACTAGGCTGGAGGGCTACATGTCTGGGGCATTAAACTCTACTTTTTTAACGTTAATTCCTAAAGTGAACGAACCGAAGCATTTTGGTGACTTCAGACCAATTGCTTTATGCAACTTGGTTTATAAGATCATTTCAAAGATCATTGTTGGGAGGCTAAAACCGGTTCTCTCAAGGTACATCTCAAAGGAACAATTTGGCTTCTTACAGGATAGACAAATACATGGTGCAGTGGGGATCACACAGGAAATTCTTCATTCTGTTAAATATAGGAAGAAAAAAGCTATCTTTCTCAAAATGGATTTAGAAAAAGCTTACGACAGAGTTAACTGGGATTTTCTCAAATTAATTCTGATACAAATTGGTGTCCCGGCATTGGTGCTTAAATGGATTATGTCGTGTGTGGACACTGCTAATATAGTTGTTCTAGTGAATGGAGCTCCTACATCATTTTTCAGCTGCTCTAGGGGCATCCGTCAGGGTTGTTCACTCTCACCTTTACTGTTTCTATTGGTAATAGAAGGGTTGAGTAGAATGATTTTACAAGCTAAGCGGGAAGGTAAAATTATTGGTATCAAAATTGCTAAAGATTTCTACATTACACATGTTTTGTTTGTAGATGATGTTTTGCTTGCTGGTCTGGAAACAATATCATAATGGAGACATTTTCAGAAGATTATCTCTTTATTTTGTAAGGCCTCAGGCATGGTTGTAAGTTTGAAAAAATCATGCTTTTATGGTAATCTTATTCAGGATGACAGGATTTTGGAGATTCAGAACTTAATGCCCTATAAATTCTGCTGCATTAATGAAGGTTTTAAGTATCTCGGGTTCAATCTTAAACCTAATGGATATGTAATAAAGGATTGGGAATGGCTAATCAAAAAGTTCGAGAACCGGATCTCTAATTGGACGTATCGGCTACTGTCGATTGGTGGTAAGTTAACATTGGTAAAATCTGTTTTGATGGGGACTCCTGTGTACTGGTTCTCATTATTGCCCATTCCCTGCTCTGTTATCAATTCCCTGAGAAGGTTAATGTTCAATTTCTTATGGACCGGAGGTTTCAATAAGAAGAGCCTGGTGATGGTGGGATGGGAGAAAATTTCTTTGCCGGTAGATGCTGGTGGTTGGGGCATTAGAGACTTGTCGGTGTTTAGTACAGCATTGAGGTTAAAAAGCTTATGGCGAGCTATCTTTGGCAGCACTTTGTGGTCGAGACTCATTCATCAAAAATATATCAAAGTGGAGGTCTCACATTGGCTTAGGACCCCTGCTAAGAAAGTTAGAGGTGTTTCACCGATATGGAACGGATTTATGAAGGTTTATAAATGGTTGGCTTTGGAATTATGCTGGAAAGTAGGCTGTGGGGAAGAGGTTGCAATTGGAGTTGATCCAATTGTGGGGATGAAAGAATCTTATTGTTTATCATCAAATCTGTTACAGCAATTGAGAAATGGAGGCTACTATACGTTGAATTCTATTGGAAATATTTATTCTGGTCAGTGGTTTTTAGATGTTCACCTCCAGTTAAGCCCAGATAATGCTAGGGAATGGCGGGAGTATATTTATAATCTTAATATTAATGGTATTCAGCTCAATGCGAATGCTGATACTATTGCCTGGGGTGGGAATGAAGCCACCGGGACTGTCACTGCAAGCTCGGCTTACTGCTATCTAATTAAAGGGAGGTGTATTTATCCGAAACAGTGGTGGTTTGATAAACTTTGGCATTGGCACTTACCGCTCAAATTGAAATGCTTCTTTTGGTTTGTCCTTCAGGACCGGCTGAAGTCATGGGAGAACCTCAACTTAATGGGGTGGGTCGGGCCCAGTATGTGTATCCTTTGTCGATGTAATCTGGAATCTACTAAGCATCTATTTATGGAGTGCACCTTTACTTTGGCACTATGGGAGCAAATATATCTGATCCTCGACATTAAAGCTAGATGGGGTGGAGATTTTATAGCTAATTCTCTGAAACTTTGGCGTTCAGAATGTAAGGAACATCAGACTCTTCCCATCTATATTTGTTGGGTGATATGGGGGATAAGAAACAAGGCCTTATTTGAAGACATCAGACCCCGGCTGCAGCATTCGTCGAAGTCTGTTATCAGCTACTACTCGAATTTCCAGGTGGTGGAAAAGTCCAGGGGTCACAGGAATATTGGGCAGTTTAATTTGGAGTTTACTCGTCCCATATTGTTCTTTGATGGTGTTGCTGTTTTGGGGGAATGTGGTGCTGGGGGAATCATTTATCTCAATAGTGAACATTATTTTGCATTAAAGATGAAATGTGGAAGAGGCTCTAACATGAAAGCGGAACTTATGGCATTATGGTGTGTCGCTATGGTGGCAAATTGTTTTGGGTTGTTGAATGTGATGATATTCGGTGACTCACGTGTGACTATAAAGTGGGCATTGGGGGAATGTGAACTGAATGTATTACATTTGACTTATTGGTGTGACATGGCAAAGGTGGAGTTACAAAAGCTGGGTCAGGTTACTTTGGAGCATATGTATAGAGAGCATAATGTACAGGCGGACCTTCTCTCTAAACAGGCTATGGATGGTGCTGACGACTTCATAGTGTGGGAGGAATTTTTAGAGAATCAATGTGTTGATTCTGGCAGCTTTTACTACTTGGAATGAACCTGTGTTTTTTGATAGAAGTTTTTTGTTTTTCTGCTATTTCAAAACTATTAAAAGCTTTATGCTTTGCCAAGGACCATTGGTCTGTTTTTGGCTATGGATGTATAATTTAATTTCTGAAATGCACTCTCATGAGGGAGGTTGAATACTAGTTACTGGAAAACTGATCATCATGTACTATTTGATTCAAGGTTGAATATCAATAGTATGCTTTTTTCACGGGATAAAAAAAAAAACCCTTCCTCGATGAGGATCTTCATTACCCCTCTTTCCATCTTTATTAGGCATTCTGGACAGTTGAAATAGCCTAATTTTCATTACCCCTCTTTCCATCTTTATTAGGCATTCTGGACAGTTGAAATAGCCTCATCTTCATTACCCCTCTTTCCATCTTTATTAGGCATTCTGGACAGTTGAAATAGCCTCATCTTCATTACCCCTCTTTCCATCTTTATTAGGCATTCTGGACAGTTGAAATAGAAGCATCCCCGACACAAGACGCCGGCTCAGTATTCAGCCAATCTGTGGTTTTAAGCTGGTCTCGATAGTTATTCTGGCGTCCATAAAAGCTTGATGCTAACGGTTGGGTTGATATCCATGCTTATTTTGGTAAACAGGTTTAGAATGTTGTATGCATTTACGGGCATCCATTCGCATATTTTGGGAGCTAATCTGTCTAGAGTTTTTCTTGGTCTTTTGCATCGAATTTCTGGAGAGCTAATCTGTTTAGAGTTTTTCTTGGTCTTTTGCATCGAATTTCTGGATGTAACAGGGTATTACTCTCATTACATTTTTTTCTTTATGGAAAAAAAATCTTTATAATTAAACAAAAAAATTGAAATCATCTTTAATAAGAAAGTGATCTTTATAATTAAAGAAAAAAAATCATATTTAGTAAGAAAGTGATAGATACTATCGCTACCTTCTTTGATACATGGAATTTTCTCTCATGGAGAAGTTTATTTCTTTCGTACATGAAATTTTGTTATATATATATATACATTTTATTTCACATAAATTTGAATTTTATTTTGTTTTCGGTTATGTTTATGATATTCCTCGACTTTGATCTTGTTCTTTGTTACAACTTACAAAGAATGTGTAACTAAATTGGCGGTAAAAGGAAATTCAAAATTAACATTGAAAAGCAGAAAAAATGGTCCTTCAAATTGTCTCGAATGGGATTACCAGGCTTGTTCCGAAATATTAACCAGTCATGATGTTCGAAGATCTGACAAGCTTGCCAACGTCAAGTCTGAAACCGATTGGACAGTGGATCCCCTATATCAACATTCTGCTGCGAGAGATCGGGAACCTTCATGAATTTAAATTATGTTCGAGGAAGAGAAAGGGCTGGGGCTAGGGTAAACGGGTCAGAAGATCATGATAATCCCATTAAAAGCCTAGATTTAAGAGAGAACCAGGGCATCTATGCAAAGGATGAAGTCAGGGGCGAGATGGAAACTTTCATTAACAGTGAAACCCCAATCAGTCAACAGGGCAGGACAGCTTGGGACCCCAACAAGGTATGCACAAAGTACTTCTAATTGTTTGACGACTAGATTACTAGTAAAGATTCATGAGGAAGCCATGTACAATAAGTCATGAGGAAGCCATGTACAATAAGTTAGGGTCCAGTGGAATATGAAGTTAAATTACTTCTCAGAATTGGTTGACTACAGATTACTGGTAAAGTTATGGGAACGACGATTGCCGATTTAATATAGGTTCACAGTATTTCATAGGCATTCCAATAGAAAAATCAATATCAATTATCTTTATAGGCATTCCTTAAATATTCGTCAAATTTAACAAGAGAAAATAGTTGACCAGATCAAAAGAGAAAAAATATAGAGCGATACATCATGGCCACAATGTGACAGAGTTAATATTTACAGATTATTCATCTCGCTATGTCCAAATCATACATTCCAGAGTATTATGAATCTTCTTCATTCAATTGAAGATCACAGATCGGCGCTCCTTAAGAGCCACTGTAGATCACTAAACTTTCAGCCCTGTCAACAAATACATGCTGGATGTCAGAATTTCGAAAAAAAATGAGAGTATAGTGCCAATGAAAGGGACCTATACAAATTTCAGCACAGAGAAAAATGGATTCGATGTCTACATGCAATCGGCTGTTGGGATTGGGATTTGCCAACTTTGGCCTCCAATTCAGCTGCCAATATCTCCTCTGTAAATGATGGGGCTCCTGCTAACCTTTTCTCTTCTTCTTTATTAATATTGTTAGAAATTGCTGGAGATGCTTCATTAGAAAACAAAGGGGGATCGAGCTGTGTTGGATACAGTTCTTCAAGCAGCTTGGGATCTGGATTAAGCGACTGGAACAACTTCAAACCAAAGCGTCCCTGTTACAACCACAAAATATATATGGTTAATCAACTTCCATGAATGGATATAATTTTATCCGATAAAGAACGAGAAGAAGGGGTGGGAATACCTTTGGTGTAATAAGCTTGCAAGCCAAACCGTCAATTGCCATGACAGCAAGAACCGTCTGCCATATAAAGGCTATGAATAAATAACCGAAGCTTTAATGCTACACTATCTGAACAAGTATTTAGTATATGTGGAAGATGATCAATTGATCTGTAATTACCTGCATGTAAGCTTCAATAAGGTCGTCGAGTCCTATGCCTACACGGTTAAAATCTCTGCTATCCATTAACAATAATCTCTCGGTCTCAGTCCCCCAAGACCCATCTGGATTCTGTGAATGACAGAAATATTTAAACAGAGATATAAAAAATGTAATCCAATTAAAAACAAAAAATGGGCATAGTACAGATGATAATTAAGCTTCACCTTGATGGATAAATTGGTTCCCAGCATATCCCAGGATGGGGTTCGTCCTTGATTATCAAGCTTTTCAGCCAACGGGAGACGAGCTCTACGTGCATATATTGCAACGGGGAAGAACCCTTCGGGTGAGGATCCGATCATCATTCTCAGGTCTGCAGCATATATGTTGCCCTTGAGATTGGGTATAGTGCCCACATGATACAGTCTCCCATGGCGAGACGCAGAACTCCACCGATGGTTCCCTATCAATGCCTGCAAATGGTATCCACCGAAATATGATTTTTTCCAAATTGAATTTCAACATGACATCAAAGAGATAGCAGTGGGAAGTGATACTTTATTTCTACCAAAGATTTGTGAGTAGAATTCACCAAGATTTGTAAGTCAATTAGGCAGAATCGGCTTGCAGAGTGCCGAAGGGATCGGCGGCATTGGGCATATTTCTTTGTTGGACGTAGGAGGACATTTCCAAGTCATAATAAATAAATAGCCTTGAAAAAGGAAACGCTGATCAGGGCTATCTGATTGAAGAAGCCTCATTTTAAAACCAGATTCACAGTGATTTAGGCTTATTCCACTGTTATTCCACTGCCACGGAAGAAAGGGGTTATTACACATTGACAAGGGAGGATGGGAACAACCGCCTCAGCCAATTAGCCCAATCAATCAACCAACCATTATTTTACTAGGATGGCCAGGCTACCTCTATAGACACTGAGGTTGGGACACAGCTGTTGGGGTAGGGATCACAGCATATTGAGAGCTCACTTTGAGAGAAGAAACAGTGAAAAAACCTTTTATGTTTCTGTGGATGCCCCATTTATGTTAGTAAGAGGAACAGCACATGTGGACTACCAAAAACATGGGTAGGAAATGCATGGGTGGTAAAGGTGATGGAGGGCAGTGGAAGCAGTTACCTAACGATGAGGTAGGCCTCAAAATGGGTAGTTCCGACCCCAATCACATTCTTTTCAGATTTTCGATTCAAGTCATATAAACAGACAATAGAGTATCATTTCATTGAATGGATTTTGTCACAAGTCATATACTAAACGAGCCCATATCCAAGTGCTGGTAAGGATCAAGTCACTTCTATGGATGCTCACATAGAGAGGCCTCAAACATGTGACCTCAGCAGTTAATCATGATCTTTGCCACTATTTTTATGGATACCCCCTAGCCAAAAACATCTTTCTAGACGAGCCAAAAACATATCAACCTAGGAGCCAATCAACTATATTATCTTTGCCACTATTTCTATGGATTTCCAAATAGACAAGCGACAAACATATCAACCCGGCTACCAATCAACCATTCTGTTTGCTACTACCTCTAAAGCATAAACCCATTATGCTTACCACTACCTCTATAGATGCCCAGATAGAGGCCACACACACACACCAGTCTGGCTGCCAATCAACTATAATGTTTACCATTACCACTACCTCTATAGACTGACTGCCAATCAACTATAATGTTTGCCACTACCACTACCTCTATCGATGCCCGGATAGAAGCCACAAACATATCATGAATCTGGCTGCCAATAAACTATAATGTTTTCCATTACCACTACCTCTTTAGATGCTCAGATAGAGGCCATAAACATTTCAGTCTGGCTGTCAATTAACATAATGTTTGCCTCTACATCTATGGATGCCCACATGAAGGAGACACATATATCAGCCCATTGACCAATCGACCAATGCTATTAGGAAGGTCACTACTTAAATTGTGTACCAGTTAGTGTAAAGATAGTGGCATATTGACAACTTTATGTGCTGCTGTGGAGCAAGCTCTAAAGGTGTTGTATAGTCGTATAAAAATTTCAAATTACCTAATCGCTATAGACAGACGGACCTTACACAGGGAACACAAAGGTGGCAGGAGGGAGAGGAAAGCCAAAATTTCCAAAATGCCACAGATAGATGGACTGTTTTACACAAAAACAGGCTACACAAAGGAGAGAGGGAGAGAGGGAAAGGCGAAGCAAGCAAAGTCAAGAAGTATTAGAAGTGATAATTTAGAGGAGTTGAGCAGAAATGTCTGGACCTGATTAAAAGTCACAATTTAGACAGGAACTGGGTAGTTGGTAAAAGAAACCCAAGCTTTTGGGTATGCAAGAGATTCTCAATTCTTAAATAGCTATGGTCTGTTGCTGTTGGGAGTTTTTTTAAAGCCTAGTTCCAGGGTTTATAGAAAAGACTGGACTGAATATTTTAATGACCTGTATTTTACAGTAAATCTTTTTGAAAAAATGGCTGCAAGTCGAATCTTAAAAGAATGTATAGCCCCTGTCTAATTCCCTGGCAATCAGGTCTGATATGCTCCTCAGTTGGACTTTTAAACCAGGTCTAAGATGCTCGGTTGGAGTTTTTAGATATTTGCTTGATAAGAGATGTTTATAATGTTTGTAGCAAATGCTCATAACGAGCAAAAAGTCATAATCAACTCATGATGTTGGCTAGCTCAAGGTTGCATAGGTTTGTGCTAGTGTGGCATTGCAAATTTAAAGGTTAAAGTAGAACGTTTACCTGGACGATGAAGCGGTCGTATCTGTGCTGGAGGTCCATGAAATCGCTCAATTCTCTTTCGGTGGTGATTGTCCAGACCCCTTGCCCGGCATGAGCATAAGGCACCTTAACCACCGCCAGCCCGCCCATTCTCCGTACCCAGAGCGGGATCTCCGGTTTGGCGACGTCCCAGATAGTTTCTGGCGTGTATATATACAGACCGGACGGTTCAATCTCTGCATTAAAAAGATCATAAGCCTTGGCCGCCAGCATTTTGTTCCGGCCCCCGGCAAGGCAGGCCAGGACCGGATTGAAAACCAACGTTCGAGTTATAGGGGGAATCCGAGTCCACGGCCTTTGCGTCACGTATCGGATGGCGGCCCTGACCGGTTCCCAGACTTCAGTACTCTCGAACCCATTGCCATTGAAATTATTAGCATCATGATTCCTCGTGCGAATCTCTATCACGCCCTCGTCTCTGACTCTGAACTTGGGATTCAGGTCGTCTGCATAACAGGGCGTCAAGAAAACGCTTTCGTCCGCAAGGTCCGCCAAGACCGCCGCGTACCCGGAGGCCTCCATTCGGTTCTTATCGTAAAGCACAGCCAGTTTTCCCTGCGGTAGCGGGTTCCCGTTGTATGAATTGGCGAGTAGGTGTGGCATGAAGGCTTTTTCCAGTAGAGTCCGGTAGCCGGCGTGTTCCATATCCTCGTTTGCCAGAGGCATCGATTTCTGGCCTGAAGGACACGAGTTGGTCTCCACCACCACCATGCGCTTCTGCCCACGGTCCGTTGTGGTTAAGAACAGATCTGCTCCGGCCCACTGAAAATACCTGCAGGTATTTCACAATTCAATGCATTAGAGAGCTCCTAGTTCAATTTATTCAAGGCCAACAGCAAGAGGACCAATTTCAATTTCAGGCCAAGAACATATCTGCTCCGGCCCACTGAAAATACCTGCAGGTATTTCACAATTCAATGCATTAGAGAGCACCTAGTTCAATTTATTCAATGCCAACAGCAGGAGGACCAATTTCAATTTCAGGCCATTCCACTAAGGTTCGATTTCCACATATTAAGAAAAAATAAGTATAACCCAAATGCGAAAAATTAATCAAAATGCAAAAATGCATAGCCTTGACAGAAGGCAGTATGTATTTTAAGTGATATTTATCCTATGTGAAGTGCCATGAATATTGGCTACTGTCATGGCTTTATCATAATCTCGGCTCTATCAAGCAGCGTAGGATCCAATATTTTTTAATGAGAAGAGCAGTGTAAGATCCAAATTCATTTTTTTATGAGCAGGAAGTATATTTGACAGGATCCAATTTTTTTATGACAGATCCAAAAAAAAATTATGAGAAGGAAGAACTTTTGACAAAGGGATTTAATCCCCCTTGAACTTGATAAAGATCTATCTAGACTAATGTATCTCTCTCTTTGTATTTGAAAATTGATTTATCATTACTAATTTTTATTTAGTGTACACAAAAATATTATGCAACTCAATCTGGATGAGATTGGTCCCTTTCCATCCTATTAAGTGAACTAAATACAATTTCCCTCGTACTGGATTCTAGGGCTGCAGAGTGCATATCTTTGGCGCAATGAACTCTCTTGTTCGTTCAACAACTCAGAAATTTCTGATCTGATAGATATACAAGACTTATTTATGTAGTTGAATATATCATAAAGATATTCAGAATTTTTAATTCTGCTGGCCTGCTAATGAGCTGCAATTAACTCTCTTGTTCGTTGATCCCCTCCACCGATGGGGAAACCTCATAGAAGCATCACATGTATTGGAAAACGTTTAAAAGCTATAAATATGTTCAACAAAAATCCCACATCTCAAATGATGTAATGGTTGTCTGTACCCTACTTTGCAATCCAATTAAATCCCATTTGGATTTCTTCACATTAGAGCCTAGTAGGGTTTCAACAAGTACAGAGTTACTTCTGTTTCATACCATTAATAATGTTTTCCTAGCTGCACTAGGACTTCAGTCCCATTTATCTGTTTATCCTACGCGGTTTGGCAGTGTCTAACTTCACATCAAACTGGTTTTCGCTGACAGGCCACAGCTGAACAAAAATCCTTGTTTTCAAAGGGATTTTAGTCAATCAAAGGAGACCGTTTGTGATGCCTGAGCGGTCCTAAATTCCTAATAACTCCCTCTCGATCTTAGAGAACACTTTCGTGATTAATTTCAAATCAAAAAGGACAACCAATATACCGAGTATAGTTTTTAAGAACTGCGGCCACCTCGGTGGGATCTGCTTCGGGATGCAGGTGACAGAACCTCTTCCCTATGCGTTCGTTCCCGAGGTTGAGAAAAGCTCGTACCAAAGGATGAATCTGGGCGTTGAGAACCCGCGGATAAAAATGCTCAGACGGCTCGAACGAGCCAGGCTCTATCACCTCCACTTCACGGGTGTTGCACCTTCCCGGTGAATGCAAAGGCGGGACGTGCTCCTCGCTCTGGTCAGCCATAACAACAACGCTATGCATTATAGAGAATTGGACTTCAATTCCTTGAAAGTAACAGGCCAAACAGAACTACTTTGATCAAAATGTCTGCACAGCTTTCAGATGGGTGTTGGACTGAGGTTCAGTAAGGGGCCATAAATATTCTCCATTGGTGAATATACGAGTGACGATTGAATATTTTGTTATCTAGATGCAATCCTGTCACTGCTTAAATAACCGTCCTTGGGACTGCAGTGTTGTTCATCCATGAATGGTAACGAGGATTATACGAATTTCGTGGCAGTGGGATACGTAGTCTCAGAAGATAGAGGAGAAGTGCGTGCAGTTTGGAAGCAAAAATTCAAGTGACACTTGCCATGGACGTGTCGATGGGTGGCAACAAATGGCGATGGACTTCAATAAATACCGGTTTCTTATGGGATGTATCTACAAGGTGACGTTGTCTAATCTTCTAGTCACAATTTTTTTTTTTAAATTATATTGCACTGAGAAATGAAGTTAAATTTTGAATTTTGATGAAATTGAAGTGCATGGGTTTATAGCCTGAGAATACTTTCAAAAAATGAAATGGTTTAGAATTTTGATGAAATTGAAGTGGATGGTGTTTGAAGTTCCAACGACTTAATCTCATTGTTCTATTTAAGATTTTCCATAACGACTTAATCTCATTGTTCTATTTAAGATTTTCCATGATAGTACATAGCCTGAGAATACTTTTAAAAATTAAATGGTTTTCTTTAATGACTCCTAATAATGGACATCGTCATTTTTAATCACACCACATGAGGAATAATAACTTGTAGAATTGGGTGAACTACCTTTGTCTTTAGCATTGTCTCTTCGTTCCTGATTTCTGCTGAATGAAAGACTTGGTAAGGTATGGATGAATGATTGTACACAGCTAAGAACACACTGAGAGGTAGAGTTTCATATCTGTATATTGTAATATGCTGAGGCCGACTAGTTTAGTTGTTTTACATTTTTTATAATAACACTATAATTTGATTGAAGTAATAGAAGTCAGCTTCTAACATTCAATTCACATCCAATTTGTATGAGCACTTTGTGTGTTGTTGTGTGTATTATTAAGCAAGAGGCCCCTCGTTGGGACTTGAAGTGTAAATATAAGAGACTTTGGCTTTGTCTTCTTGTCAAGTGCAAATATAAGAGACATTGAAAATGAGAGAATATATATTTATTTTAGTGTTTGTGAACTAACATTTTTAAAAAGCATATTGATAAACGAAATAATAATAATATATTTTTTCATAAAACTTATTTTAATAGTTTTTTAGGATAAGGATCGATTTTCTAATGATGAAGTTTATCAGATACATAAAGATGCAAGATACATAAAGATGCAAGATGCTTTATGAAGATGTTTTTGCCAGTGTAACCATTTTTCTAAGTGGATGTTTTTGTTAGTGTGTATCTTTTTTAGATCTTCTGCTTTTGTTCTTCAACAAACTGGTTTTGGTTCTCTTTTTGTTTTCAGGGAGGGTGGTGTTATAGTATTTTAAGAAATATCTAAAAATTTTGAGAAATTTAAAAGGCGTGAGTTTTTCACTTCATCCCAAAATCCTGTCTTTTTTGAAATTTTGTAAATAGTTATGTTACAACTCAAGGCATATATAACTCAAGGTTCATCATATTATATTCAACTCAAGCGGAAATGGCGTTGACCTCCGCTAGTATCTTACTACTATCTTTAAGGATTTTATAATGTGTGGATAGCCATGTTTGTTTATCTTTTGGAGGCCTCTTTTTTGTAAAACTAATTTATCTTTAAAGATCTAAAGTAAGGATTTAAGACTTATATAGTTGTAGTCATTATCATGAGAATAAAAGTCATAATCTTTTGTCATAATCATGTCGATTCTCGAGCAATGCCAAAAAAAGATTGACTTAAAAGTCATAGTATTTTTACATAATCATGTAGATATAGTTGTAGTTATTATTATGCAAAAGTCAGTGTTTTTACATAATCATGTTGATTCTCAAGCAATATTATGGCATTTTTAAAACAAGAGCCAGGAGGTGGCAATGTCCTCGACAAAAACTAGAGCTATTGAATGAAAAATCTACAAGAAAAACAAGTGAATTTACTCAATAATAATATGGTTATGACATTTTATCTTTATAAAAATATTAAATTTAAAACAATCAATTAAAATAAATATAAAAAATAATAACAATTTATTTAAAAAATCAAGAATTATATTATATGATATTTTTTTTCCAGTGGAAAAAAGCATACTATTTATATTCAAATTGAAAAAAAATAGTACATGATGGATTGGTCCATAGATAAGCATTAGTTCACACAACATGCTTACATGAGATACCAGGCATGTCGAAACAGTCCAGTCAAACATCCATTCAGTGATGATCATTAGTACATAGAAAACCCATATACAAAAGTGTCAAAAATCACATCTGGCCAAAATATCTCCCAATATCTAACTAGTCGAAGAAAAAAAGAGAACCCTGATCAAGGAACGCATCTTCAAATTATTCTGCCCAGAAGAGATATCCAACATCCCCAGAAAGTGCTTGCTTGGATAAAACATCAGCATCCTGATTGTGTTCCCTATATATGTGTTTGATATCAAAGTCCATAAATTTGAGCATCTCAGCCTTAATCCTGCAGCACCAATGAGTCAGAGAAATGATTTGTAACTTATAATCACCCAACACCCATTTGATCGTAACCCTGGAATCGCCAAATAATTTAATTCTTGGGAAACCAAAAAGATTTGCCAGACGAATAGAAGCCCACAGTGCCAATAGTTCAGCTTTCATGCTAGTGCCTGTTCCACAATGGAGTCGAAAGGTGAAATAATGTTCCTGGTTAATAAAAAAATTTCCACATGCTGCACACTGCCCCAATGCCGCTGCACCATCAAAAAAGATGATGAGATCATTGAATCTTGGTCTGAAGGTACCAGTAATCCTATGTTTGGATATTTTCTTCAAATGTATATTTGGTATATATTGTTGCAAAATCACAGCAAGAACTTTATCAGTACTAGCCACCTGATCATCAAATATACACATGTTCCTCATTCCCTAGATTGCCCAGGGAACATAAATCGGAAGTGTATGATGTTCACTACAATTTTGTTGCCAAATTCTTAAACTTGAAGTAAAATCACCCTGTGTAACGTCTCCCCTATTATGTGAGTTACTGAAGTAGTAGTTTTAAAGAAAAATAAATTCTCACCATAGTTCCATGAGTAAAACAATGATTTAAAAAAAAAACGTTCGTCATGCATCATCAATTCTACCTATGAGACATTCTAACATTCTACATAACCAATTAAAACTCTCATAAGACCCATGAGGAGCAACACATATAAACAATCCAAGTTATCATGACTACACCATAAAGGGGACCCTTATTAATCGAACGCATGAGACTACAAATCAACTACTCTACCATGATAGCTTCATGCAAGGTTTAAACATAATATGAGGAAACCAAACGAAACAATAGTGCATAACCAACATTTTACAAAGTAGCATTCGACACGACCAACCATCATAACCATCATTATCATACAAGAGAGAGACGATATTTCACGTGGTTCGCCCAGGAGGGGCTACGTCCACCAAAGCGGGTCATGTCTTATTATTATTCACCAATTCAAGGGTTACAATCTGCCATATAACAATGGCTTTCCTCTTGCTCGGGTTTCTCTTTTAGATAGAGAGCATATTCAACATTTCCAAAGATCTCTCTTTAGACAATACCGGAGTTTTGCCAAGTCTATGTATGTAATAGCTTATTACATATTAAAAACAATATCTTTGAATCAACTATGAAGTAGAATATCCACGACAACGTATGTCCATTACATAAATCGAGATACAACATATAATATCTTCATAACGAAAGGAAAATGGGGATCGAACTCACCTATAGAGCCGTCCCCTCCCACACGAATTCACAGTAATAAACATTCCCTAATCAACCCAAGGATGGCAGCATACCAATACATAATTAAGGTAATGCAGATGAGCAACGATAGATTTTTACACATAACTAAACCATACTTCATACAAGGGTTATCCACTGATCAGATCCTAACTGTATCTGAATTAATCATGGCAGCAATGTACATAAAGGAATGACAGAGATAATGCTATAATGGAATTATGCAGAATATTAACTTCTGTTTGGTTCTTTTTCTTTTCCAGGCATTCCATCCAAACGGAAAGGCAGAGTATAAAACTATGCTATGAGGACTGGGATCATTCATGCTATCCTACCAAACATAAATCAAAATGTAACATAACCCTGGATGCGTTTTTGCATGAGCATGGATCTATTTGTTCACTACGGAATGCAGGGAAAACCCCATAAAATATAAGCCCTAAACGCTAAAAGAAAAACTGTGAATGAAAAGCGTCTTCATCGAATATGTGTGCAGACGTTAATAAATACCATATGTAAATATTCCCAACAAGGGACATAAAGTGAATTGTTATTTACATAATGAAATAAGATACTGGCAACACCCCACGAACCTGATTCCATAGTGTGCGAATTGGGCGTGAGTCAATAATCCCTAAAGATCAACCCTCAAGTTTTCTTTATGATTACAATGCGCAAATAAATAAAAGACATTTGTGCGTGTGTGGGTTGATTCTCAGCCGAGATTATCCTTCGTAAGTAACAACCATAACTATATATATCAGAGAGAGTGCTACAAACTCGCAGAACTCTGCCACGAGTTCATGGTAGCCGAGGTATATATACTGGGATCTTATTTTTCGTGCAGCATAAAATATAACCCAGGCAGAGAAGATCGCAATTAGGTGAGGGTAAACAATTTAAAAAAATCAACAAGACGCACCAGGGATGAACCCTGTGTCAAAGCAGTGCCAATGTATTCCGACATTGTGCAGACAACAAAACACGTAAAGGATACTGAAGTTATAAAGGAGTCGAAACAAGGCGCAATCAGTTCCCTAGTTTGGGATCGGGCTTCTGAAAATGTACCATTTCATCCGCTAACTTATCATAACTTATCAACAAGAAAAGCTACAGGAAGGATATATCTTAGAAATAGCGAACGATAACATCCACAGAGGCAACAAGTGTGACAGTTTTCACGAAACTGGGCAACGCTATGACTGTGGGAAAAACTCAGATCCAGATCTATATATATGAACCCGAAATTTCTCATAGATCAAGCTAATTCGATTACAGAACTGTACACAAAATACAGAGATAGCAAAGGAATCGATCTTCCTATCATCAATAGATACAGAGAGGAAAAAAAATAATCTATACACTAAAGCTATCACTCGGAGATCATTTCTCAGCATACGGGAAAGAGAGAGTTCAATGGCGTAAACCATAAACATCTATATTTCCATACATGAAAATCATATTCATAAAACAAAAACGTGATCCACAGGGATCGAGCTCTCTTACGAGCTATCCCTTCCTAAAGTTATCTGCGCAACCCTTAAACAAAATACCTGAATGCCGTTTGGACTCCACGAATCCATCCTCTTACTGCCATCGACGTCCCTACAGACCCTGCTAAAAGTGGAGAGATCCAGCCACAAGATCATCATTGCAGCCCCCTTCCTCAACAACGGATGTTCTCTTTTATCGCAGGGGCCCCCTCCCAATTCCCTTTCTCTTAGATCCATACAACCTTGAACACTATCAGTCATCAGTTTCCCCTGCCGCCTGCCCCCTTCTATTCCTTCCTCGATGTAAATATAAAACTTCTTCTCTCGATCCGTCCGCCAAAATGTCTTGCTGTCACAATTAGTTCCCCACCGAGCCTTCGGAGATCAGCTCTCCGCCAGCAAGACGAAAACCCCGATTTGTCGATACTTGCTCATAACTACTAGGAGGGCAACTCTAGACGAACAAGGGGTGTGGCGCGTCCACCACTCAGATCACTCCGTCCTAGTATCACTCTGCTCAACCATTAATTCGAGATTTATATCCAAGATGATTTAATAGGTATTATATGAATATGATTAACCTTCTCTCAAACTTCTACAACGGTTGAGTATATTTACTCACACTTCAAACTTTAAGCATTAGACACTTGGAAGAATTAAGTAAAGAGGTTACTTCTACCTCGGGTACATCACCCATGAATATTTCTAGGAGATTATACTACTCGAGCATGCCCTTCTCACAAGTCGTCGAGAAGTTACTACTTTACTTATCTTATGGGATTTTTGTCTTTCCTTTATTATTTTTTGTCATTTTAAATCTATTTATATTTTCCTACTTTCAAGGATCTTATTATAGAATAGTGTCTTCTTATAGGACCTTAATACTCGATGACTGTCCCACCGTATCATTTTCCTCATAATCAACATATTTAATCATACAAATTATTCTTTATAATGTGATTTTACACTTTACTCTTAAGAAGTATTCTTCATCTCTCCTTGATCTTAAAGTATTATTTTAAGAAAAGCTTTTGGCTTTCTTCTTGTAGCTTGCATCTTTGTTAAAGCTAGAAGTGATACTTAACGGTAGTTAAGATAATTACTATTAATCATTAACTAAAGAAAATAGGGCCCAACAACTTACTTAGATACCTGCAGTGAATAGTGAGTTTCATGAAGGTGCTTCTTAAGACTACTATAACTTAAGTTAAATACTTAAGACTAAGTTTAACCATTCATGGCCTCCAAGCCATTTCCTCTCCCCTTTAATGCATTTAGTTACTCATCGTTAGTTGCGTTTCCTTTTAGTCTCCTAAAGAACTCCTTGGCACTTGATGCCAAGATTTTAAAGACGATTATGATCATTAGGATATCTTATTTCTCTTAAGTAACGAAAGTAGTTACTTAGGGTAGTTGCTTAACCTCATGTAGGATTATTTAGTAAGAACCATCTTTACTCTAGTGATTGGGTCTTAAGAATTTCCTACAAGCTTGCAATGTGGAGGGATATCACATCCTCTTCCCCTTTAAGCTAACACCGTCCTCGGTGTTCACTCTTCTCTTGGAGTAATCATTTGTACCACAAAACTGGAATTCAAAAGAACAATGTTTAGTAACGACTTGTCGTCAACTTCATAATCAAACTCAGAAACATAAATCATGTGTTCTTTATTGCGCATATCACTTGCAATATTTAGAATAGATCTAGCGTTCCATGATTGTATACTGTTTGACAAAATCAATGAACAGCATTCACTTGATCCAAGAAATTCTTGCCTAACATCTTAGTGCTCAAACAGCAATCCTTTCTCTCATGCCTTGCCTAACACCTTAGTGCTCACGCAGCAAACATTTCTCTCATGTTTTGCCTAACACCTTAGTGCTCACACAGCAAACATTTCTTTCATGTCTTGCCTAACACCTTAGTGCTCACGCAGCAAACATTTCTCTCATGTTTTGCCTAACACCTTAGTGCTCACACAGCAAACATTTCTTTCATGTCTTGCCTAACACCATAGTGCTCACGCAGCAAACATTTCTCTCATGTATACTAAGCAGCGTCCTGCCTCCCACATATACATTTTCTTATAGCTTGCCTAGGTCTTACAGCCAGCCGATTCTCCGAGAATCCTAGTGGCTGTTCAATCCCTGATTTTTGGGAGTATTTCAATGCCATTACCACACTCTTTCCATAATTCCCCTCAAGCCTTCTCGCTTGAGTCCCGGAATTTATTTTCCCCAAGTCGCCTTGCTTGAGTCTAGAAAAATCTCTTTCAATTTAATCAATTTATTTCGTCACATTACATTCTGTAACCGTACGATTACTCTGACCATTTAAGTCTATATCTTTATTCAATCAATAATTATCACACTTAACGAATGAATAACACTTATGATGTGGATCTTAAATCCTCATCCCATGATTTTTACCATGCATAATATTTATGCTCTTGCATTTTCACAAGCTTCACAGGAATTTCACCATCTGCCAAATTTCACTTGTTAGTATCACTTTATACACAAAATCAAATATTGTAAGAAGATCCCTTCCTTTAAACCGAAAATCATCTTTCTTAATAAAATATCCATATGTGATCATCTAAAGTGTCATTTCCTACTACACATAACTAGCTTATAAGACTTCATAATGCTTTGAACACGATATAACATTCTTTCTATGATGATCTATGGACATTATGATCATTTAACCTCGAACTTTAGCTTTCACTATTTCAACAAAATTCCTATTTTAGTTATACAACCCTTTTGGTATACCCTAACATCATATAGGGATAACCAATTGTCTAAACAAACTTACATACCTTATACAGATAACCATGTACCTTTGTATAAGTGACCGCATAGCTCACCTTCATCTGCCGAGGTTCTAGTTTACTTGTATCATCACGTATTAGTATTATACTTGAATTGATATATATATATCCCACATTTACCCATTGATGGGTGTCAGGCAGTGATGTGTGGAAAAATAACATTTGTTCGACCACAACATTCACAGTGTTAGTCGTATAACTGTAATTAAATCATAAGACCATTGCATATATAATATATGTTCAAACATCATTTTTACTTGTTTCATAAAGCTTATACCTCGATTACTGTCTCAAAGATTACTTCTGATCTACCCTGCAAATTCCATGTCATCAATTGTTTTCCTCCACACATAAAAAAATAAAAACAGTCATTCTTTGTGGCAACATAAGGACGCCAGAAGATTACAGCATCCTACTAACCTATATTTATTTCGTGTTGGGTCTAGGTTTCCAATAATTCTATCCCTTAACAAACTAATCAATTTGAGAAAACATATAGTTGTACATGGATAAAAATAAAAGTATTACTATTACTCATTGTTTTCCCACGTCTATCTTAGTAGAAATTACTGAAATAAGAGGTATATATAAAAGGTACTCATGCATTCTCATATTAACTGTTTAATATTCACATGTATATGTAATTATAACCATTTTCCTTTTGTTGCACCTATATGTAAGGGTACGAGCATGCTTCAATGTCAACAAAAATCGTAATATAATTACTTATCCTATACAATTACATACTAGAATGAAATTGATTAGCAAGGAGATTATTAACCTTTTTTTTCTCCTTGCTAATCTCACAATCTCCTAGTCATAGAAACTCCACACCAATTAAAGTTAATTTTCTTGTTTAAAAGAAACCAGACATCCTAGTCTAGCCAAACTATACTTCTTATGGGATAAAACAACAACTTAACATTACATAATTATGCTTCCCTCACAACTAGAAATGTTAAAATCACAATGACTCCTCCTGCAGCATGCACCTTTACAGATTTTACTACTAAGGTCAACCTCATTATAAATTTATAAACTTTCTTATTTAAGGTGACTCATATGTAAACAGAACCTGATCGTTCCTTACATAGTTCAAAACCCAATACTGAATCAAACTATCAAATCTTTAATGGACCTTTTTCATAAAGACTTACTTCTGATCTGAACTTAATGGATCTTTTAACAGATCTAAGTTGCTTACATTTCTCATATTTGGAAATCTAGACTATTGGTCAATCAAGTTTACTTAGTTATCTCAGGTCAACCAAATTAAGAGACTTCCTTAGCCTATAAACTTCACTGTGAAATAGCTAGGATAACTTCCAATACGTGCTTTTACTCTACTTACAAGTACCCATTTCATAAGGACTTAACTCCAATAATCTTAACTAATTTAAAAGAGTACTTTCTTGTCATTCAATGAAACTAATTGTAAAGGTGAGGAGATATTCACCGTCTAGTGTTATCCATAGGAGATCATTCAAATGAACTTATGTATTGTTCACAAATAGATACTCTAATTATAACTTTTCAGTAAACTCATACGTACTTACTTGTAATTTCAAGAAGTTTTGTCGCTTACCTCTCGACGATTCTTTGGAAGGGAACATTTTATTCTTGGCTTATAGAATGCAGCTCCTTTTCTAGTCCGATCAACTTATTTTTGTTCTTCTCCAATTGAACTTAATAAGCCCAATGTTTGCAACCTGTGCTCTAGCGGAAGAAGCCTGAAGTCGAACTTGGAGATTCATTTTTCCCCTCCTCGGGCACAATCCATGCATCCAAAATGAAACACACATAACTGATTAGTCAACTTAACAACCTTCATACTTACTTATCGCATGTTGAGCTCATTAGGTCCAAGTGTTGTAACCTAATGCTCTGATACCATATGTAACGTCTCCCCAATTATGTGAGTTACTGAAGTAGTAGTTTTAAAGAAAAATAAATTCTCACCATAGTTCCATGAGTAAAACAATGATTTAAAAAAAAAACGTTCGTCATGCATCATCAATTCTACCTATGAGACATTCTAACATTCTACATAACCAATTAAAACTCTCATAAGACCCATGAGGAGCAACACATATAAACAATCCAAGTTATCATGACTACACCATAAAGGGGACCCTTATTAATCGAACGCATGAGACTACAAATCAACTACTCTACCATGATAGCTTCATGCAAGGTTTAAACATAATATGAGGAAACCAAACGAAACAATAGTGCATAACCAACATTTTACAAAGTAGCATTCGACACGACCAACCATCATAACCATCATTATCATACAAGAGAGAGACGATATTTCACGTGGTTCGCCCAGGACGGGCTACGTCCACCAAAGCGGGTCATGTCTTATTATTATTCACCAATTCAAGGGTTACAATCTGCCATATAACAATGGATTTCCTCTTGCTCGGGTTTCTCTTTTAGATAGAGAGCATATTCAACATTTCCAAAGATCTCTCTTTAGACAATACCGGAGTTTTGCCAAGTCTATGTATGTAATAGCTTATTACATATTAAAAACAATATCTTTGAATCAACTATGAAGTAGAATATCCACGACAACGTATGTCCATTACATAAATCGAGATACAACATATAATATCTTCATAACGAAAGGAAAATGGGGATCGAACTCACCTATAGAGCCGTCCCCTCCCACACGAATTCACAGTAATAAACATTCCCTAATCAACCCAAGGATGGCAGCATACCAATACATAATTAAGGTAATGCAGATGAGCAATGATAGATTTTTACACATAACTAAACCATACTTCATACAAGGGTTATACACTAATCAGATCCTAACTGTATCTGAATTAATCATGGCAGCAATGTACATAAAGGAATGACAGAGATAATGCTATAATGGAATTATGCAGAATATTAACTTCTGTTTGGTTCTTTTTCTTTTCCAGGCATTCCATCCAAACGGAAAGGAAGAGTATAAAACTATGCTATGAGGACTGGGATCATTCATGCTATCCTACCAAACATAAATCAAAATGTAACATAACCCTGGATGCGTTTTTGCATGAGCATGGATCTATTTGTTCACTACGGAATGCAAGGAAAACCCCACATTAGAGAAATTTTGAGGTCAAAAAAAGGCCTCAAAACAAAGAAAATGTACTATAAAAAACAACCAATCACATTCTAGTAGATGACATCATCCCCCTTGGTGAGGTGGCATTGCATGAGTTAAGAATGCTTATTTGTCAAATTTTCTATGGTGGTTGAAAACACATAGTTAACCAAGGTAGTGGTGTAAGTAACTTTAAGTCATAAAGTAAAGTACTCACAATGATAGTCTTTTCATAAAATAATATTATTGTCATTTTCAAGTAAAGTACTAATGATGAATGTCTTTTCACACTTTCTCATAAAATAATATTATTGTCATTTTCAAGTGAAGTACTCTTAATTCATAAAGAAAGTCCTTTCACATTTTTTTATAAAATAATATATTATTATTTTTATGTTTTTAATTTTAAATTATATATTCACTCCATTCTATTTAATAACATAATATCAAACTAATAAAGAATAATAATAGATTTAATAAATAATAATAATAATGCAATGTGGATTATAATAATATTATTAACATTTTACATGTAAATAAATTCTCAATTAAATTACATTATATTAAATTCATGAGAAAAGTAATAAATATAAAAAGTCAACATAAAATTAAAAAAAAAACTCTTAAAATATTTATTATTATTTAATTTCATTTGCAAGTTCAAGACAAATAAATGTTAAAGGACAATAAATTTTTGGGAATTTACAATGAATCTTAGTCACATCAATGTAGACTTATTTTATTAATTTTATTTCTAGTGAATTTTGAAAAGCAACTCAACCATGGTTATTTATATTGTGCATAGAAAATAGTGTGGGAGGTGACTTGTCATATATACCTACCCCATAAAACCCCCAATTCATAATATTTTAATATATCTCATATTTTTGTAGTACATCTCTTAGGAGGCCCTTTTTTGACCTCAAAATCTCTCTAATGTAAAATATAAGCCCTAAACGCTAAAAGAAAAACTGTGAATGAAAAGCGTCTTCATCGAATATGTGTGCAGACGTTAATAAATACCATATGTAAATATTCCCAACAAGGGACATAAAGTGAATTGTTATTTACATAATGAAATAAGATACTGGCAACACCCCACGAACCTGATTCCATAGTGTGCGAATTGGGCGTGAGTCAATAATCCCTAAAGATCAACCCTCAAGTTTTCTTTATGATTACAATGCGCAAATAAATAAAAGACATCTGTGCGTGTGTGGGTTGATTCTCAGCCGAGATTATCCTTCGTAAGTAACAACCATAACTATATATATCAGAGAGAGTGCTACAAACTCGCAGAACTCTGCCACGAGTTCATGGTAGCCGAGGTATATATACTGGGATCTTATTTTTCGTGCAGCATAAAATATAACCCAGGCAGAGAAGATCGCAATTAGGTGAGGGTAAACAATTTAAAAAAATCAACAAGACGCACCAGGGATGAACCCTGTGTTAAAGCAGTGCCAATGTATTCCGACATTGTGCAGACAACAAAACACGTAAAGGATACTGAAGTTATAAAGGAGTCGAAACAAGGCGCAATCAGTTCCCTAGTTTGGGATCGGGCTTCTGAAAATGTACCATTTCATCCTCTAACTTATCATAACTTATCAACAAGAAAAGCTACAGGAAGGATATATCTTAGAAATAGCGAACGATAACATCCACAGAGGCAACAAGTGTGACAGTTTTCACGAAACTGGGCAACGCTATGACTGTGGGAAAAACTCAGATCCAGATCTATATATATGAACCCGAAATTTCTCATAGATCAAGCTAATTCGATTACAGAACTGTACACAAAATACAGAGATAGCAAAGGAATCGATCTTCCTATCATCAATAGATACAGAGAGGAAAAAAAATAATCTATACACTAAAGCTATCACTCGGAGATCATTTCTCAGCATACGGGAAAGAGAGAGTTCAATGGCGTAAACCATAAACATCTATATTTCCATACATGAAAATCATATTCATAAAACAAAAACGTGATCCACAGGGATCGAGCTCTCTTACGAGCTATCCCTTCCTAAAGTTATCTGCGCAACCCTTAAACAAAATACCTGAATGCCGTTTGGACTCCACGAATCCATCCTCTTACTGCCATCGACGTCCCTACAGAACCTGCTAAAAGTGGAGAGATCCAGCCACAAGATCATCATCGCAGCCCCCTTCCTCAACAACGGATGTTCTCTTTTATCGCAGGGGCCCCCTCCCAATTCCCTTTCTCTTAGATCCATACAACCTTGAACACTATCAGTCATCAGTTTCCCCTGCCGCCTGCCCCCTTCTATTCCTTCCTCGATGTAAATATAAAACTTCTTCTCTCGATCCGTCCGCCAAAATGTCTTGCTGTCACAATTAATTCCCCACCGAGCCTTCGGAGATCAGCTCTCCGCCAGCAAGACGAAAACCCCGATTTGTCGATACTTGCTCATAACTACTAGGAGGGCAACTCTAGACGAACAAGGGGTGTGGCGCGTCCACCACTCAGATCACTCCGTCCTAGTATCACTCTGCTCAACCATTAATTCGAGATTTATATCCAAGATGATTTAATAGGTATTATATGAATATGATTAACCTTCTCTCAAACTTCTACAACGGTTGAGTATATTTACTCACACTTCAAACTTTAAGCATTAGACACTTGGAAGAATTAAGTAAAGAGGTTACTTCTACCTCGGGTACATCACCCATGAATATTTCTAGGAGATTATACTACTCGAGCATGCCCTTCTCACAAGTGGTCGAGAAGTTACTACTTTACTTATCTTATGGGATTTTTGTCTTTCCTTTATTATTTTTGTCATTTTAAATCTATTTATATTTTTCTACTTTCAAGGATCTTATTATAGAATAGTGTCTTCTTATAGGACCTTAATACTCGATGACTGTCCCACCGTATCATTTTCCTCATAATCAACATATTTAATCATACAAATTATTCTTTATAATGTGATTTTACACTTTACTCTTAAGAAGTATTCTTCATCTCTCCTTGATCTTAAAGTATTATTTTAAGAAAAGCTTTTGGCTTTCTTCTTGTAGCTTGCATCTTTGTTAAAGCTAGAAGTGATACTTAACGGTAGTTAAGATAATTACTATTAATCATTAACTAAAGAAAATAGGGCCCAACAACTTACTTAGATACCTGCAGTGAATAGTGAGTTTCATGAAGGTGCTTCTTAAGACTACTATAACTTAAGTTAAATACTTAAGACTAAGTTTAACCATTCATGGCCTCCAAGCCATTTCCTCTCCCCTTTAATGCATTTAGTTACTCATCGTTAGTTGCGTTTCCTTTTAGTCTCCTAAAGAACTCCTTGGCACTTGATGCCAAGATTTTAAAGACGATTATGATCATTAGGATATCTTATTTCTCTTAAGTAACGAAAGTAGTTACTTAGGGTAGTTGCTTAACCTCATGTAGGATTATTTAGTAAGAACCATCTTTACTCTAGTGATTGGGTCTTAAGAATTTCCTACAAGCTTGCAATGTGGAGGGATATCACACCCTGTCTCCAGACAGTGCAAATTTTCAGATTGTTACAAATCTTTCCCCAAATGTATAATGTGAAGGTACAATCCATGAACAGATGTGTTGCATTTTTTGTCCAATTTTTGCAAAGCGGACATCTACTAGGACCATACCAACCTTTTCTTTCCAAATTGTCCCAGGTTTTCAATCTATCCATTAGAACAAACCAAAGAAAACATTTTATTTTCAGTGGTACTTTCCATGTCCAAATAAGTTTATACCACCACTGCTTTGGAAAGATGCATCTCCTCTTGATGATAGATTTGTAGGTAGAATTTGTTGTAACCATACCTGTGCTCTCATTTCCCTTCCAGATAAGGATGTCCTCTTCATCTTTCAACCTGCACCCAGTCGAATTGATGGTGTTGTTATATCTATCCCATTCTGCAGCCCATTCACCCAATAAACCGAGTGCATCCCCACTGTACCAATATGTCCCAGGTCCTCGATTCTGTACACTATCAAGAGTAACAAAACCGGCTCTATTCAAAAATCCTCTCAGAGCAAGTGAAAGCATATAATCATCACCCAGGCCAAAGATAGGATCAGTGCCAATGGATATCTCTTTCCCATTCCCAATTTGCCAGCAAATATCAAGTGCCAACCATTTGTACACATTTAAAAAACCTCTCCACAGTGGTGATATACCCCAGCAGATCTTCTTTGGTGTTTTAAACCAATGTGAAATTTTCATTTTAATGTATTTGCAATGGACCACTTTAGACCACAGAGTGTTCCCAAACAGGGCGCGCCAAAAACTCTTAAGTCTAAGAGCTTCACTAAAGGCCTGCAAATATTTTATACCCTAGCCACCTGCGCTAGTTGGAAGAGATAGCATCTCCCAACCAACCATAACAAGGCCACCCGACCTGAGTTTACCCGACCACAGGAAGTTGAATATCAATTTTCTGATCAAATTGATAATGTACTTTGGAACAGGAAGCATGGAGAACCAATACACAGGAATGCTGGATAAAACCGCCTTGACTAGTGTCAATTTTCCACCTATAGACAGTAGCCGATAAGCCCAATGTGAAATCCTATTTTCCAATTTTCTAATAAGCCAAAACCAGTCTTTTATATAATACCCGCTTGGTTTAAGAAAGAAACCAAGGTATGTTAGGCCATCACAAGCCGCTTCCCATTTATAAGGCAGTAGACTCAGAATCTCATTCATCCGGATCTCATCAACAAAGAAATGAAATAAAGTAGTCTTTCGAAGACTAATTTTCATACCTAACGCCTTAAAAAACAGCTCCAAAATCCCATTAATCGATCTCCATTCAGAAATAGAGTCACTTCCAGCCAAGAGGACATCATCAACAAAAAGAGAGTGAGTAATCTGAAGTAGCCTGCTGATCTTCAGTCCATTAATATACCCATCTAATTTAGCTTTCTTAATCATAAGACTCAATCCCTCAATCACAAGAAGGAACGGGAGGGGGGACAATGAACACCCCTGCCTGATACCTTTGCTACAACTAAAGAATCCCGAGGAATGACCATTCACAAGAACTGCAATATTCATAGTACAAACACAAGCCATGATCCATCTAATGACAGTAGCCGAAACCCCAATCTGTATCAGGATGAGTCTCAAAAAGTCCCAGTTTACTCGATCATAAGCTTTTTCCAATTCTATCTTTAGGATAAGTGCCTTCTGCTTCCTCTTCTTAACCGAATGCATAAGTTCCTGTGTAATACCCACCGCATCATGGATTTGTCTACCTTCTAAAAACCCAAATTGTTCAGGAGAAATCTTCTCAGACAGTATGGGCTTAAGTCTTTCTGCAATGATCTTAGATATAATTTTATAAATTAAGTTACACAATGCAATTGGTCTAAACTCCCCAAAGGTCTTGGGATCACTGACTTTAGGAATAAGAGTCACAAAAGTGGCATTAAGTGCCCCACTAATGTAGCCAGTGCTTCTGGAAAAATCAACCATTCTCAATATATCACCACCCATGATGTCAAAAAAATGGATGAACAGTTCCACTGTCCACCCATCAGGTCCAGGGCACTTCTCCTTTTTAAAACTTTTTAAGGTATCCTCAACTTCTTTCAAAGTGACCTCCCTTTCTAAAATCTCAGCCTCAGCATCATTGAAGAATTTTGAAAAATGCTTAACCACTGTAAGTTGTGAATGTAGATCACAAAAACCTTCATCAGTGTAGATGTCCCTGAAAAAGTGCTTTGCCCCCACCTGTATAGCATTCTCACTTGATAATGTATTTCCATTTGTGTCCTCCAATTCCCAAATGGTCTTTTTATTTCTTCTCGCCGATGCAAAAGAGTGGAAAAATCTAGTATTACTATCCCCCTCTTTTATCCATAGAGCTCTACTCTTAAGCCTCCATTCTTTTTCTTCCCTAAGTAATAATGCCTCTTTCCGAGCCTCAAGGTCTTTTAAATTCTCTTGTTCCCCCTGATCAAAAGGAGACAAACATTGGCTGGAGTATAGAGCCTGTAGTTTCTCATCAATCTCCCTCAATTCTTTCTGATCAAACAATTTCTTATGGTGAATCCATTGAGAAACAAATTGCTTCAGTTCCTGCAGTTTTTTGCAAAGTAGATCCACACGGTTCAACTCAGAATCCATAGTTAAACCAGCCCAAAAATCTCTAACATTAATACAAAATGCCTCATCTGCAAGCCAAGAGTGGTTAAACTCGAAATGTGTTTTTCCTTTCTGTGCCCAGTTTCCTAACTGTAGAAAAACGGGCCAGTGGTCTGAGATTTTATCTTTCCCAACCCAGGAGCGATATAAGCCACAAGAGTTCAAAAATGGTGTCTTAACTAGAAACTTGTCAAGTCTCTTCATGATATTTTGTGAACCTGAACGGCCATTTGTCCAGGTGGGCTGGAAAACAGTGTCACACACATCAACCAAATCGAACTTTTGGAGTAGTTGGGAGAAATAATCAGCCATGGTATCAAGAATAGCATCTTTCCCCCATATCTCACTGGCCAACCTAGTAAAATTCAAATCCCCTCCGACTATCAAATGTTCAATATCCAGAAGAATGTACAACAGTCTTTTGTTCCATGACCTCACCATAAGATTGGAATTGATTCACAATCGCCAAAACCTCGGTCATAAACTCATTATTTTGTTTCATTTTCTTTCATCTTGAGATTTTCAAATTGAAGTCGAAGGGTTTGGATTCTTACCATTTTGACTCTTTCAGTGCCTTTGTATGCAGATGCTAGAAGATTCCAAGCATTATGTGCGCTATTGGCTCCCAATATCCATTAGAAAATAGATTCCTCGCTGCATCTTTGGATCAACCATTTTGCAATCAGATATGTCTCTCTCTACGAGCGTCAAGTGCATTCTTCTAGGCATTAGACATAGCGTCCAGAGCAGTTGTATTCGGTTCTATGAAATCATTTTCAACCATGTCCCAACATTTGTTGAGATCGAGAAACGTCTTCATCTCGATTGACCAAAATTCATAGTTGGTGTCGGTCAACATGGGAGCCTGCATCTGCTTCAAATTTGGGCTAGTAGAGTTGGTAGTAGCCATCTTCTTATGACTCTTCACACATGATCAAACTGGATCTGATACTAAATCTAGTGTTTTTACAATATGTCATAGCTTCTGGGAGCATGACAGTGCGACTACAAAAAGTGTATAAGGAAAGAGAGGCTATCGCAATTCACTTGGAGGATTGTCGTGGCATTGGTGACACTGTCACAGTTCTCGAATGGGTAGGGCGCTACACTGTTGTAACAAAGGTAAAAAAAATGCTTATGTGCAGGTGTTCTCCACATTGTGAAGAAGATTCACACCAATGTGCTCTCAATTATCCCATCCAATGAACTCCATTGGATCCAATTCGGATCTATGTGCTTTCCCCTCTGTGAAAAGGATTACCGAAGCAAACACACAGGACTTGGATCTGATTGGCTCTGATACCATGATAAAGTTAACAAGAGGAGCAGAAAGGACATAAAACATAGTTGGGCATATTCATTGCCTTCTCACTATTACTTGCAATTATTTGTAGATAAGCAATTACAATGTAGTTGGTTGACAAGGTCAAACCACTAACCATCAAAATAAATGCTAACTAACTAGAACTAGCCAAAGTGGACCAAAATAGACTAAATCATGATAGACTAAATCAACTACATAATCTTTCAACTAATTAATGAACGAGTGGTGGACCAGGGAGATTACATCTTCTAACAATGGCTAAGCTTTGATTTTTTCCATTATTTTGTAGGGGCCAGTTGGGCTAAGCCAAATCTCCATTCAATAAGATTGTTTGCATGCTTATTCTTCAAGCTAGCTTGATGGTTAGTTTCTATAGTCATAGTGATGGACGATGTGAGCAGGGGGAGTTGATTTTATAGTATTTCATATATATATATATATTATAACTCGTTTATAATTATATAGGTAAGCATTGGCATTATAGGCATATACACACACATAATGATGGGTTATATTTATATATAAGCGAGTATCCACACAAGATTTGGATATGCAAGATAAAGTATTGATGGTTGATCGTAAGATACATATACATACATAAATGTAAAATGATATATATGATTCATGTATAGATGTACTAGATGAGTACAAGGCATAGCTAAGGTATGTCTTATATCTCGAATCTAGTTAGGAAAATATATATGCATAATTAATGTTTTAGGCAATAATGTCTTTGGTAAATGAAACTAGGTTGTAACGTGGCTTATAGAGTTATGGAAAAATTTAATACCAAGTACTTGATATATGTGAATGTGTATAAAAAGTTTAAAATAAAAATTGCGTGTTATGGGTAAGTTACATGATCCTATAGATCATACCATTAAGTTCCTTTTCTTTTCACTACTTTTTTTTGCTAGTAATAAGAGTTTAAAAAAAAAAAAAGCTAAATCTAAAGTAATGAAGGTCACTGCACTCACACTAACTACAGGATGGAATCTTTTGGCCTCAAGCAATAACTATGTGTTTTTAAAAGTAACTCTGAGAAGTTGGAAATTATGTATCAATTAGCTTTTATATATCATATGTTTTAGATAATTTATTTTGTTTATCTTTGGATGAATCATTAAATTACTATATTTATATTATATTCAAATCAATATTATATTAAATTACTATATTTTGTATATAAATATTTTTAAGAAATTTAAAAATAAGAGTACTTTAATTTTAATTTCTCAAGTATTAAACAATAGAAAAATAAATAAAACCATCAAAAGACACTTCTTTTCATAAAAGAGTATATTTACAATTTCCCAAAATGAAGCACAAATCTCATCATAGGATTTCTTAATTTAATTGCAACAGTTGGAAAATGAATAAAACCTCTCCAACATATTGTCTCTTTGTTAAAAGATTACATTTACAGCTACAGCTTCCAAATATGAAGCTCAAAAGTCAGACTAAATGAAAAAAATCATTATTTGAAAGTAGCAAAATAAATTGAATGAACACAGAAAAACTCTGCACACTTACAATTATATTCAAAGGACTAAATGATTTTCATTCCATACATATATATATATATATATAGTGTTAGCTAATATATGCAGAGCTGTAGCTGGGTGGCTTCCAACTTAGCCTTTTGTGTAGAGATGCAAACTTTTGTGTAGAGATGCAAACAAAGAGTGGAATAAAGAGAATCTATCGTAGCTTTGTGTAAAGTTGTAAATAAATTCCCTGCCAAGCAGGGTATACAGACAATTGAAGTCTAGGACTTTGAATTTAATATAATTTCGTAGAGTAAGTAGGGAACAATAAAACTCACTGTCCACCATTCGATTTTAAATAACAACATAATGCATGTGAGGAAAGTGGAATTATGATATACAATGGAAACGATGACCTAAAATACAGCTTATACTAAGCTCTCAGTTTTTTTGACGATTTGTCGAAGCATTTAAACCACAAAATAACAGTTTCATTAATTGTAATCCCAGTCATTTATGTCAGGTACCCAGCACACAAAAATTTTGTTTTTTTGTGGATGTTCCTTATGGTGATTGAATTAGATCTCTTTCGGCGTTATCTCTTGGGATTTCATCTCTGAAATTTCTTTTCTCGGAAAAGGCATAGAAATTTCTCGAAAAAGGCATAGAAATTGTGTCCTTTGTGAATGTTTCCAGTGATGATGGAATTACATCCAAGTTTGGAGTTGTCTCTTGGGAATTCGAATAGTGATAGCCTTTTATTTTCTCACTTCTTTGAAAGAGACTTTTGCTTATGAATAAATATCACTTACTTTGAGAAAAACTTTCCACTAAATCGTCCATTTGTATTCCACCCCCTAAATTTATGAAAATCATCCCACTTTAATGCAAACCATTTTTCATAATCTAATGCATGGAATTCTTCTTATTCTATCACTATTTTATATCAGAAACCAAGTATCATATTCAGTTCTATACAAATTTTGCAAATCTCAGGAAAGTACTTCTTATTTCTAAAAAGAAATTGACAATCCAATCAAATCACTTTTGGTAATCTCGCCAACAGTATGTCGGGAAAATAGACATTATCATTCAATTGAAATTCAGAAACCAGTTTCGTGCCCAAGAAAATGACCGTAGATGCATCTTTTCATATGTTCAATGAATTATTTCAAAAGTGAGATAGAACCATCAAAAAAGTTTCTTCCCACTTTATTGAAGATTCTTCTAACAAAAGGTTGGCCTTGCGTACATCTTTCATGATTTAGTTTGCGTTCAATTTGTTGGTTTAATTTGATTGCCGTGTTTAACGTTAATGTTCAGACAAATTCACAACTATGATAGAGCTATCATGTTTTAAATTTGAAAGATTTCATAGTAAGCTCATGGCTCACCAAAATTACAGGCTTTAGTTTTGACTCCAGATAACAAAGGCAAATTAATACATATGCATTAGAGAGAGTGGGTTTATGTTCAAATGGTTTTGGTTGATTTTGACAGCAATATAAATTAAACGATTTCCATTAACTACAGTTTTATCATATAGTGGTGGCAAAAGCTGTAATGTCATATTCCAAGAGCAGGAAGGGACGGGCATGCTCCAACAGAAACGAATGGCGCAGGGCAAAAGAGTTGGGACTTTTGTACCTAAAGATACCCACTTACAAAAAGTCAACTAATAGATACAGAAATACATGAGATTCTCTCACCTTGGTGGCTTGACAACAACTCTATTTATCAGCTCCTTTTATAATAGTAGATCAACCCTTCAGCCATCTCTTCAATCAAAGCCATTCTCTGCTTCTGTAATCAAATGGATAAGAAATCCTCAGGACTCATTGTTCTGATATCCCTTCTGCTGATTTATGCTGTCAAAGCCCATGCAACAGGTAATTTATTTTACTCTAACCCTTTGTTGTACTTACCTGTCATTCCCACAAGAATTTAGGTTGAAAAAAACCGTTAGTTAAACAAACAATATCTAATTTTCTATAATTATGCAATGCAAACCATATTTAGAGAGACTTTAAAAGTTCCACAATCAGTCACCACAAAGTTAGACATGACATTGATAATTAATTTTTATCTAGAATAAAATTAAGAAGAGAACACAATGTTAGTTTCCTATTTTTCTGTAGGCACTATTTTAATCTTCCTCAGATGCAAATAGATGTGCAAAAGGCACCTCTGTCACAATATATTATTGACCCAAAAGCCAGAGCCAAGCCTGCCAGATTATTAGTCCAAGTTATCGAGCAAGATATTCAGAGGTAAAAATATAAAGCGCCATGAACCATTTTCTAACATCTATTTTGAATTCATCAGAATTAAATGGTGGAAAATATCTTTCCTGGAGAAATTTTGTCCTGGGTTTGACCTTGATACTGGTGGTTGGTATAAAGGTTTGCGGTTGGAAATTAGCCCCCTTTGCTGTCGCAAAATTTGAATGTTTTAGGACATCTTTTGTAGTTTGTGCAAAAACCATTTTTTTAAGACTTCAAACAAATTTAAATGTTTTTCGATTTCAACAAAGGAAAATATAGCATTTGTGAAAGCCAAACCTAATTCTTGAATTAAATTGTATGCATTCTCCAAACATTTTGTCAAAGAAAATTAGAGGCATTGAACGGTACAGAGTGGTCATTTGTAAGAACAGGAATCTGCGGAGGAAGCTCTGGATTGAGAGAAATCTGTGAATTTTCGTTGTCCAGGCCTCGGCCATAACTCATGCGTCCGTGGAGCATCGCCTCGGTGATCCACTGCTTGTTTCTTTGCCGAGTCTCCATATTAAATTCCTCTTTGATGTCATCATTGTCACCTTCCACATGTGGACTCCCTGCAATTCCGCACGATATGATTAAATTAATGACCATCAAAGCCATAAATCCTGCTAAATCTGCCAAGAAAGTGCAAAAGTAAAACGATAGACGATCAAATAGCCAAAAAAAAATTGCAAATTCGAGTTGAATTTGACAAAATCGTTCAAATTCAACCTGAATTAGAATAAATTTACTATTAACAATCAAATTCAACACAAATTTGCAAATCTAACATGAATTATACTCACACTGCCGAGAACATGCACTTTAGCATAAGCTTTGCAAAATTTTGAAGAATCGACATGAATTATAATAAAACGTTCAAATTCAACGCAAACTTGCAAATTTAACTTGAATTATTCTTTAATATGATGGAAACCATGCAAATTCGACATAAATTTCAACGCAAACTTGCAAATTTAACTTGAATTATTCTTTAATATGATGGAAACCATGCAAATTCGACATAAATTTGAGAACTTTTGAAAAATTCGACCTAAATTATAATAAATTTGCCAAAAATGTTCAAATTCAACGTGAATAATACCACAAAACTACCGAGAACGTCCACAGCAAACAAATTACCTTTCTCACACTTGTAACGAGTATTGCACTGTGGGCACGATTGATTTCCTTCTCGTCTCTCGTGCTCATAACAAGGTTATCGCAACCAAAGAATGCCCAGCCATAAACCAGAAAGTTCAAAAAATAGTCATGCAATCCAAAACAGACCAGAAAAATTTCGATTCCAGCCCTGAAAAAATTTATTTGATTTCCAAAACCCCCAAGCTAAAATAAAGTGCAAGCATACTCATTCAAATTGAATAAAATCAATTTATCCTTGCCTAATGCTCAACTACTGTGCATAGAAAGCATAGACCATGAAAACGAACCAAAAACTCCAGCAGGGTTGGCTTTACCCAAAGATATGGCGTTGCATGCGGAATACTTGATGAAAATACAGTATCTTCACATCAACAAGCGCAGAATCACCCGCTGCAAACTATTTTCGGCGTTTGAAGCTCGAAAATTGTTGATCCAGAGCAGATAATTAGTGGTGCACTTAGTGGAGGAGGTTTCGTAAAACCTAGGGTCGTTCCATCACCGTAAATTCCTATTAACATGCATAGCAAGGCATTAACAATTGTTCTGATCACGAAGATAAAAGGGACGATGGATAGTAGTTCGAAATCCAAAACACTATAAACATAAACCTCTAAATCATATAACACGTCACTCGGTTAAAGCACTAAATTACACAAGTTTCAATTAAATTGATTTAAAATATAGCATTTAAGTAGCCCTCTCCTTACACTGACCTGACTTGACTTGCTCGACATGACCCCTGGTGACAGAGACAAATTTTCATCAATGAGCTCCACTATTGTAACAGACAAATTTTAATTAATGAAATCCTACAGTGCCATGAATATCCTCTGGTAACTACGAAGATGAAAACAAATCTCAATAAACCTGGTTTTTCATCTTGCCTAGAGACAAATTTTAATTAATGAAATTCTACAGTGTCATGAATGTCCTCCCGTAACTACCAAGATGAAAACAGATCTCAATAAACCTGTTTTTTCATCTTGCCTGCCATGTACAGAGCCCACTCTTGTATGTTGCATATGTGGATGGATTTTTTCTTGATATGTGTATGCGGGAACCCCTAAGCTATCGATCAATTGCCGGTGCTTTAAAGGACTGCGGGTATTTTTTTCAAAACACTTTCATTAACTAGCCTCTCCTAGATCTACCCTACCGGCATTTTTTCCAAAACACCTACATTAATTAGCCTCTGCAGAGCTGATGTCAGCCCGCAGCCCCCTCTTGGGAAGCAAAAATCGAGGCTGATGTCACTATCCTGCCACCAATAAGCATTCTGAAAAATATTGATTTTAAAATTTTGAAAAAATATTAAAAAGTTTCAACTATAGATTTTCTATAGCTTGGGAAAAATTTATAGGTTTAAGACACATAATAATAGGAGTTAGACGATCCATAGATGATCCCCTTCGGGGACATAAAAAAGGCCTTTGTACATCAGAATTTTAATATTTAAAAAAAAAGGCCTCTGTACATCAGAATTTTAATATATCACTGACACACAAATTATTCAAGTGATGATAAACAACCATTTGGCAATTTAATCTTAGTAAACTTTAATGAAGTGTTACCAAATATATACCAATGTTCCATTGGCATTAGTAAATATAAAAAATTAACATGATTGACAAGCCATCAACACATTGATGACTTGTTTATAATGTTTCTCAAAATATTGACGAAACTTGTTCAACAAGCTATTGACTTTGTACCAATAGTAATAGTTACCAACATTGAGCAAAATGTTGAGCTATTTGAACTAATTGTTAATTGACACATTATCGATGTTTTAACAAGAGCCATGAGGTGGCAATGTCCCCGACATTGCCACTTGCACTGGTTGTTACCTTGGTGTGATGAAATATGCTTTAGCCATGAAGAATGCATAAAGACTTGCATGTCCATGCCAAGAATTTGATCTTTTATGTTTTCTTGAAGCTAGTGGAAATGAAATCAGTGAAATTGTTAAAATAATATGAATCAATTGTTTCTTCATTTGATAAAATAAAAATGAATTAATAAAACAAGTTCTTAACACATTCATTTGATAAAATAAACGTGAAATCAATAAAACAAGACTTCCTTTAGGTATGCAACAGAGTAATAAGCTCCTCCTCATCGTGGGAGATGTTTCCACGTTTGATGTCGGGATTGAGTTAGTTCAACCAGCATAATCTACAACTCTCTCCACTGCTTTTAACACCTAAAAAACAAAAAGAGACCTAAAAAACAAAAAAAATCCATCTGCTTAGTTAGTGTCCCATTACATATTTAAGTCTGCATTAATAGATATAAACAAAGATTCACCTACTTTTGTTGGGAGATTTGACCATTTTCTGAGAAGTGACCATTATCAAATTGAAGTTATGCAACAGATGAACCTCCATACGACATCTTTGAATGCAAGGTATTTGCTATGGCTTATAGAAAGAATGTCTTTTAGGAGTTATGTATGAAAATATCATCCACTCTTCCCGTTCCATAGATGGATAAGCGCAATCTAACGAGTAAGAAATATAAGGACATCGCTTTCCCAACAACGGTAGAACTTAAGAGAAGAGAAGTAAAGTTCACTGCATACAAAGGGTTGGTCAACGAAATTGGTTTCTATGTCAGAACTTGTACGATTTACTCACCCACTGTCAAATTGGACGACAGAGCAAATGTTGTCATGGGAAATCTATTTTGTATTCGTGGTGGATGTGTACAAGCTTTAGTTACTTTAAATACATTCGTTAATATTGTTAATTTATAATTCCTTAGGAATTTAAAAAAAATATCAAAGATTAAGTGGCCTGGAATATCTATTATATATATGTCAATAGTAATTTACTTGCAATTATGTCGGCATTAAGAGCGAGGTTGTCCACGTTACCTCAATTTTGTCAAGTCGTAGCAAATAGCTGAACTTTCCTCATTAATACACGTGACGACATTGTGTTAAACCTCTTGTACTTAGATAACAGATGTTTAGGGGAACGCGCCAAGGAACAAGTCGTTATCTTAGGTTAAAAGTTGGAAGAGTCATAGTTAATTTATGACTTAATCTTAAGGATGGAAAACATTAATTAAAGGAGATTGAACTAAAGAGATTCTGTTTAGAGAATATATATGTGATAACAACACTGCCACAGAGAATTAGATTCTATCTGTACATAAATTCACTTTACATTGGAATTATTCTCTTGGACGGTACAAAAACGTATATACATGCCAAAGCACCATGAACTCAATTCTCAATCTCTCTGACGATGCAGGGAGAAAAAACCACAAGATTGTATCATTTCCAAATGCTATGTGAACATGAGAATGGCAGAGAAAGATGCCTCAAGCGACAATCAGCTATTGTAAACATTGGAAGTATCTATTTGAATTCAAGAATAGCCAAATGCTATGACATACTGCAAATCAATACTGAAAAATATAACCATAATAAGAATGCAAAACTAACGAGTTCGAGATATATTTGTTATACCTTTTCAAATAAAAAGACAAGTCAAGGGATGTCACTCTATGTTTTTCTCAGCTTGAATTTAAATAACAATGCTTATAAAAAGGGACAAATCATGGGGGTTTCAATCATATAGTTCAATATCTAAAACAAATATGATATGTTCTAATACATGCTCAATTGTCGAGAGGCTATTTAGTTGCAATTCATGTGATTAGCACTTACCACGGGCTTCAGGATCAAAATTAGTTGAATTTTGTCCACTATAACCATTACCGTCTTCAAGCATGTCCATCATCCTTCCACGTCCTCATCGACCTCTACCACGGCCATGACCCCACCCCCAATTATAATAGCCACGATTATCTAGCAAAATGAGACAGATCAAAACATGTACTTTTGGGCATTGCAGAACATATCAGAATAAACATTTTTCTAAAAACAGTTTGTAGTGTAACCTTCAATGCAAGCAGGTTATAAAATCCTAAAATATTCTTATTCCTATTTTAGGTACTTATGAATACCATACATGGAATAGGCCAACCTTGGCCCCAACCCTTGCCTCTGCCTTTACCCCTACCACGTCCTCTAGCTATACCACCTTGCACATCTAAAACACGTTGTAGAAACACTTAATATAAATCGAGTAGAAACAAGCTCTGAAATTAAAAAACCAATAATATTCAAAGAGTTGCAAACAGTTGAAGCAAATCTCTTTTATGGAGAAACGTGCCTTCTAAAAAAGAACTCTAGAAATCGTACATTTTTTTTTGAAATTCCAAGATATTTGCTTCTGCAACTCTTCTTTAAACCTTGTGTATAATGTCTCTCAATTTCATGGTGAGTTGCTGGAAAGCGTGTTTGATACCATCTTCAATCAGAGCCTCTGCAATCTGATATCCAATTCTATTGCCATAGTTGTTGTTATTATTTCTATTATCGCCATTACTATGAGCGCTCGGGCTCCTAAACTTGTTGTCTACGACTGAACTGTCAGATAACCAAAAGAAGAGTTGTTCTCAAAATACGAATTCATTTCCAAAACCCAAATTCTCCAGGAGCAATTTGCGTCAATATATTTTCAATGTCATGTCATGGAATACTAAGCTCGAAGCTTTGAAATATTCAGAGTGCTTTGTCAACACAAGCTCTGTCAAGCACAAAAAATGATGTCAGCTAACATGCATGTAGATAGCCATGCTATGAGTTATGAGGGTGACACATGGATACATATATAACCACGCTCTGAGCTCCAAGGGTCACTAAAGGACCACAGACTGCAAGGATGTGATGTCAGATGTGAGATAACCACGCTAGATGTCAAACGACATGGAATAATAATAAATGTCAAATGATCTCGACATGTTGTCACATAAATGTGAAATGATCTCGGCACGTTGTCACGTCGAGGGAACCATTCTACGAGGCTGAGATCGTTGCATACCAATCAATCCCATTTAAAATAAAATAAAAATCGCTAATAAAAAAATTCAATTCAATTAAAAGAGGTTTCTAACGGAAGCTAAACTGAACCAAGTTTAGAGAAAAATTTTGGTCAAGCATCTGAAAACCAAATTTCTAATGCCAAGCATAGAAACCCTGCCATGTTTGTCAATTGGCGCTACAGCTGTAGCACGAGACTCCAGCTTAGATAAGAGATGTGCATTACAACAATTAGAAGAAAAGCTATTAAAAAGTGATTAAGGTTGGGAATAAAAACTCCCAGTTGCATTTACTACCAATCAATGACAAGATTTATTTACGCATGCCAAAGATCGCATGAAAACTTTTCCCAAAACTAAACTCAACAAACATTTAAGACTCCGTTGGAATTATACTTGAGCACAGCATATTCATACTCTAGCAGGAAGACTCAAGAACTTGACGGGAAGGGAGTAATGGACTCGTGCTGGACACAATGCAAATGCGAGCTGTCATGAATAAATATTTTAGGGCTTCAAGAGTGCATTAATCACCATAGCCTGGTACAAGCCACTCTCTTAATCACCATGAACACATCCATGCAAAAGATTGACAAAAACCCTTTGTCCAAGTGACGTCATCCTGCCACCCCCTCCTGGGAAGGGAAAAACGAGGATGACCTCATGAACAACCACCAATAACAATTCAAAAAATTATATTTTTAAAAATTTAGTTAAATAAAATATATTTTCAATTATGGGTCAACTATAGATTAGAAGAAAAATTTATAAACCTAGAGACAAAATAATAGGAATCAAGTGAAACATAGATGATCCCCTTCGGAGACATAATAATGTTCTAACTAAATTTTCAACTAGCTAGAACGATGTCCATATAATCAATATGTTTACTATGTTATGGGCCTCGCTATCGAGTCAAAATTCCAATGGCAATGAAGTAAAATTGTAGCAAAAAAAAATAGCCACGTGGTTCTCTAATGTCATAGAAATTGCCAAAATAAATGGATAGCACTAAAATATTGTCGGAATTATGACGAACTAAATTTTATGTTGAAATATTATTTCTTCTAACACCGTTGCAACAACACTAATGTCGGTCCCATGTCAAAAAATTTACTCAATTTTAGTAGTGTATGATTTTTAATGGTTAGTTAGTTATTCCTAATAGATGGTTACTTCTTATAAAATTGTCCTTTTCAAGTTATTTTGGGAATTTAGTTTAGGAATTTGTTAGTGCTTTTTGAAATTTTATTGGAATTTCCAAGAACGCTACCTCGTATATCATTCGTGTATCAACACATTTGAGCTTCTAAGTTATAGATAAAAGAGAAATAGAGAATCAAATGGTACTCTATAATATCTATATAATGCAATATATTCCAAGATACTTTTTTCATTTGTGGTTGTGTAGATAGTCTTTCAATGGTACTCTATAATATCTATATAATGCAATATATTCCAAGATACTTTTTTCATTTGTGGTTGTGTAGATAATCTTTCGGTTTGAGATATTCAACACCTTGTTTTTATGTAATGGTACATGTATTAGATAAATTAGTATATAAGATACATGTGTTTGAGATAAATTAAGATATAAGATACACATTTTTAATCAAAGTGATGTATAATGTATTATGTTATTGATCTCGTATTTATGAGATACTAGTACAAAATAAGAAATTAGTGACTTAAAAAATGACTAAAATTTGCATATAAATGATTATTTTTGAGTTGGTGATTAATAGTAGCTAATTTTCAATTTCTTATTAATAGCTCGACTAACTTAGTCGTATTTAAATTAGTCATTAATTGGTTTCCTTATTTAGTTGTATATTTGGTTGTTGATTTAGTCATTAATTGTCGCCCACGGGGGATTCACTAGTGAGGCAATATCATATCACGTCCATTCATTTTAGGGGTTTGAATACTCTTAAAACTTAAAAATATATTGCCTCGCATTAAGGGGTTAAGGGGGGTTTTTAATTTGACATAGCAATATAAATATTGGGGGTTATTTTATTTGGGTTTGCTGAGGAATAACCTCCAAATCTTGGGATGGATTCATACCTCCAAAGCATGGGCTCAATTCATACCCACCTAAAACTTAAGGACCCTCCATTTTTATTTGATATTTCTTATGATCCTAAATTTTGCATAAATATGATAATAATGTACCAATGATAATATCGATGGAAGTCTCTTTGGATTATTGGCCTTGAGCAATCCTCATTTAATATATTATTTAGGCTTGGTTTAAATTGATGTTATATTTTTTCCATCATTAAGTTAAGAGATGTAGCTGATCAGGAATTCCAGACTTGAACAATTGTATTGTATTTTTTGTAGGTATTCAAGTAAAAGATCCACGTGGGCTTCACTAGAAGGAAATATAATATCACATTCATTCATATTGGAGTATTAAATAATCATGAAAACCTAAAAAATATATTGCTTATATATTAAGGGGCAAGGGGTTTTTTTAATTTAATGTAACAATACAAAAATACTTTGGGGTATTTTTTATATGGGCGGGCTGACAAATATCCACCAAATTGAGATGGAGGGACCACAGCCGGATGAGAAATCGGGTTGAGGCAAGGCTCAAGCTTACCAGTATGCAGGGAAATTGCGTCTTGAGGCATGCTTGAGGCCAGGGGTTTCGTGGTGAAGAGGGTTGTCAGTCTATCATAATCGAGAGATAGTGGTCATTAACAGCCAGTTGTTACCAATAGCACTCAGCCAGTTGTTACCAATAGCCTTGGGAGGCTCTAAGCCTCCAGGGCCTGTTATAGGCCTTCGATAGGCCTTGGGGGCTTGAATACCCAACCACTCGTGCCTATTACAGGCCTTGGGAGGTTTAGTCGACCTCTTAGAGCTTGTTACAGGCCCTGGGGGATTGGATACCTAGCCCACAACAGGCTTAATAAGCGATTGTGAAACTACAACATGCAATCTAAATGTTGTATTATGTGCATTGGCTCTAGTGACATACAAGAAGTGATATCCTATCTCTTCATTAGACCATTAGATGTTGCAAATCATAATGATATGTGGTTGAGTAATTGCATTGTGGGTGAAGTAATGTGCATCCACAATTTACATCGAAAGAAGCAAGGTGCATTGTAGAATGCATGTGGGGTCATAAGAGAGGTATCATATCAATATACTAGGTAGAAATATAAAGGGGTATAAAAAATGTTAATGAAAAAATTGATACATACAATATCTAGTGAAAATAGGGATTTTTTTTAAATTGGGAAGGCATATTGGGAGGGGTTTAAAAAAACGATTTTGAAAGGTATTTTCCAATATTTTGTGAAATTAGGGGTATTGTTTCATATGCCACGAACGAACGTGCTATGATAGCGGTTTATTGAGTGAAGCCCCTATGTTGTCACCATTAATGATCAAATATATGACTAAATAAACTACTACATGATCAATCAAGGCAACCTATTAATGACTAAGCTAACTAGAACTAAAAGTTAGTCGCGCTATAAGATATTGGAAATCAACTACTAATAGTCATGTATATGTGAATTTTAGTCATTTTTTAGTCACAAATTTATCATTTGTAGTAATTTATCTCTATTTAGTAGTTTTATATTCAATATATAAATGACTAATTTAGTTGTTTTATATTCATTTCATTTTCTTTCATTATTAATCAATATAAATGATTAATTTAGTAGTTTATTCATTTTATTTGTGTTCATTATTAATCATTATAAATTAATCAGTATGATATTGTGACTAAATTAAAAAATGTCATACAATATTCATGCTCATCTGATATGAATACACATGTGAATCATACAAATTCACATTAATTAATTCCAACACTAAATAATATCAAGTACAAACATATAAAATTTCAACCATGTAAATTATATTATATGAAATGTCAAGTATCACAGTGTATATGAGTTTCTAATCGAATATTCTCTAATGGATTAATATTGGTCCATGACAAAAACTGTCTCCATACTTTACATGAAAATAATCTACATTGATGATTTTTCAAAATATTACATTGGCCACTAGGTGAAACCTTGGCAATGCCCATAGAAATCCAATGATTCCCTTATTGTCATTTAACCAACACCCACTACGCTCTAGCACATCTTGTTGCTCAACATAAACACTTTCTATGCATGACTTACAAAAATTACGTCCACAAGGAATAGAAAGTGGAAGAGTCAACTCTTTTTTACACAGACTGTAACTGAACTTTGCATCACAACATATACAACTGCGATTCAGTAACCTTTGCATATAATTCAAAGTGCACAAACCAATTTTAGAGGAAGAACTTAAACTTTGAAACAAAAGAAGACATAATGCATGAAAGTAATTTTGTGTTCAACTCAAAATGCAGACGAGAAAATATAATCTTCGTGGACCAACTACTAATAGTCCTTAATAGAAATCAAAGCCTATCAAAAGTTGTAATGTCTCTTGCTAGATCTGATCCAGCTTTTATGCTAACTACTTGTGTATTCTGGTTTAAGAATTCTGACAAACACTTGTCAACTATTGCCTTGGTACCACTGTAATGGCCCTCGACTATATCTAAGCAATTTTTGAACTGACTGTTGAAGTGTTATGGTTAGTGACTTTTGTCAAACACTTTGTCTAATTATTATTGTTTGGGTGGGTTTTACCAATGGTATTTGTTTTACAAATTTCAGACCTTAATATTCCAGCACTCAATAATATATTTTGGTCATAAATATAACATATTTTGCATGCAACTAAAGAGGAAATTAAGTCAAATACTTATCTATCACAACAATGAATATGTATGAATTTATAACAGCAATCTTTGTTGGTTGTGGAGCCTGATATTCCTAATTAAAAGATGTTGTTGTTCAATCATGTTTGTACCCCAATTTTTTATATGCTGTGCAGGTGGACTGTACACTCATCCTAGAGGGGGGGAATAGTTTACGGGCCCATGGTATTGGGTAGCCTGTGGTATTTTTCCATGGTAATTTCTCTTTAAAAGTAAGACATTGTAATGCGGTTGTGTATCGTAGTATTGTAAAGATCTATGTGATTGTGTACGAGAGACTGTGAGAGAGTGAAGAGGAAGTTGCAACGGATGTGTTGTAGGTTGTATCCCTTCATTTGTTGGATGGTATAATAATAAAAGGATCGACAATTTCTTCGTGGGCGTAGCCCAGATTGGGTGAACCACGTATATTGGTGTCTCTCTTGTATTGTTTTTATGTGATTTATATTTGCATCGTGTTTATTGTTATTGCTCTGCGATCCTGTTTTTCTAACAATTGGTATCAGAGTCAAAGGTCTATTTGGTAGATAAACTCGCAGAAAAGAAGGGTTCCTAGTTCGAGTGGGAGCAATGGTGGAAGAAAGAAAGTTTAAGGTTGAGAAATTTAATGACCAAAACTACCAGTTATGGAAGATGCAAATGGAGGACTATCTATATCAAAAGGATATATTCCTACCGCTGGGAGGAAAAGCAAAACAACCTGCGACTATGAAGGACAAAGAATGGGATGTTCTTTACAGAAAGGCACTAGGAACAATACAGATGTGCCTTGCTTCGTCGGTGGCTTTCAATATTTCAAAATAAAAGACAATGGAGGGTCTAATGAGCACATTGGGTAAATTGTATGAAAAACCCTTGACCTCAAACAAGGTATTTCTAATGAAGCATTTATTTAATATGAAGATGTCAGAAGGTGGATCCATTGCTGATCATTTAAATGAATTTAATACAATTACAAATTAGATAAGTTATGTAAAAGTGAACTTTGAAGATGAGGTTAGGTCTCTTTTAATCTTGTGCTTATTTCCAGAAAGTTGGAACGGCCCGATCATGGCTGTAAGTAACTCTGTCTCTGATTCAAACACTTTGAAATTTGATGATGTTGTTGGTGTTATTCTTAGCAAGAAAAATCAAAGGAAAAGCACAAGTGAGACATCAGGTAATACGTTGACCATGGAGAGTAGGGGAAGACAAAGGGAGAGAGGAAAAAGCTCAGGTAATTGCAAAAATTCTAGGAAGGGTAGATCCAAGTCTAGATTGGGAAAGATAAAGTGCTGGAACTGTGGAAAGAAAGGACATCTGAAGAAAGACTGCAGATTTCTAAAGAAGAAAGAAGATGGATAGCATGAGACTGCTCAAGAAGAAAATGTAGCAGGTTATGTGTTACAAGATGCTTTGATTCTTGCATTAAATAATACTAGTGATTATTGGGTAGTAGATTCAGGGGCTTCATGTCATGCTACGCCCCATAGGAAATTCTTTCATGATTATGTTTCAGGTGATTTTGGACATGTTTTATGGGTGATGATGAACAATGTAAAATTGTTGGAATGGGTAAGGTACGGATAAAATTAAAGAATAGAACTGAACAGTTGTTGAAAGATGTAAGGCATATTCCTGCTATGAAAAAAAATCTAATCTCAACAAGGAAGTTGGGAGATGGTGGTTTCTTATCTACTTTTGGAGAAATTTGGTGGAAGATCACTAAAGGATCGACGGTGATAGTAAAAGGAGATAGGATAGGTATGTTGTATTTATGTCCTCATAATTATGACTGTTATATCTCTTTAGCTTCCACGGGAACATATACAACATTGTGGTATCATAGGCTTGGCCACATGAGTGAGAAGGGAATGCAGATTCTCCACTGAAGGAAGTTGTTGCCATATCTGAAGCAGGTAAGTTTGGAATTTTGTGAGAACTATATCTATGGAAAACAAAAGAGAGTCAGATTTCCCAGGGTTGAGAAACAAAAGAAGAGTGAAAAGTTAGAGCTTGTGCATACAGATGTATGGGGACTGACTCAGATACAATCTCTTGGTGGATCTAGTTATTATGTTACTTTTATTGATGATGCAATTAAAAAAACTTGGTTTTATTGTATTAGACAGAAATCTGATGTGTTTACTATTTTTAAGAAATGGAAAGCTTTGGTTGAGAATGAGATAGGAAAAAGGTTGAAGTGTCTCAAATCTGATAATGGAAGTGAATACTGCAACAAGGAGTTTGATAGTTACTGTTCATACCATGGGATTTGTAGAGAGAAGAGAGTCCCAAGAACACCACAAGAAAATGGTGTGTCGAAAATGATGAATAGAACAATCATGGAGCATGCAAGGTGTATGAGATTGCATGCAGGGTTGCCCTTACAGTTTTGGCTAGATGTTGTAGATAATGTTGTCTGCTGTAATGTCCCCTTCTCCTTATTACATGCAGGGAAGGAAAACATTAACAACATACCGGGATTTTGTAAACTTAGCCCCAATAATTTTTGCACATAAATTCTTAACATTTTAAAACTTCTATATGCAAATTCGTTTCAATATAAACACAGCGGATGAACATACTAGCAAGCACACAAACAGACCGTAATTGCATAACATATTTATCACAGCAGAGAATGATTCAACATAAAGAGACCCATTCTCATTCGTATGCCATGCATAGAATCCATATTAACTCATTTCATTAAAACATGGACAATTTAACATATTGCAGAACACAAAATGGAATAATTTATAATCCACAGAACACTTATCTTGAGAAGTTGATGTCCAACGACTGGCTACGTGAGAGCAATGTTCCACCCAACCATAGATCTCTGTCCATCCTGTATTCTTTCAGCTGAGAGATCACCCCCGAGCTGGGTTGTGTATCCACTAAGGAGGAACTAGATGGCTCACTTACAGTCAGGATTTCACTCAGTCAGTCATGCTAAGCCAACACCCAGTTGAGTTTTTCAAGCATGCAATAGGAGATGGAGGAGGATGCTAGTCCACTGAGCTCAATCCCAGAGCCACATACACTTCAAGCTAGACTCAGCAATCCCACCCTCTGTTCACACATCCACAACTAGATTTCTCACAACTCTGTCACAAACAATCCCCAAATCCGTCACTGAATTTCTGGGCTCTCCAAACTGGGTTTTCACAAGGATTTTGGGGTAGCTATTTCTCCCAAATTCGCCCCAAGGTTCCTACCAATGGATCCCCCATTGGATTTCACTATCCAATATCAAATCGGGACGTTTTTGGCTTCCCAAAACGTGGGTTCTCACACAGTCGCGATTTCTGGTTTTCCCCCTGCTGGGATCTCGTTTTTGGGTGGAGAAAGATGTCCCATACTTCCACAATGGAATGGGGATAAGGATGGAGCAACCCCCAAGATGTAGAGTGACTTGTGGGACAAGTCAAAAGAGCCCATACCTTCCCATACGAATTTCAGGGCTGCCCAATACTCCATCAAAGTCATTGTCTTAATTCTTCAACCACTTCTTACAACAGGAATAAATGTCATCTAGAAAGGTCAAATGGGTTCTCATAAAGACATATGGCAACCTATGGTTCACTCCCATAGCCCCCTCACCACTCCCTAGTGGATACACGTGGCCCCTTCTCATTCGTTGCCTCCATAGCCAGTCTTGGAATTTTATATTGCCCGATGTTTATTTACATCCTATTACAATTTCCATGGCTTAAGAGCACATGGTATCAAAATATCAAATACTTGCCCTTTAAATAAAATTCGGCTTTCACTAGCGGGGCTTTGGCCTTGAGCTCCACGCTAGGAAAACATACATCACATGTATGCATTATTTACATTTAAGGATAATATATCCTAAGGGTCGAATTGGGGGTATTACATCTGCTTAATAAACAGAGGGCCTTCAAATGGTTTGGATGGTGGAATTATAGAGGAGGCATGGATAGGTAAAAAGGTAAACTACTCATTTCTAAGAAATTTTGGTTGTGGAGCATTTGTCCATATTGATAAAGAAAATAGAACAAAGCTTGAGGCTGAATCCAAGAAGTGTACCTTTATTGGATATGGGTTTGATGATTTTGGTTATCACTTATGGGATTATGAAAATAACAAAATCATTAGGAATAGAGATGTGGTATTCAATGAAAATTTCATGTATACGGAAATAAACGGGAAGATGAAAACACGGAGTACAAAATGATTGATGAAATCAAAGAAAATGAAGTTCCAAAGGTGTTGGAAAATCAAGAACAACAAAAGGTTCCTCAAACTCCTGCAAGTGTTAGAAGATCTATCAGGTTAAGTAGACCCCTGAACGATACTCCTTCAATGTATTATTTATTGATGATTGATTTTGGTGAATCAGAATGTTATAAGGAAGAAATGTAGGTGGAAACTAGAAAGGGAGCAAGGCATGCATGAGGAGATGGAATCATTGATAAGAAACCAAACTTGGGATTTGGTTCAATTGCCTGCAGGTAAAAGAGCATTGCAGAATAAATGGGTTTATAGGTTGAAGGCAGAAGATGGAGGAAAGAAGTAGTACGGCCAGACATGTTGTAAAGTGGAGGAAAGAAGTGGTACGAGGACAAACATGTTGTAAAGGGGTTTGCACAGAAGAAATTTATAGATTTTGATGAAATATTTTCTCTTGTTGTTAAAATGACTTCAATTAGAACTATTTTAAGTATAGTGGCGGTATAAGATTTGCATCTTGAATAGTTAGATGTAAAAATAACCTTTCTCCATGGAGATTTGGAGGAAGAGATTTATATGCAACAACCACATGGGTATGAAGTCAAAGGGAATAAGAATTTAGTATGCAAGTTGAAGAAGATCTTGTATGGCTTGAAGCAAGATCCAAGGCAATGGTATTTGAAATTTGATAGGTTTATGACAGAACAAGGTTATAGTAGATGCCATTCTGACCACTGAGTTTATTTCAAGAGGCTAGATAATGAAAGATATATTATCTTGTTATTGTATGTGGATGACATGCTTGTTGCAGGGTCTAACATGCAGGATATAAATGTGCTCAAAAGGAAGTTAGCTAATTCAATTGTGATGAAGGATTTGGGTGTTGAAAAGTAAATCCTTGGTATGAGAATAACAAGAGACGGGAAAAATCACAAATTGACATTGTCTCAAGGTGAGTACATAAAAAAGGTGTTGGAGAGGTTTAGAATGCAGAATGCAAAACCAATTAGTACACATTTGGCCAGCCATTTCAAACTAAGTAAGGAGATGTGTCCCAAGACACAAGAAGAGATAGACTACATATCCAGGGTCCCTTATTCATCAACGGTTGGTAGCTTGATGTATGTTGTGGTGTGCACAAGACTAGATCTTACACATGTAGTGGGAGTTGTGAGTAGGTATATGAACAATCCAGGTAAAGAACATTAGAAGGTATTACAATGGATTCTCAGGTATTTTAGAGGTACTACTACCCATGCATTATGTTTTGGAGGTTCAGACATTGTTCTGCAGGGATATGATGATGCATATATGGCATGTAATAAAGATAGTAGGAGGAGTACCACAGGGTATGTCTTTACTATTAGTGGAACAACAGTAATTTGGATTTCGAAACTGCAAAAGGTTGTTTCACTTTCAACAACAAAAGCAGAATATGTTGTTGATAGAGAGGTTAGTAAAGAGATTATTTGGTTACAGAGGTTCATGGAGGAGTTGGGTAAGAAGCATGAGAATAGTGGTTTGTACAGTGACATCCAGAGTGCCATTCATTTTGCAAAGAACTCAGCTTTCCATTCTAATACTAAACATATACAACTCAAGTACCATTTCATACGATATGTTCTGGAAGATGAATTGTTGAAGCTGGACAAGATACACAATAGCCAGAATCCTGCAGACATGTTGACAAAGGTAGTAACCGGTGAGAAACTTATTTCCTGCTCGGTTTCAGTTGGCCTTCAAGCATGAAGGCGAAGATGAGAAATTCGCCATGTCCAAGGTTCAGAGCATAGTCCAACAACTGCAGTAGTGGTGGAGTTGATGTGATCAGTCTCCAAGTGGGATATTGTTGGTTGTGGAGTCTGATCTTCTTGATTCAGAGATGTTGTTGTTCAGTCGTGTTTGTACCCCAATTTTGTATATGTTGTGCAAGTGGACTAGACACTCATCACAGCGGGGGGGTGTGAGGCCAACAGTTTACAGGCCCATGGTATTTTCCCATGGTAATTCCCCTTTACAAGGAAGACATTGTAATGCAGTTGTGTGTCGTAGTATTGTAAAGATCTCTGTGATTATGTAAGAAAGACTGTGACAGAGTGAAGAAGAAGTTGCAACGGATGTGCTGCAAGTTGTATCCCTTCAATTGTTGGATGGTATAATAATAAAATGACTGAAAATTTCTCCATGGACGTAGCCCAGATTCGGTGAACCACATATATTGGTGTCTCTCGTGTATTGTGTTTATGTGATTTATATTAGCATCTTGTTTATTGTTATTGATTTTCGATCTTGTTTTTCTAACAATTTATAGGAGCAAATCAGATCTAAATGTGACTGTGTATTTGTCACTTGTAGGTCTCAAAGAGATTACAACTTGATTCTTAACGATGTACAACCCATTCTATAGGTCATGTTATGACTGGATTTTAGCCTTGCATAGAATAAATGCCAATGTATAATACATCAGTCCAACACAGTCCCCTTTGTGGGAAGATTACAATCAATATAATGAATGGGAAGTGTGTCCCCAAGCTGTGTGTTTTCCATCCAAGAAGATATCTTAAGTGAATGAGTGCACCCCCTCTCTTCATTAGCAAAACAATGATATGACCAAAGGGTAAACAACAGTGAAGATATTCAACAGTAACACGGCCTCCTTTGCAAGAGTCAAAGGTCACGATCTGAATGGTAAATGGAACTTAGCTCTGCGCCCTCAACACCAGTCAAAAATATCCCCTCTTCATTGACAACAACACTGTGTCAAAGATAAAGTATCTCATCCACCAATAAACAATGCAACCTGCAAACCCAGTGTGCCCTCCTTCCAAGTGCCCACGAACTGTGCAAATGGTAGTGTCTCAGTCACAAAGGGAGTTGCCTTCCTTGGCAACGATCAACAATGGGTATAACCATGGAAAAGATGATGGAAATATTAGCTTTACCCACAACAATGCAAACTCATGTATAAGTGCGTCCTCCACAAGAAAATCCCTGAAACTCAACCAAACCCCACCAATCTACAAGAAACTTGTGCCTTGTCCACGGCAATGAAGCACGGTCAAAAGATCTGAGTTTGTGTGGTGTTCATTAGATGTGATTTGTTAGTATTTTGTAAGTCTATTTTTATAATGCTTGCAATAAAATATATATTTGTCACCAACCTCTTGCACATATAGCAATTGTATTAACTCAAACAAACAACACTCCCACAAACCCAAAGATTGCATATAAGCTCACTTGCATGTTAGGTTTGTGTAAAATGGAGTCTTTTGTGGTATTGAATACATTTCCATCAAACTGTTTGAAGATACTCCTAGCCCAAAATACAACATCAGTCCACTAAATATCAGAGCAACTGTAGGAAGGGGGTCATACAGTGATATCAAATAGTGTTACAAAGTGTTTGGAAAAGTTCCTAAGTCATAAATACCTCAACCATCCATTCAAAAATTAAGTCAAGCATGGTTGGGGGTCATTACAGAAGGGCACTCTAACCATCTAAAGAGGATGTAGTCCCTTGTAGAGGAGTCTAAGCATTAAGGGAAGCTCCAATACTGAGTTGGGGGTGTTTAAGTGAAAGGGGGAAGCTAAAAGTAGCACTAAGTATCTTTATTGTCATTTCCTAGTGGTGCGTGACCATTAACAATTGTTTTCAGAGTAGTTAGGGGCTTCTACAACAACACCAAAGGAGTGGCCATTTCCCAACGTCATCTAATATATCAACATATAGTTGAAGGGGTATCCAACACGAACAATCACCTATAGTAGCGAATTTCCAAGGAGAGTATACCACCGACCAGCCTATAGTAAATACCTATAGGTCAGGAAAATCCTTGTAATCGGATTGGCTTGGCATAAATGTTAAACTTCTGTTACCTTCTACAGTTGATCACTGTTGTTTTGGTATATTGTTTTGGATTGTTATTGGCCAAGTAATGCGAGTAATTTCCAATTATGGGTGTGTAAAGTCTATGGTAATTATTATGTTTGTGGAGATATGAAATATCATTTCAATACCCAATCCAAAACCAATAAAATTCTCAGTCAAGTCAGTTTTAGACAGTGGTCACCAAAGTGTTTGACGGAACTCATAAATCAAAGATTACACACAACACACAGTTAACTCAACTTTTAGCCAAATCTAGTGAGGGATATTACAAAGGAACACAACCAAAGGCATGATGGCCATATAACATTCTCTATAGGTGAGGTGATGGTTCACTATACAGACAATATTGTGCTTGATCATCAAATAGATTGAATGTGAGAGTAATTTTCTTATCTTAATGTTTTTCATATGTGACAAGGTAGTTCACAAATATCAATCTTCTATTTGTTAGAAGGAATTTGACATTTTCTCCAACATGAATATTTTTTATCTAAATGTAGAAAATTTAGTTGATTGACGTTCCTAGAATGTCATTCACAAATGATTGATGGCAGTGAGAGTGTAACCACAATTCCTTTTGCTTCAACTACTTTTGATAAATTGGAGCAATAATCCATGGAAATTAACAATTCTATGTTTATGTTAGCATATCAACTAAGAAGGGGACAAAAACAAAGGCACTAATAGAAGGATCCACTAAATTTAACTTTAAAAAGCCATGTAATTTTTGAAGCCACATCCTCAACAGGGATCAAATATATATTTAGTAACTAGTGGGATCCAGGAATGTTGTATAACCTTTATTGTTGGAAAGCAACATTATTCTTTAATTAACTAGTAGGAGAAAGACAAGGGATGCCAAAAACAAATCAAGCATTCACTCAGGGAAAAGAGGGCATGATTTCTTCATAAGACAAATTGTAATAGGATACTACGTATAACATCAGTGGTAAGAATACAAGCACATACTAAGTTATTGTTGGACACGTAATCCTTGGGATTATGATTCCACATGATTTGTAAATAATAGATGTAGAAGACGAATGGTCTCCTAGGGAATCCAAAAAGTTGTTGGAATATGAAGTCCAACAGTCATATACATTGTCACAAATAAAATCATTCGGGAGTTATTCTAACAATGGTATCATAGCTTCATAACTCCTCCTCGATATGCCAGTCCTGGCATTCTTCCCATCTTCCATTATGCCAGCATGCTCGCCAGTTTGCCACCCATATTTGAATAGTATGCTCTTTGCAAATAAATTGAACATCTCTCTTTCCCCAAAAGTGTTTCTCCTCGGGTCTACAAACCCTAACGAGCAACCTCTCTTCCTCCTCATTATGCATGAAGGTTAGTTGGTAATTGCATGTAGATCTCCCTCTTAGTCTTTTCTATTGTGGAATTGAGTTAGAGTCCCTAATTTCTGATCTCTCTCCTTTGTAACTGGAATAAGAGCACCAGGGATACCATTGTGTAGAGATTGACTGCATTGGAATGACCATTTACAATTGTTGTATATTAATCTTTGGAGAACCCTAATCCGTTGAACATTGTATGTGAACATTGTAGAGTTTGAGTTATTTGTGGGCCACTTGCATTTCACTCATTGAGAAGCTACATGACCAGTCAAGCATTAGAGCTATGTTTTGCAAAACGCCCTATGGAGACTCTCTGCATATTGAAGTGATGACTACTATTGTGTCGAAACTGCATTGAGACCGGAGATGCATTTGGTGAGAGTTGCGTACCACGTCTGGAGCTGAGACCATGAAGATCGACTATTGCATCCTCGAACCACTACGTTGAACTAACTGCTCTATCCTTTACATGGGATCTCTCCCATTGTGTTGTATGCTGAAGTTTGATGCAGTTTCATTTGTGAAGCTGTATGAAGACCAGTGCACAGTGAAACCCTAATTTCATGTGGGTGAGAGATATAAGATCCTAATTTGATAGCTGGCATTTTTTTGAAAAAAAATTGTTGGTATTGAACTATTATTTGGAGAATAATAAGATTCGATAGTCAACCATTCATTACCAATGGGGTTCTGTGCTTGTATGTCGGTCTACAGTCCCATGTCTTTTTATTTTTAACCATATCTCTTCGTGTGTGTGACTGGAAAATCATGCTTATGACAATATTGGATAGCACAATTTTGTATGTTCTCATTTCAATCACTATGTTGGTTGTGTAAGAGGTTCAAAGCTAGTTGCCACTTTAATATAATTATTTGTAAATTGAAGACAGTGTTGCAGAAATAACATAGTGTTTGCAGAAGCAGTATAGTAGTTGCAGAAATTGCATTGTGCCTGTAGAAATAATAAAGAGTTTGCATAAATAACATATAGTCTGCAGAAACATAATATAGTGTGCAGAAACAATATAGAAATTTTTTTTGTAAATAAGGTGGCAAAGACTTAGACCTGCACCTTTTATTTTTCTTCCAAAACTATGTTTACTTTGTAGGTGACAGTTGCAGAGATGCATTCTTTTGCGTCTACAATTGGAACAATAGAGACCCTTTGCCTTGCTTAGAAAGCAAAGAACCAATCAAAATTCCTTTTTAATGGAGATAATAGTAGCAGAGGATAAGAAAGAAGAAATTTCAAAGGCCGGGGGGGAGAAACAACTCAAACAGAGGACTAGACTTACAATGTAAGCATTGTGGGAAGAATGGACATGAAGCAGATTAGTGCTGGGTCCCTTGGGAATCCATCAAAGAAAGACATAACCAGAAGAAAGAACACAAAAGTAATATCCAAGAGGCTGGTAGAGCTCCTAAATCTACTCATTGTATTGTTACACATTTTAATATTGGAATAAATGAAATTATATTGTTTTCATCTTAAAAAGATGTTTGGCTGCTTGATACCGGTGCAACATCCCACATGATATTTAGAAAAGATTGTTTTGAAGAAATCAATGACAATGTAGATGGCATAGTGTATTTTGCAAAGAAATCCAACCTCAAACCAAAGGGAATTGGTTCCATCAGGCTCAAACTACTTGGATTCCCTAACTTTCTGTTGCATAATGTTCTCTATCTTCCAAAGTTTCAAAGAAGCTTGTTGTCCTTCGTATAGATTCAACAACAAGGCTATTCCATCCACATGTTCGATGGAATCGTATAGATAAGGAAGTCCTATGACAACCAGGTCATCATGACCGGATATGAAGATGGAAAACTGTCGAAGCTGAAGGGATCATCTGCAAGAACATAGAACTTTACCTACCTCTCTCAACATGAAGAAGGTAATCGATCATCCAATCTTTTATGGCATGTTAGATATGGTAATATAAACTATAACAATTTTTGCTTGTTGAGAAAGAATGGCGTTTTTTGTTTTCCCGCCATTCCTAAGAAGATGAACAAATGTGATACATGAATATTGGGCAAACATAGTAAGCATCCATTTCAAGAGTCAAAATTCAGAGCATGTAGAAAGTTAGAGTTGATTCACTCTAACTTATGTGTCCCCATGCTTATTCCTTCTACCAATGGTAATAAATATCCCATGACTTTTATTGATGACTACACCAGAATGTGTTGGGTATATTACTTGTTAAAGACAAAATCTGAAGCATTTCAAACATTCAAAAATTTTCATGCATGGATAGAAAATTAAGCACAATCAAATATTGGCACAGTTCGTACTGATAATGGAAAATAATACACTTCTAATTATTTTGAAGGCTATATTCTTCAACATGGGATTGCACATCAAACTACAGTTCCTTACAACCCTCAACAAAAAGGTGTGGCAGAAAGAATGAATAGAACCATAATGAATATGGTATAGTCAATGTTGTTTTTCAAGAATATCAAACTGACGTTTTGGGGTGATGCATTGTTATGTGTAGTCTATTTGAGAAATACAATTCCATCTCATGCTCTTGAAAACAATACTCTGCATGAAATGTGGTATGGCCACATCCCTTTGGTGAGGCATCTCAGGGTTTTTGGTTCGACTTGCTTTGCCTTGATACCAAAGGAGAAAAGAGACAAGCTTGGTGCTTGAAGTTGAAAATGCATTTTCTTGGGGTATTCAGACACCTCCAAGGTATATCGTATTTACGATGAGGTAAACAAGAAGTTTATTGTTTCCAAAGATGTCATTTTTCTTGAAGCTAATTATAAAAATGACGAGTCTAATGATAGACAACTTGATCATTTGGAGAAATTTTCCCATATAAAGACATATTATGAAGTTGATAATGAATTTCCACAATTTGAACGAGGGATCCCTAACTTGGATCAATCTCAAGAATTTCCTTTTGAAGCACCAACACCCCTTCATGAAGAGACTCGTGAAGAAGAAGTTCTCGCCACTTCACCTGAATAGGAGCTTCAACTGGATGATGTGGTCGAGAGGATTGGAACACTGAATCTTGAAGAAAATGAAGCACCACCAGTTGATCAACCTGGGGCATCATGAAAAGTTCTAAAATGGGCCACAAAGACACTTGAAAGTGTCCATCTAGATGAAGTTGGAAATACAAGAACAAGGATCTCAACAAGACAAGAAGATGGAAGAGATGCATATAACTCGGGTGATGACATGGATGTCTCATTTGATTGTGAATTGAATTTATATGCTAACTTTGAACCAACTTGCTTTGAAGAGGATGCTAGTCATGATGAGTGGAAAGAATCCACACAGAATGAGTATGGTGCGCTCATAAAGAATGGAACCTCTAAGCTAGTTGACCCTCCAGTTGGAACCAAACTAATTGGATGCAAGTGGGTATATAAGAACAAATATAGATCAAATGGCTCACCTAACAAGCACAAAAAGAAGCTTGTGGTGAAAGGCTATGCACATAAGGAATACATTGACTATGAAGAGACATTATCCCCCATAGAAAAATGGGCTACTATCTACAACTTATGGATTTGGAAGCACAAAATGGGTGGAAAGTTCATTAGATGGATGTGAAAACAACTTTCTTGAATGGAGAGTTGAAATAGAATGTCTTCATTTCTTACCCATAAGGATTTGTTGTGAAATGGGAAGAACATAAGGTATATAAGTTCATAAAGTCCTTGTACAACCTGAAATAAGCACCTCATGCATGCTATGAAAAGCTAACCGAGCATCTTTTGAAGTTAAATTTCAAACATTATAATCTTGATGACAACACTGTTTGTAAAGGAATTTGGAAGATCTATTGTGTATATTGTGGTGTATGTAGATGGCCTTTTGATGACAGGTAACAATGAAAGTTATATTGCATCCATAAAGAAAAACTTGAAGAAGGGATTTGAAATGACAGACCTGGGACACCTTCACTACTACTTGGGAATTGAAGTGACTCAAAATCCTAAGTACATATTCATCTCCCAGAGGAAGTATGTTGGAAAACTATTGAACAAATTTTGCATGACAAAATGCAACCCTCTCTCAACCCCAATGGAACAAAAGTTGAAGCCCGCATCGAATGAAGGAAAAGAATTTGAGGATGCAACCAAGTACCGACAGCTTGAGAAAATCGTTATCTACCTTACCACTACCAAACCATATATTTCATATGTTGTTGGCATCCTTTCAAGGTTCATGCAAAAACCTTGTGAAGGACATTAGTCTATTGCAAAAAGAGTTCTAAGATACTTGAAGGGGACTCAAGTACTCTAAGGTGGATGACTTCAAAATTATTGGGTACTCTGATTCAGAATTTGGTGGCGAAAAAAAAACATGAGTGTCTACTTGTGGATACACAATGAGCCTTGGATTGACAACTGCCTCCTGGATATCACGCAAACAGTCAGTTCCAGTAGATTCAACAATAGAGGAAGAATACATGACTGCTATTGAAGCAACAAAAAATATTGTGTGGCTAAAGAAGATACTTGAATATTTGCAGGAGCAACAACAGAACTCCACTCCCTTAATGATCGACAACACTTATGCAATCAAGATGGACAAGAATCCCAAATTCCATGATCAAACCAAGCACATCAACATGAAGTACCATCTGATTCGACATCATGTAGAGGCCAAGACAGTCCATTTACTACATTGTTCCACGAACGAGCAAATTGTAGACATCTTCACCAAAATGATTGGAAGAGAAAAGTTTGAAAAGTTTAGAAACATGCTTGGAATCACAAAAAACCCTTTGGATTAAGGAGGGGGTTGGACACATAATCCTTGGGATTATGATTCCAAATCATTTGAAATAATAGATGTAGAAGACTGATAGTCTTCTAGGGAGTCCAAAGAGATGTTGGAAGGTGAAGTCCAACAGTCATATACATTCTATAAATAAATGAGTTATCTCATGAATAAAATCATCTGGGAGTTATTCTGACAATGGTATCAGAAAAGTTTGAAAATTTTATAAACATGCTCAAACTCACAAACAACCCTTCAAATTAAGGGGGGGAATGTTGGACACGTAATCCTTGGGATTATGATTCCACATAATTTGTAATTAATATATGTAGAAGAAAAATAGTCTCCTGGGGAATCCAAAGAGTTGTTGGAAGATGAAGTCCAACAGTCATATACATTGTATAAATAAATGAGTTATGTCATGAATAAAATTATCCTGGAGTTATTCTCACAATGGTACCAAAAAAGTTTGAAACGTTTAGAAACATGCTCGAACTCACAAACATCCCTTCGGATTAATGGGGGGATGTTGGACACATAATACTTGGGATTATGATTCCACATAATTTGTAAATAATAGATGTAGAAGATGAATAGTATCCTAGGGAATCAAAAAATTTGTTGGACGGTGAAGTTCAACAGTCATATACATTGTATAAATAAATGAGTTCTGTCATGAATAAAATCATTTGGGATTTATTCTGACAATTACACTTTCACTAAATCTTCTCTCCTAGTTTTACCAAAACTATACATAAATAAAAATAGCCGAAGTTACCACCTTTTCACGATCAAAATATTGATATATGCTCTTTGAAACTTAGAGTTTAGAGTACATCAAACATGTTTATACCAACAAGAAATATATACATAATAGGATGTGTTAATAGAATTTTCTATTATGGTGGAAGGATCATAAAAAGTATGCCCCAAGTACGCATCATATAGGTTTCATGTCCCCCATATCCAAATAAGAACAGTTTGGATTACAAATTTAATTGCCTTGATATCCTACTACAAAGTAGATACTATAAATTTTAAAAGGATTGAAACTATAATGACAGGGATGCCAAAACCAATAAACATGTCATGATCAAAGGATTGCACATATACTCATTAGCAAATCATAGTTGTTCTCGCCATTGCCATAATATCCATCCTTCCTTGGTTATGCCAAACAAATGAAAGTATTAATAACCACATAAAGGAAACCAAACTTTGGTGTTCAACACAACATTGCTTGTTCTTGAATTTTATTAATGTCGGGATTTTGCTTTCTTTCGAGAAAATGATTCCCGTAGCTATTAATATAAACAAGAGATGCAAATACTCACTTTATGCAAAAATAAGTGTTGTCATTGCATCAACCACACTAGTTAAGATCAAAATTAAGTTGGTATCATACCAATCACTGATTATGCTAATATTGGCCTTTAGGGCATACACAAAATATATATCATGTTCTTAAAATATCTGAACAACAATATATAATTGGTTGAAGGCCCCAAAATAACTAGAAGTACATTAAGCAATATTAGGAATGATCCCAACATTGGGCAACAGATTGGTAATAATCAATTCCCAAATGTCAGGTTTAGGCAGTGTCTCACCAAGATTTATTATGCTCAAGAAGTCACCAATACTAAGTTGAGTATTGTCATTGGAAGGAGTGGTCTATATTAAGAATAGTCAATGGGATACCCTGGGCAGGAACCAAGAGTTACTATGCTCAAGATGCACTCAAAGAAAATAAAGAGGAGTTGATAATAGTGCTACATGGCCAATAGAATAAACATAATCATTCCATCAAATTGTTAGCACTTCCCCCAAGGCTAAATAATACTCAAAGAACTTACCCTAATACTAAAGAATAGAGCACAACAAGGAATGGTACCTTCCATGCCTCCTGTAAGCTGGTCAAACATATTTATTACCCAAACCTAACCCTTTCACTATTGTTTGCTACATGATATACCTAGACTTTGAAGTGAAAAACCTTCATTGATGATATTGGGTGAAATTATGCCCAGGAATGGAGACCTACTACTACTTTACCCCACAAGTTTTTCCCAAAATATACCAGCTTCTTTGAGGTCAAAATAGGCCCAGAATTCTCGAAAAAAATGCCAAAATCATGTTTCGTCCATAGAACCAACCATGAATGCCTCCTTTGTTCCTAATCTAGCCTATAAATCCTTTAAAAATCTATGTGAACACACTATGCAAATGGGGGGGTGATCAAACTTTCGTGGGTAAAAGAAGGTCTCAGGGTTTGTGGGTAAGAGAAGGTCTAAGGGTTTATGTTCCTCCTATGAGCTGGTTAAACATATTTGTTTCCCAAACTTAACCCTTTCATTGTTGTTTTATACATGATATACCTAGAGTTTGAGGTGAACAACCTTAATTATTGATATTGGGTGAAATTATGCCCAAGAATGGAGACCTACCGCTACTTTACCCCACACTTTTTGCCCAGAATATACCAGAATTGTTTCTTAAAGCTTGTTTGAGGTCAAAACAGGCTTGGAATTAACAAAAAAAATGCCTAGAATCACTTTTCATCTAGAATTACCAAAAAAATGCCAACAATGGAGTCTAAAATGCCTGCAGTGGAGATTAAAATGCCAAAGTGGAGTCTAAAATGCCCACAGTGGAGTCTAAAATTCTTGCAATGGAGTCTAAAATACAAAAATATTAAAATGCATGCAATGGAGACTGAGATGCCTGCAGTGGAGATTAAAATGCCCGCAATTGAGTCTAAAATGCCCGCAATGGAGTCTAAAATTCCCACAATGGAGTCTAAAATGCCCGCAGTGGAGATTAAAATGCCATAGTGGAGTAAAAAATGCCCAGAATGGAGTCTAAAATTCCCACAATGGAGATTAAAATGCCAAAGTAGAGTTTAAAATTCCTGCAATGGAGTCTAAAATTCCCACAATGGAGTCTAAAATGCCCACAATGGAGACTGAGATGCCCACAAAGGAGAATAAAATGCCCACAATGGAGTCTAAAATGCCTGCAACGAAGTCTAAAATGCTCACAATGGAGTCTAAAATGCCCGCATTGGAGATTAAAATGTTCGTAGTGGAGTTGAAAATGCCCGCAATGGAGTCTAAAATGCCTGTAGTGGAGATTAAAATCCCAAAGTAAAGTCTAAAATGCCCATAGTGGAGTCTAAAATACAAAGAGATTAAAATGCTCGCAATGGAGATTAAAATGCCCGTAATTGAGTCTAAAATGCCAGCAACGGAGTCTAAAATGCCCACAATGGAGTCTAAAATACTTGTAGTGGAGATTAAAATGCCCATGGTGGAGGCAAAAAATGCGTGCAATGGAGTCTAAAATGCTTGCAGTGGAGTCAAAATATGCCAAAGTGGAGTCTAAAATGCCCGCAGTGGAGATTAAAATGCCAAAGTGGAGTCTAAAATTCCCGTAGTGGAGTTTAAAATGCCCACAATGGAGACTAAAATGCACACAATGGAGTCGCAAATGCTTGCAATGGAGACTGAGATGCCCACAATGGAGAATAAAATGCCTGCAATGGAGTCTAAAATTCCTATAGTGGAGATTAAAATTCCCACAATGGAGTCGAAAATGCTCACAATGGAGTCTAAAATGCCTGCAGTGGAGATTAAAATGCCAAAATGGAGTCTAAAATGCCTATAGTGGAGTCTAAAATGCTCGCAATGGATTCTAAAATACAAAGATATTAAAATTCTTGCAATGGAGACTGAGATGCTCACAATGGAGATTGAAATGCCCACAATTGAGTCTAAAATGCTCGTTGTGGAGTCTAAAATGCCCACAATGGAGTTTAAATGCCCACAATGGAGATTAAAATGCCAAAGTGGAATCTAAAATGCCCATAGTGGAGTGTAAAATGCCCACAATGGAATCTAAAATACAAAGAGATTAAAATGCTCACAATGGCGATTGAGATGCCCGCAATGGAGATTAAAATGCCCTCTATTGAGTCTAAAATGCCCGCAACGGAGTCTAAAATGCCCACAATGGAGTCTAAAATTCCCGCAGTAGAGATTAAAATGCCCGCAATGGAGTCGAAAATGCCCGCAATGGAGTCTAAAATTCCCACAGTGGAGATTAAAATGCCAAAGTGGAGTCTAAAATGCCCGCAGTGGAGTCTAAAATGCTCGCAATGGAGTCTAAAATGCCAGCAACGGAGTATAAACTGCTCACATTGCAGTCTAAATCACTCAAAATGAAAGGATTTCATTAGCGTTGATTTCATTTGTGTATAAATCACTCAAAATGGATATGATATTTAACTATGGTGTTTAAAAAATTGGAGAATGATTATGGAATCAGATTGTTGGGAGAAATTATGATCTCTGTTACAGTGTCATTGATAAGAATAGAAGGTCAAAAGTTGACATTTTTGTATTGGAATAAATGCATATTCATATTGTATTTATTCACAAGTTGACTAGATAGCAAAAAAACAGGGAGCATAGGTCCTCTCAGAGGTTCTCATATCAGAGGTAGAGCCTAAATCAACCAAAACTGACATGATTAAGTCCAAAGAATCACCAATGCCTTAAAGTGTAGATACTTGTTGTGGAGGAGCCAAAGCTTACCCCTATCATGAAATGTCAATAATCCAATAACATTCAAGCAACTTAAGAATAAGGAGCTCAAATAAATAGGAAGGCCCCATAATTGAATCAACAATTTAAACAATGAGACATGTAAATTCCTTACAAACACTTAGAATGATCATCCGCATTCTCTCTAATTTCTTTCAGTTGGTCCAAACATTATCGAATTGTGGCATCTTTGTTACAATGTGGAACTAGCTTTTCATGGATCATCACTAGGAGGACTTCTCTAGGGGTTCTAGACATATAAACCCTTATATAAGCTCAATGCCTCCATTCCCAGGTTTACCTAGGGTTTTGTACCATCTAGATCTAAAAAGGAAATTCTTGAGGTCTTCATTCCATAAGTAGATTAACCTTTTTGCTACTAATAAGTTTGGGTGTACTAGTCATTGGTGGATGATTTCACAAGTCTCTTCATCCAATTATATTAGAATTCCCAAGTTTTCTCATGGTTGTTGGACAATTATGGAGTCAATATACAAACCCATGCACAAATCTCTGTGCAATAAGCTACAACTATTATTATATCCCAATCCCAACCAACATATCAGTGTCTAAGTTTATTATTGTGTTCTAGAGGAGGAAATCGATATACATATTGATGATGCTATAATTTAGTGATTCATAGCTTGTACGAACATCTTGAATGTTTGTCATAGGTTCCATGGTACTAGCCATATGACCAAGGATTGACCTTTGTTGCAAAAAGATAAGTAGATTGTAGCTCCTAATGGGAAGTTTGCTTAAAAGACATGATAAGATAATGGTAGATTAAAGTCCAAAACGGAGGAAAACAAGGCTTGAAATCAACTAATGGGTGTTCAACAAGTGTAGGGACCCCCTTCTCGGGGTCCCAAAAAGAAACTTCCAGTATAATTTTTTTTTTCAGAAAAAGATATAGAAGCCACAGATCTAGTTCATGAATGTTAATATATGAAACTATATTCTCATAATTATTAATTCTCAAAAAGATTTAGAAAAATAATTAAAATAAAAATACTTCAAACCTGTTTTCGACGGTTGGTCCAGCAAATCGATGGAGTCCTTGAAGTGGTTTCTACATGATCCAATCCAATCTCCTGACGAAGTACCGAGTGACCCCTCAGTTGACCACCCTACCGTATCGAGGCTAATCTTCTTCACCTCGAACCCCCGAGCTAATGGGGTCGTAAGAACACACTTAGCTAACCTCTCGAAAGGATCTCCCAATCCCCGTTCCGGCTATTCCCAACTCCAAGGATCATAACATAATCCAAGATTATGATGACCATCCAGCATTAGGGAGCAAGAGATCCCTCTCTCTTTCTCCTCCCTCTTTATATAGGAAAAGCTCCTGTGCCATGTGTCTGTCCATGCACATTATTTTATTTAATTTAATATTTTAATTAACAATATTCTCAAATACATGTGTCTCAATGTCTTTAAGGTGCACCTAATTCCCTAGATCAGTGGAAGTTAGGTGTAGGAGAGTTCTACTTCTCTTTTGATTATCAATTAGTTTACTCAAAATATTTTAGTAACTAGTTGTCTTTATTTATTTAAATTCTTTTAAATAATAAAAACTTTATAACAGGATTTGTTTCTTTTAATGAAATAGCATCTAAATTTTTTTATTTTTGAGAGATTAAGATTAATATATAGATATAAATATATTTATTCTTTTAATTCTAAATAAAATATTTTATTCAAATATTTATTTATTCTAATTACAGTCTTTTCTTTTTCTTTTAAAGTAATAAGGAGATATTTAAAATATTTTTTTGTTCCATTTAAAAAATATTTTCTTTTTGAAATAATTCTAATATATATTTCCATTAATTTATAAAAGAAGAGAACATTAACTTTTCTAACTTTCAAATTCCTTTCTCAACCATAAAAGCAGGAAGGACCGGCAAATGTCGGTCAAAAGCAAAGATTCGGGGCAATCACGAGGACTGTCATGATTTTTATCTCGTCCTTTAGTGGTCAGTGACATATGGGGACCCGAACCGACACAACTTTTACGGAAAGCAAAGATTCCGACAAAGAAACAAAAAATAATTACAACTGTGGGTTATGGCCCACCAAGGCTTTCAATCCCATGCATCATGGCCAGCACGAAATCATGATAATAATAATAATAGAATATTGAATCATTTATTATTAAATTCTCTATAACTTCCACGTATATTATTTAATTATGTATGTATGAGTAGTTTTCTTTTTCCTTTCTTCTTTCGTCTAGGTACCTCTTCGACGGGCCCTTCCGACAGTATCTTTCTTTCTTCTTATGGGGAGTACTGCGTAGCAATCGGGAGTCGTTACCGTGATCTCTCAACTATGCTCCTTGGAGACTAAGGGATGTTGAGGGATAAGGCTCTCATTATTGCGTGCCCCTCAACTCATCGTATGCGACCAGATCGTTATGGTCTTTCCCGTACGGCATACGCTTCCCCGGGTGAGCTGAAACGGCTTCACCCGTGCATGGTTTACTAGTTCAGGGTCGAAAGTCAGTCGTCGTACCCCTAAGTGTTCTTTCCGTTCTTACGACCCCGATATTTCCATTGTGAGTCAGTCGGTAAATTGTCTTACCTGCCACTGCACACACACTCAAACGCATATTAGTGGCACTGCACTAATAAACATTTCAACATTCATCATTTTCATTTTCTCAGTCAGTCGAGTATGAACAATTCATCATTTTTTTCATTTCAAGTAATTCCAATATTCATCATTATCATTTTCTCATTCCGTCGAGTATAAACAAATCATCATTTTCCTAACCATTTTCATTTCACATATAAAGTTTAAATCAATCATTCATGGTCCAAGTTTTATAACTCCGGGTCGCTTCAAACCAGTGCCCTCAAATAGTCAATCAGTCATAGGTCTCTAATAATCTTATCAATCATAAGTCCAAAATAACCAAAATCAAACATAAGTGCTGAGGCGGGCATTACATACACCCCCTCTTATTAAAACTTCGTCCCGAAGTTCAAAACAAATAAGGAAAGTCTCGACACATCTCAGTTGCGTCTTCCTAGGTTGCAGAACTGGGACTATAGCTGTCCCACTGAACCTTGACCTGATCGATCACACGGTGCCTAAACTACCGTGTTCGACGGTCCAATATGCATATCGGCTCTGCTGTCACGGCCCTTTCGTCCGTTATCTGTAGGTTACTCATGTCAATAATATGTGTTGAATCAGAAATGTAATGTATAAGTGCTGATACGTGAAAAACATTGTGCATCCTATGCAATGATGATGGTAATGCAAGACAGTAGGAAACCTTTCCTATCCGTTCCAATATCTCAAAGGGTCCCACGAACCTAGGAGATAACTTCGTCCCCTTCCCAAACCTAATAGTACTCTTTTGCGATCTCACTTGCAAAAATACTCGATCTCAAACCTGATACTCTCTATCGAGTCTATGCGCATCGGCATAATTCTTCTGTCGATCCTATGCTTCTTTCAGTCGAGCACGGATATCAGCCATCTGTTCTTCCATCTCCTGAATCACCTCAGGTCCAAGTAGAGTCCTATCCTCTAGTCTGTCCCAGCTCAAGGGTGTTCGACAGGGTCGACCATACAAAAACTCAAATGGTGCCATCTGTATCAAACTCTGATAGTTGTTGTTATACACGAATTCTACTAGAGGTAAAAACTCTTCCCAACAGGTCTGGTGATCCATCACATACATTCTCAACATGTCCTCTAGTATATGGTTCATTCTCTCAGTCTGCCCGTCAGTCTCCGGATGGTAAGCAGTGCTGAAGTTGAGTCGTGTTCCCATAGCTTCTTGGAAGCTAGTCCAAAATCTACCTGTGAATACTGATCCCCGATCAGATATTAACTTCCTCGGCACTCCATGCAGTCGTACAATCTCGTCAATGAACACTCTAGCAATCTCTGGGGCCTAATAAGTGTTCTTGATGGGTATAAAATGTGCACTCTTTGTGAGAGTGTCTACTACCACAAAGATGGTGTCATGCCTCTTGCGGGTCAAAGGTAATCCCACAATAAAATCCATGGAGATGATGTCCCACTTTGACTCAGGAATGGCATGAGGTTGAAGTAGTCCGACGGGATGTCTATGTTCAGCTTTAACTAACTGACATTCCATGCATTTGGTGACAAAGTTTACCACATCTCTCTAGGGGCATTACATACACCCCCTCTTAAATAGAACTTCGTCTCGAAGTTAAATTTTTGTTCTGTACTTTCGATGCTAGGCTTTATCTTAATTTATATTCTCATTATCTATCATTCTATTCTATTTTTCTCCAACAATCAAGGCTATAAGCACAAGTGGTTCATGTCATTATTTCCTATCTCATTTAGTATGGTTCCAATACATCCTCAGGAACTCAGTCATGATTTCTCATAATATCAATCCGATGATACATTCACGGGTTATCAGTCCCAACTAGATTTCCTTTATCTCCTACTCCTTCACGAGGGTCTACAATGTTCAAATTTTCAACAAGCTCCATTGCATCAAAAGCCACCCAATAATTTATAAACATAACAAATCCAAACAAGGATTCAAATCTATTTGGTTATCCTCCTAAGAAGGTAAACATCATAAAATATTCGGTAAGATATAATCACGGTTTTAACAAATCAGGAGAGACCCTCAAATTGTCCCAATCCAAATTCCATAAGACCACTTCCAAATCCCCAAATGTCGGTTCTCAATTCGATAGGATTCCTAGGGCCGGAACTTAACGATTTAGTCGAACATATTAAAATCTATCTGTTGTCTTCCTGTTGTAATCCGAGTACCTTTTCTCTCAAGTTGGTCTGCATTGGGATTACTGAGAAGATACGGGGTCTACGGCTAAGTGCATCTGCTACCTTGTTCAGGGTCCCCTTCACAAAGGTAACGTCAAATTCATACTCATTCAACTGTTCTGACCATCTCCTCTGTCTAGCATTTAGATCTCTCTGAGTAAAGATATACTGCAATCCATGGTGATCCGTCTTAAGTTCAAGTTTCCTTCCTATTAGGTAGTGTCGCCACAAGCGTAGAGCATGCATTACTGCAGTCAATTCCATGTCATGTGTCGCATAGTTTTCTTCATGAGGTCTGAGTCTCCGAGAGGAGTAGGCAATAGCTCTTCCTCCCTACATTAGCACAAATCCGACTCCATCCTTGGATGCATCAGCGCATACCAATAAATATTCCTCCATGTCGGACACTTTTAGAACCGATGCCGTTGTCAATAGCTCCTTCAATTTTGCAAATGCCTTGGCACATTTATCCGTCCAAATAAACGGCCTGTCCTTCTTCTACAACTCAGTGATCGGTTCTGCAATCCTCGAGAACCCTTCGACAAACCTCGCTATATCCCGCAAGTCCCATGAAGCTTCTCACTTCATTTACATTTGTTGGCGCTGGCCATTCCCAAATGGCCTCAATCTTGGCGGGATCTACTGCTATACCATCGCCAAAAATAATAAGTCCCAAATAGTGTGGGGTCTGACAAGTTGAGTAAGTGATTTATTTTTTTTTGTACTGTTAATTTTCGTAGTAAGGGTGTCACACAGATTTCTAAGCATTACCATAACAACAATTCTCAGTAAGGATTCCTCATCAATAAATTCGACTAAGAGTCTCGACCAGAAAAATAAAATTCGCAAGGGTTGTCAATAACTAGTTCACAAGGGTAGCTATTTCTACAATGATCATCTAAACTAAATGTATTATAGACCAATCTTTACTTTCTTGTCATTAACTCAAATATATTCAATACTAATACATCATTTATATTAACTATAACCATTCTAGAACAAGACTATATCTGTCTTAACATCTTTACACTACCCTTGGATTATTTTCACATAATGCAACTCATATATAATATATTAAAGTACATTGCTATAAGAATAATTTCCACATATTACAAACTTTATTATATATAGGATAATGTTATTTATACAACCCCAACCTTGAGAAGTACCACACTATAACCCATATTGTGAGGCATTGATTCTACAACCGACCTTCTCCTATTACAACACTAATAACACACTATGATGCATTATTATATGAGCAAGAGTTCTCATGTTACACACGTTGACATGAAGGGGATAATTTATGTTCATGCAATTCAACCTTCCCTAAAACCAACACTAAAATACCTATGGTAAAGTATTAAGAAAAACCTTGACTAGATTTGATGGAATTATTAGTTTGTATAGTTTATTCAACAATAAACTACCTAATCTTTTTCAATAAAAGCTTTCATAACTACAACACATTTTTATCCAACATGTATATACCCCAATATGCAATTCCACTAACCCGAATGCACAACATTTTCCACATACTTTATGGAGCGTGTGGTTTCATTATGAGTTACATACTTCATGGTTTATTCTCAAATATACATAAATTTTCTAACATAAGAAACCTAAGTTTATCCATATAAGTATAAGGTATAAAGCTTTTTCCCTCTATGCATAAGAACATGAATCACCTTTTTATTACATTTTGATCAAAAGTATCAAACATATAGTTATCGTCCAGATATATACCACCAAAACTAAGGTATAAAGATAATGCCATTCAATTGAAATTTCAATTATATCACTAAAACTAAGATATAAAGAAAATGCCATTCAATTGAAATTTCAATTATAGCACTAAAACTAAGATATAAAGAAAATACCATTTATATATAGGCATACGCATAATTATCCTAATCCATGATATGCAACATGATATGCAACATGTTATGGGAAATTACAGTGAATAAATGATATATACATTCGAAGTCATAACGCTGGAAATGATGCCCTGAGGCTTTTGCAGAGACGTGAAAGGTAAATACTATTCGAAATTATAGTTCTGGGCGTGTTGCTCTGAATATCGATTTGCAGAGAAATCTTAATATAAATTCTAAATTCGATTTCAAGAATGCTTCTGGGGATTCGAAACATGGTCGACTACAACTAAGGCACGGAGGTCATGAGATTAGGAGCATTCAAATTACAGTAAAGCGTTGAAATCCGTAGCGTGTGAGGCATGGCGATTTGTGATCTAAAATTGCTCGACGATCCTAGGTTACAGATTACAGAGAAAGGTCAAGAAAGATAGATCGCTTGTGGATTCTGGAGGTGCTAGTATCAGTTAAACAAACGAAGTTCGGATGGCCCTGACCCATTCCCCATCGACTTGATGAACGGAAACTGAACATTAAAAAAAAAAATACAGAGTTGAATAATCCCTCAACGACATCGATTTAATAAAAATAATTCTGAGATGCTAATCAATAAATCGCAGGGTTGATTCGTATTTAAAAATTGAATCAATTAAGTGAACCACTCTCGAGACATGGATTGGATACGAGCAGGGTTTTGATTCTGGGAAACAAGGGATACACAGCAAAAATAACAATTTATGTTTTCAAAATCGCAGTAGTAAATCTGGATATACAGAGATCCACGATTGTCAACGATTTCAATCGGGCATCTCATCCAAAATCTGGGCAAACAAGAGGATACACAGCAAAAATAAGAATTTACATTTTCAAAATCGTAGTAGCAAATCTGGACATACAGAGATCCACGATTGGCAACGATTTCAATTGGGCATCTCATCCAAATATGGGAAACAAGAATAATACCCAGCAAAATCATATATGTAGAATAAAAACGCATCTAGCAAAAACTGTTGGAAGAGTCAGGCTCAAGTGCGATGTAACAACCCAGTAACAACACAGATCTCATAACAAATCTGATTGATTGAAACAGAACTCTAACATTCAACAAACAGATAATGAAATTCCTATATAACCGAGTGCAGAAATGGAACACCTATGGCAAATATGATATAAGGAATCAAACTCAGGTAATATACAAATTGAAAAGACAGAGTTTCTTATGATAGACAAATTTACATCGCCGACTCTTAGAAAACGTCCTTACAGAATTCAATGGAATATACAGTTAAAAACAGAGTTTAAAACAAATTCATGGGAACCAAATCGGCAATCAACTTCTATTCATAATTTTTCTATGGAATGTACAATTTAAAAACAGAATTAAAAATTCATGGAGATCAGATCGGCGATCAATTCCTGTTCATAATTTTTCTATGGAATGTACAGTTTAAAAACAGAATTAAAAAGGCATGGGATCTAGATCTGCGATTAAAATAGCGGATATTAATTATAAGGTTTCTGAGTTCCATATCTACACAGAAAATGTACTAAATCATAGTAATCGCAGATCGACATAGAAACTGAAATAATTTCACAAGTACTGCTAATTAATTCAGAAAATAGAAATTTACAAAGTATTGAACCTGATTGATCCGTCGAGTCCAGGATGTTGTGGTTCGTTGTTGTAGCGGTTGAATCGGCTGTTCAGATCTTATCTTCGACGAAAATACCGACAACCCCTGAATAATATGAGTTCAGTGTCCTCAAGGCTCGACCGGTTCTAATACCAAATGTAGGAACCCCTTCTCGGGGTCCCAAAAAGAAATTTCAAGTACAATTTTTTTTTTTCAGAAAAAGATATAGAAGCCACAGATCTAGTTCATGAATATTAATATATAAAACTATGTTCTCATAATTATTCATTCTAAAAAAGATTTAGAAAAATAATTAAAATAAAAATACTTCAAACATGTTTTCGACAGTTGGTCCAGCGAGTCGATGGAGTCCTCAAAGTGGTTTCCGCACGATCCAATCCAATCTCCTGACGAAATACCGAGTGACCCCTTGGTTGACCACCCTACCGTATCGAGGCTAATCTTCTTCACCTCGAACCCCCGAGCTAATGGGGTCGTAAGAACACACTTAGCTAACCTCCTGAAAGGATCTCCCAATCTCCGTTCCAACTATTTCCAACTCCAAGGATCATAACATAATCTGAGATTATGATAACCATCCAGCATTAGGGAGCAAGAGATCCCTCTCTCCTTCTCCTCCCTCTTTATATAGGAAAAGCTCTTATGCCATGTGTCTATCCATGCACATTATTTTATTTAATTTAATATTTTAATTAACAATATTCTCAAATACATGTGTCTCAATGTCTTTAAGGTGCACCTAATTCCTTAGATCAGTGGGAGTTAGGTGTAGGAGAGTTCTACTTCTCTTTTGATTATCAATTAGTTTACTCAAAATCTTTTAGTAACTAGTTGTTTTTATTTATTTAAATTCTTTTAAATAATAAAAACTTTATAACGGGATTTGTTTCTTTTAATAAAATAGCATCTGAATTTTTTTTTATTTTTAAGAGATTAAGATTAATATATAGGTATAAATATATTTATTCTTTTAATTCTAAATAAAATATTTTATTCAAATATTTATTTATTCTAATTATAGTCTTTTCTTTTTCTTTTAAAGTAATAAGGAGATATTTAAAATAATTATTTATTCCATTTAAAAAATATTTTCTTTTTGAAATAATTCTAATATATATTTCCATTAATTTATAAAAGAAGAGAACATTAACTTTTCTAACTTTCAAATTCATTTCTCAACCATAAAAGCAGGAAGGACCAACAGACGTCGGTCAAAAGCAAATATTCGGGGCAATCACGAGGACTGTCATGATTGTTATCTCGTCCCTTAGTGGTCAGTGACATATGGGGACCCGAACCGACACAACTTTTACGGAAAGCAAAGATTCCGACAAACAAACAAAAAATAATTACAACTATGGGTTATGGCCCACCAAGGCTTTCAATCCCATGCATCATGGCCAGCACGACATCATGATAATAATAATAATAGAATATTGAATAATTTATTATTAAATTCTCTATAATTTCCACACGTATATTATTTAATTATGTATGTATGAGTAGTTTTCTTTTTCCTTTCTTCTTTCGTCTAGGTACCTATTCGGCGGGCCCTTCCGACAGTATCTTTCTTTCTTCTTATGGGGAGTACTGCGTAGCGATCGGGAGTCGTTACCGCGATCTCTCAACTACGCTCATTGGATACTGAGGGATAAGGCTCTCCTTATTGCGTGCCCCTCAACTCATCGTACGCGACCAAATCGTTATGGTCTTGCCTGTACGGCATACGCTTCCCCGGGTGAGCTGAAACGGCTTCACCCGTGCATGGATTACTAGTTCAGGGTCGATAGTCAGTCGTCGCGCCCCTAAGTGTTCTTTCCGTTCTTACGACCCCGATATTTCCATTGTGGGTCAGTTGGTAAATCGTCTTACCTGCCAATGCACACACACTCAAACGCATATTAGTAGCGCTGCACTAATAAACATTTCAACATTCATCATTTTCATTTTCTCAGTCAGTCGAGTATGAACATTTAATCATTTTTTTAATTTCAAGTAATTCCAATATTCATCATTATCATTTTCTCAGACAGTCGAGTATAAACAAATCATTATTTTTCTAACCATTTTCATTTCACATATAAAGTTTAAAGCAATCATTCATGGTCCAAGTTTGATAACTCCGGGTCACTTCAAACCAGTGCCCTCAAATAGTCAATTAGTCATAGGTCTCAAATAATCTTATCAATCATAAGTCCAAAATTACCAAAATCAAACATAAGTGCTAAGGGGGGCATTACAACAAGCATGTTATTTGTTAGCTCAATAAAGGGTAAATGAATAGAGCTTCCATGCATTCTCTAGAGCCAATAATCTACTGCAATGAGAATCCTTGGGAGACACTTACAAAGACGTCTTCAATGACAAGTAAAGGATTGAAACAAGTAATAATGCTTGAATTTAATACATCAATTGGTGAATCTATTCAAAAATTAGATCCTTAAAAACACAATCTAATAAAAATTTATTATTGAAAATTTTCTGTTTTAATATAAATAAAAAAATTGTCTCCACATTTACCAAAGAAAAGTGGTGATACCAGAGTTATAAGCAATATACAATAAACATGGACACTATAAGATGCAGCAAGTGTACCCAATATATATGCAACTATTAAGGATCATTGGAATTACCACTAGTCATTGCGAAGACTCGGAGAAATCATGATAGAATAATAATTTTATATGATAGAATGATAATTAAGTAAATAAATATGTATATTAACATGTAAGATATTCTAAAAAGACTAAAGAAGAATACCTGTGAGCTTCTAGTTTGGAGAATAATTTACTCTCTATTGAATATGGCCCAACCATGTGAAGGTGGAAGTTCATTTTCCCCCTTCCTCTCTTTCACATCACTCTTAATTCCCCTACCCTATCTATCTACTGAGAAATAATTGAAACTAACTTAATATCATAAAGCATATGAAATTCATGCATAAAAAATAACAAAACAAAAATAATATATAAGGAATAGTTTATATCAATTAAAATGATTGTCAAAATATGTTGTCATTGTACATTGTATTGTACTATATATAATCACTTACATCTCAGTTTCTTATGTTTTAAATAATTGATAAGTGGTGTTTCCAATCCTTCTTCTCATCGTTTGGTGGAGTCTCTTCCTTTGTTGATTTAGTTGCCTCATGTCATGCAGTACACGTGATATTGTAAATCATTAATTTGAAATTTCCACTTAATAGTTTATTAATAATAATATAATTACAATCTTCGTTACTCGGTGAACTAGTCGACATCATGTTTTGGGTGGCAATCTCTTCTTCTTGCCTCCCAACGTCCTCATTTATGGGCTCTACCAATGAATCCTTACATCTAATTTTGTATCCATAATATAGTCATGGCTAGGCTACTCTCCATTGTTCACCTCATTAGCATCATTTCTCTCCTTCTTGAAACACACAAAGACATTAATTCATAGTCAATAATCATTTGTAAATGGGTTTTATAAATAATCCACTTACAAATTCCATAAATCTTATTTAGCACGTCATTCCAATTTGGATTTTGTGAATGACCCATACTCTCTCGGTTTTCAACCACAACTTTAAAACAAACTTTGAACCTACTCTTAAGATCTTCTTGAGTGGCATTTGAATTGTACTTATCCCCCTATATTTTATAACACCGAACATTTTACTCATCGGATGCAAGTAAATAAAAATTGAATGATCATCAATATAAAATAATCATAAAAAATTACATTAAATTACACTATTACATAATGGGAAATAATTAAGACATCATTAAGTTTGAAGGACTTTTGGAAACTTGAATGGAATAAGCTCCACATCCACCAAAAAAATTAATTGGCAATGTCTTAGTGCTATGAACATATGTCGGTCCAAGAAATCAATTAGAGGAATCAACAGTGGGGACATCTTGACCATTATGTTCACGGTGTGGCATGATAGGGGAAGGGATGTGAACATGTGGCATGATATGGGAAGGGATGTCATGGACCTCAGCAAAAGCAAGGGGGGAGAGGATGCAGGCAGAGTAAGGGTGGTAGAGGGATGAGTTAAGGGGTTGTTAGCACCAAATAGGGAGGCAAATAATTTGGTGGGTATGTGATTAGTGTTGGGACAAGATGATGTAGGTACATTGCTACTACCAACACTAAACTCATGAGTAGACTCATGTGTTGCTCTAAAAAAAAATTGTAGAAAAAGATCGTGTTTTATTTAACTATAAGAGTACTAAAAAAAAATCATAAATGAATATATGCGACAAATAAAACAGTTTAAAATTTGATTCATACTCCATATTGTCTTATTTCCTCCATCAAAACATTGCATCTTTGCAAAATCTCCTCTATGTTTTCACATTAAAACAATGTAATAAATTATTTGTTTTACCATTTCAAATCCTTTTTAATAATCCATTTCTAAGAATCGACCCACCAATGTGAAACCCTCTACCTTAGAAACCTCGTGCATCTTTGGCCAAATTTAACCGAGCCTTCTTTTTTATACCCTTCTTACGCTTTTTTGACCCTGGCCCCCCCTTAGTTCAGAACCTCCTCACCAAAATGATCTGTTGCTACACAATTTGGAGACCTATTGGAAGGAGGAGCTTCATTAAATTGATAGAGAGGCTTCCCATTCAGTTCATGAATACCAAGAGCCTAACTACTAAATCCTCCACCACTTGTAAAAGAACCTTTCTATCCATCTCTAAATTGAGAAGGAAAAGACTTGATATGATACCTAATCGAATAATTTGGATACAAACAAGATCAATTCCCCTTTGTGATGAATGTGGGGCATTGCATAAATACTACATAGAAGGATTGATGGGTGATTAAGACCCTCATTGATGGCTCAATACTCCGCATCCCACCTGGATTTTTGTTCCAATCCAAAGCCCACATGAAAGGAACCCTTTTGAATTTTGTCATGTGGATCCCTAACATGCTTGACAATATCACGCTCATCAAAATATAAATCCACTTTGTCTCCATTTCCTATAGTCTTCAGAGAATACTAGGAAGATACCATGGGGCTAGGAATAATAATAGATCCCTTAGCAAGTTTGTTTTGACCAACAATAAATGAGGATTGCTAATGTTCATGTGAACAAGAGGATCCTTGACCGAATAACCAACCAATTCTACCTCATAAAAAAAAATATCATCAATCATGAAATGTTAGGGTTCCATCCCTCATCTAAATATAGGGTTATGTTTATGTGTTTGGGATTAGCTCATGAGTTTTGATGGCATACCAACTCCTTTTTTAATTCAGGGAGCTTACTTAACTTTGATCAAACAATGTCAATAGTAGTTCATTGCATGAACACGACAATGCTTACAATAGGGGGTTGTATTAGCATATTGTATGTCTCTAAGGGTTTTTAGCTTGATATTTATTCAAGTTAGAAACAATTAACAATTGAACCAAAATACTCTTCTTGTTGGCTTATTTTCTTTGTTGAGTTCGGATTCACCAACTTCTTTGTTTGGTAGATTCTCATCTCATAGGCTTCATTGGTTTTGGTACAATAAGTGCAAATATAATATTCCCATGTGTTAATGTTCTATGACTTTAGCCAAACAAGACTACCAACACTCTTGTGATGCAGAGATTACGATTCTTTTGAACTATTTTAGCTCAAATATTGACACTCATGTGCCATCAAGTATCTATATTCTTGATCCTAGAGTATTTAAAGGAGATATACATATAGAGATTATGGAGGAGGTTCATCGAGCATATGTGGGGCATGCTTGTAGTTCACAAAAGAGCACTACTTTCTTATAATCTTCATCATTATAATTATAATTATATATGGATTAAAAAGGATCCATCATCACTTCTGACAATTCATTTTCTCACATAACCTTATTTGTCATTTTGAATAGTTTAAATTTTGACTTTAAAAGTCAATGATGAAGATTGATGATAGCATACTTCGTCATTGATGTATATATAAACCATGTAACATAGAGCTCGAACGAGAAGGACACTTCATTAAATACTATTACCTATACAGATTCTTACACTTTGAGATTATAGATTCATCATTAAAACTAGGGTGTATTGTGTTTTTCCACATATATCTCATCCAATTTCAAAAGTAGCTAATACATATAATTTCTAATGTAGCTCTATTAGATACCTCTTGTCTAATTCCCCCATTATTTTGATAAATAAGAAACACACATAGATAAAATGTGTTTTACAATTTAGATCTCATGCTTCGCTTAAATAGCAGCGTCATTGGGACGTGTTACTCACTTTTTCTTCCATAAATTACTAATAAATATATGTTTCTTCACTAACGAGGAATAAAAGCACGAAATGCATTATTATTATTATTAGTCTTCAATAATATTAGGTTTTTCCATGAAAAATAAATTGTATTTGATATTTCAAGTAGAAATCAGCATACATATATTCAATCTTGTCGGCATAGTTTTGAGACTAACATAATACCACATACTTAAACCCTCAACCTTTCATAAGAAAGCTAAAAACCTGACATCAAGATTACATTACAGATTGAACATGCATCACCTGACCATTGTTGTCCATTCATGAGACTACATATCCTAATTCTGAATCAAACATGAACATAAAAGACTTCACCAAAAAAATAGACTTTTGGACAACTTCCTCGCAGATGTTATCCCTACAATCCCGTTCTATAAAAGTGCCTTGTTGTAATCCCAAAGCATCTTTAGAGATTTTATATGCTTTATGGTTGAATTCCCTACAAATATGAGCAAAAGAGATGTGATTAAAATGAGTTTTATTTAGCACTCTAGCCATTATTGGTTCAAGGATCGTGTTAGAAATCTGGAACTATACTTTAGCTTAGTCCATGAGGAGCTTAGAGTCTTCCATAACCTACAAAATATCCATATTCCTTTCAACAACAATAGTTAAAAGAATCCATAGAGCATAGATTTCAAGTCTATTATTTTTTTTTTTAGTAAGAGTAGGAAAATTCTATTAAAATTCAAACTGAACTGTACATAGTGTTACAAAAACAAGTCTTTGAGGACCTCTTGTTGGCCTAGTCTTCCCCTTTCCCATTTTGTTCATGTTCATTACACCAACTGGTTACAAAAAGGATTTCTATTGCCCCTAATTCCCACATTATACTAGAGGAATTTAAAAGATCCTTTCCCCGAGGCTTACAAAAAGCGTTTCTCAGTTGTGTCAGCTCCACCGAACCTAGGCATGGCCAAAACATCTATCAAAGGTTTCCCAACCCTGACTCACGCCCAGACCAAAATTCCACCCATATTAGAATCAACTATCATTTCAAAAAAAAATTCATACATGGCCTGTGGCCATTGCCCGAAAGACCATTCCCCCGAACCATTGTCATTATATATGTTGATCGAGATAGGACTGGATACCAAAATTCCTTACCGTTCACCTGTTGCCATAGATGGTCCTTCCTCTAGCGTGTTCGCCTCTTTTGTTGGAGACTTCTGCGATGGGGCTGCAGGAGTTGATGGTGCATCGTCAACTGCAGGAGGAGGGTCTGTATTCTCTTTTCCCACACTCATTGGTGTTCGCTCTAGGTGCAAGACTCTATCCAGGTCCACTAGCACGCTCATCATGTCATCTTTGAATTTTGACACGACCTGGATAACCAGGTCACCGAAGCTTTCCCGCTCCATCAATGTTTTTGCCAGGATTTTTCTCAAGACCCAATATGGGCTCAAACGAGCATCCATACCATGCTCTTCCATTTTACTTTGGATTACTTATTCTTCCCTTGTCGAAATAAGCTAATCGATGCATGGCGGAACCCCTTGCATGAATTCCTTCTCAAATTCATCCTCTTCTATCTGCTTCTCCCTCTCATGGTGGCTTCTCCCCCCCCTCGACGACTGTGCATCCGTTGTCAGGAGAGCATTCTCAATTTATAGAGATCTAAGGCATCCAACTTACGCCTTACCCACAGTAATTCTTCCTGCTTCTCTGTTGCTCTCTGTATTGCCTCCTCCATTTTAAACATGACGAGCATCTGGTTAACGTCGAGGTCATTCAATGCCATCATGATTTGTTCTGCATCCGCATTCAATCCGAATTTAATGATCCCTTTGCTCGGCTCGTCTTATCATCAACGTATTCCTACTGTCAAACATTTTAACTATGTACCTTCCCTCTGTCACCTTGGATTCCTCCCACCACCCAACGTTTACGACGAGGCTGGAAATCTTCTCCCCGTCCTTTCCCATAAATGGATGTCGCTCTCTACCACCTTTCCCTTTATTACATGTCCTCCTCACATGTTGTTGAATTGATAACCTTTTTCCTGACGCAAGCTTCCCCGCTAGTTGTTAACACCTCCTCGCGCTTTCTTCATGCCACGTCTCCCCACTCCTGTGGCCTCCTGTCCACATACTCACCTACATCTGGTAGAATTCAAGTCTATTATTAGTCCCACCCCCTGGTCCATATTTATACACCACAAAATGAGATTTAGATATGCATAGGATAGCTCCCACCTTGCACCTGCTAGGGGTTCCTTTCCTGGATCCATAAAAAAATCCCCAAGGTCTAGAGAAATCAATCATTGGTTCCTTTAAATTTCTCGAGAGCCTTTGATTAAATAACTTTCTACCTTCACCGAAATACATTCTTATCTAATGCATTAAATTTACCAATTGAGCCTCCTTACCTTCAAGGATCAACGTGTTCCTTGCTAGCCATAACCCCCATAGAACATAAACAGGAAGATCCTATGCTCATTAACGTAACTATCGACAAGTCAAGCGTCAAAACAATCCAATAAAGAGTCCTCGTCCCACTAATGACAAATCTTATAAGTCTGACAAACTTCCCTCCAAACTACTTTGGAAAAAGAGCAAGTTGAAAAAATATGATCTACAGCCTCACTTGCATTTCAGCATAAATAACACCAGTTGGGGCCAATTCAATTTCATTTTTAACCATTGTCCCAAGTTAAGATTTTGTTATAACTCTAACAAACTTCCATCCAAACTATTTTGGAAAAAGAGCAAGTTGCAAAAATATGGTCTACAGTCTCACTCGCATTTTGGCATAAATAACACCAGTTGGGGCCAATCCAATTCCGTTTTTGGCCTCATCCCAACTTAAGATTTTTTTTACCGATGTAAACCACATAAATATTCTAGTTTTAAGGGGGCAATCCAGCTTCCATACAATTTTTTAACACCATTGTCTCTCCTCGCCAATTTCCTCACTTATGTTTGACTCATTGCCCAATTTGGATGTAAGGACCATTTCAGCTCATCATCATAACCTTTAAGATTGATGGCATTGTGTTTTAGATGGTTAGTACACTACATCCACTTGATTACCTGATCACCATGTAACTCCAATTCCTCTATTGTTTTCAAAAATTGAATTCCATGTCTCTAAACATCCAAATTTGTGGCTTCTTCCAACCTAAAAATTCCATTATTATCAAAAGATAGTCTAAGATCCTCGGACAACTTAAAATTTCCATTTCAACCGATCCAAGGATCCTCACCAATGATTAGTTTAGTGCCTCTACCAACATTTCTAACATAAGATTATTAAGATTTTTTATAAGGTCAAATAATATCATAGACGACACACTAGGCGCAGTGATTTGGGATGACCAAAAGGATGAGGACAAAAGGGAATGGGAGCTACTCCAAAAGAATCGAAAAAGGCACATGATAAATTGTAAGTCACTTATCTTTTTTCAAATTTCTAAAGACTAACTATTTACATTGAAATTCGTAATGTATATTTGATCTCATATGTACTATATATCGATTTGATTTCATGAATACATCAACAAATTCAAAAATTAATGCCACCAATAAATTCATTCTTTACAACACAAAGGCAACACAAACATGGGTTGCATTGTATGAATAGAAGAGGAGGAAATCAGATAGTGGAAGAAAAGAATCTAGACAGTTGAATGGTAGAAGCACACCTTATCCTGATCATTTAACATAAAATACACCAATAATTTTTCCCAACAGTCGGGTTTTTGACCAAGTCATAGAGAACGATATTCATTATAAACCAATGAACAATTGACAATTACAATGTAATAAAAGCATTTTTGGAAATCATAACACTATTCACTAAAATGAAATCTCCTCAAACTACTCCCAAAGACATCGAAAATTCTCAAACTTTATCGATGTGGTTGTTGGCATATTTATAAATACAATATGAACATTGAACATAACACTATTTGGTATAACAACATCTCCTCACACAACTCCCAAAGGCATGCTAAAAACTCTATCTTTTGCATATTAAAAAAAATCAAATGACCATATTCTATTAACCTTAACCTTGAATCTTATACTATATATTATTCTTAATCTTGTGAAAAAATAGTGGTACAAAACAAACTCATAACTTGAAAACCTAAATTCGTGATGCAAAACAAACTCAAAAAAATCGAAATATTGCTTAGTTCACTATGACAAGAATTATACCTATTCATCAACATGTTTGAAAATAAAGTTGCCATTGGTTGAGGACATGCAACATGTCACAAGGAAGGAATTATTATATTGATTGAGCTACATGTTTATGCCATTAAATATGTGAAGCTTGTGAAGGCATTTACACTTTATATTTTAAACAATGTTTCTCCATCAAGTTACAAAAATGCTCCAGATAATTGTGACTCAACAAACATATGGATGGTCCAAATAATAGTGACTCAACAAACATATGGATGGTCCAAATAATAGTGACTCAACAAACATTAATTTGGCCAAAATATAAAGAGTGACTCAACCAAGATACTTCCTCCATGATCTCATTTTATTGTTATATCTTAACATAAATTAGTAATTATATGAATGTCAAACATAGGGATTCAATTATCATTTTCCAAAAAAACCATTTAATAATAATAATATTTTCTTAGTATCTACTTGGGTTTTTTTTTTAAAAGCATAATTTATTTCAAACATAAATTTAGTTACATTTTAGAAGTGCATGTTGGGGAACCTCTTAACCTTGAACCATAAAATAGAAAAGATAGAACAGAAAGGAACATTATTCCAAGAAGAGAGGTGGTGTCTAAAGACACCATTATAGAACTTAAGCACATAGCATTATGATAAAAACATCACAATGCATGTTGAACATGAAAGACATCTCGAATAACACATAACAAAACCCATAGGGTTGTCTTTTTATAGCTCCCAAATTTAACCAACTTCCTGGAATGAGGAAGATCTGGTCCACAAAGAGGAGTCATTGGTCCTAACTATTTCCACAAAATTCGCAACGTCCCATAGTTTAGTCAGTTTTTGTAGTCGCGCCAACCATGCTTGATCCAACCATCTAATTGTTGGTCCAACCGATTGTACACTCTCTCCCCTAACTTTCCTAGTTGGGACTCTAGTTAAATACTCTGCTAGTAATCTGTTGTATAACAATTGATTGCCACCAGAAGATCTAGAGGTGTGATGAGCCATCAATATTGTAGGTTCCAATACCCCCCCATAAATACAATGCTCTGGATATTTAGGAGGTAAAATTAATTGTTATGAACACCCTCCCATAATTGTAGCTTCTCGAATCACAATCATAACCCGAAGTTTGAAAAACTTACCTTCTAGCAATGGATTCGTGAAGATATCAACAACTTGATCATCTATCCTGCAATAAACAAATGAGAAAACATTCACCTGTACCAATTGTCTCAAATAATGAACATGAAGTTCAACATGCTTCATTTTGCTTTGAGCAACAGGATTATCAACTACTTGAATAGCACCATGAATATCACAGTAAATAATAGTGGAGGCACGAACATGAAACCCAAGCTCATTGAGAATTTGACGGATCCAAACTTCCTATGTACCTACATTGAGAGCGCCACAATACTCATCTTCATTAGTCTAAAGAAAGACTACCTTATGTTTCTTACATGACCAGACCAAAGGTCCAGAACTTAGTCAAAACACATAGCTAGAAGTAGACTTGTCGTCGTCAATGTCGTCACCTGAGTCGGAATCAGTGTATCCAACTAGTGGATTTGTACTACAACAATACTTAATACCATACCAATAAGTTCCCTTAATGTAACGAACTATTCTCTTTGCATCCTTCTAGTGGATTTCTTGCGAGTCATGCATGTACCGGGAAACCACACTAACAACAAAGGAAATATCTGGTCAACTGTGCGTCAAATATATTAGGATACCAACCAATTGTCGATAAAGAGTGGTGTTGACCAGGGGAGAGCCACAATCTTTCAATAATTTCACGCCTGACTGATCAGGTGTAGCACATGACTTATAGTCATCCATCTTGAACCGCTTTAAAAGATCCAAGGCATATTTTTGTTGAGAAAGAAAGATACCATCATCCATTTGAAGAACTTGAATGCCAAGGAAGAAATGGAAAAGACCAAGGTTAGGCATTTCAAAGGTATCTGGAAGTTGTTTCTTCAAACCGAAAATGAGATTAACGTTATTGCTAGTTATGACTAAATCATCAACATACAATGCCACAGTTAGAGTATCACCATGAGCGTGTAATACATAAATACTGTGATCAGATTCACAACGTTTGAAGCCAAGATTGACAAAGAAATGATCAATATTTTCTTACCAAGCATGAGGTGCCTATTTCAAACCATACAACGACTTCTTTAGTCGACAAACAAGATCAGTATCTGTCACAAAAAAATGAGGTTGTTCCATATAGATTTCTTCAATGAGATTGCCATGAAGAAAGGCACTTTTAACATCCATTTGATGAAGCTCCCACCCAAAACGAGCAGCAAGTGAAAGGATTATTCAAACATAATTCATCTTTGCAGCAAGGGCAAAGGTTTTAGTGTATTCGATGCCTTCTTGTTGAGAGATGCTCTTGGCGACCAAACAAGCCTTATGGAATTCAATAGCACCCTAGAAGGTAAATTTGGTCTTATAGACCCATCGACACTTCACAACATTCTTCCCTTGTGATCGGGGAATAAGATCCCACGTTTGATTCTTTTTCAAGGAGTCAATCTCAACAATCATAGCAATTTCCCACTCTAGCACACCCTGAGCATCAACATACATATCAAGATCACAGGTGTCAATAACACGTTCCATCAAGGCAATACTACCACATTGTTTCTGACTACGAGTCTGCTAACCAATACTAGCATTGCCAACATCCAATCCAACAGCTTCAATCATCTTAACAACCCACCGAAGTAAGCAACTCAAGGATGATTCAGGGTGACTATGAGTCAGGGAAGTAGGATTGTCGACTTCAACTGTCATAGTAGACCGACTACCAGTTGACTCAGGAGCATAATTCATTTGTTTGGTCATGACTCCAATTACAGACATAGTCGATCCAGATTCTTCAAGAATGTCAAACATATCACTATTCAATGGATCAGAGGAGGAAGTCAATAGCTTAGTACCTGAAATCGTCTCATCAAAGATCACACTTCTGATTAAGATGATATGTTGTTTAACAGGATCAAACAATCTATAGGATTTTGACTCATCGGAGTATCCCATCGTGATGCAAGCATGATGTTTTGCATCTAACTTATTTATGTAGTTATCATTGATATGTGCCCAAGCAATACATCCAAAAGTTATGAGATATTCGGTGGAGGGTTTTCATCCACTCCACTTCTCGACAGGAGTCATGTCAATGACTGCTCTGGTAGGAACAAGGTTCATAAGATAATTGGAGTAGTAAACGGCTTCTTCCCAAAACTTAGTCGGAATATCTTTGGTCTGCAGTAGGCACCTCACCATTTCTACCAAAGTCTGATTCTTCCTCTCTACAACACCATTCTATTGAGGGGTATGAGCGATAGATCTTTGCCAAGAAATACCATTTTGCAAGAGATATTATTCAAACTGTCGACTCACATATTCACCACCACTGTCTGATCTCAAACATTTAATGGTTCAACCACACTGTTTTTCAGCCAGTGCTCTAAAGTCCTTGAATTTTTCAAAGACTTGACTTTTATTCTTCAAGAAATATACTCAAGAAGGTAACTATATAAATCATCAATAAAGGTCAAAATATATTTCACACCTTCCAATGATGGTTTGTTCATGCAACAGAGATCACTGTGAACAAGCTCCAGTCGATTATGTGCTCGCCTGGATTTCCTCGAATCAAAGGGTGCCTAATGATGCTTTCCAAGCATACATTTCCTGCAAACTCCATCACATGGAACAGTATTTGGAAGACCAGTAACCATAATGTGATTTACCATCATCTTCAAACTTCGAAAGTTTAAATTTCCAAGTCGTTCATGCCAAATTCGACTTTTGTCATTAGTCTGAGCGATGAGTGCATTTGGTCCAGTCGTTTGGGAAACATTTACTAAAGGATCACATAACTTATAGAGTCCATATTTGGGATCCAAATACCTTGAAGCAACAGTTTCTCCCTAAGCCTCATATCCTTTGTGATAAAGCGATCTGACCAAAACTCAACAATCTTCTTTGTCTTTGTCAGTTGAGCAACCGACAACAGGTATGCACTCAAACTAGGTACATTATACACATTGTATATGCAGCAATGTTGGAATTCAACATCCCCATTTCTAGCAACAGTGAGAGCGTAATCATTGGCAACATAGATTTTTTGTTCAGAAGTTCCACTTAAGGACGAGAACAAAGAATCATCCTTATCCATGTGATGAGTACATCCAAAGTTGACTATCCATTCGGTCATATTAGTGCAAGTATGAAATGCCTGGGAAGTACTAACAGAGAAGGTATAATTTTTAGCAAGTATTGGTTGGCTTTCCAACCAATGCACTATCCTAAAGGTGCTTGACCTTGCCTTCTAAGTCCTTCATATTTTTCCCAACCATTCTTCTCAACATGTCCTACCTTTGTGCAATATCAACAATTCTTCTTTTTTCAATCCTTATTCGTTGATGATGACTCTTCAGTATTACCCTTAGTAGGTTGGTTGATACATTCTAGTCGGTGATCCTGTCGACCACATTCTTTAATATTTGTCTTGATCTTGCTTTTCAGCAAGTGAGGTTGGTATTTTCTATCGCTTTCCTTCTTCAAGCAACTTTTGTTGGTCCTTGATCAACAAATCACAAAAAGTGTGAAAGGTAAAATCCTTACCATCTTGCTTATGTGATATCCAATTGGCACAAAAGGAGGAACATAAAACATCATATGGTGTCTTCAAATTCATTAGAACCAACTCAATGAGTTTTCCATCCTTATTTGGGAAATCGTTGCCACATTTTCCCAATTTCAATTGTAGCTCCTTGATGCAAGCTAAATAGTCCTCGATCTGATCAAAGGAAATAGGTTCTAGAGAGATCAACTCTTTCTCTATCTGTATAAATTCTCCTTCATTTATCTTATTGAACGGTCTTCAGTTTATTCCAGACGACATGAGGATAGTCGATCTCGCTTGTTTGAAAGCAAATATCTCTCGAAATGTAGGTCGTGATGACACCCACAACTTCGTCCTTTTTTACATTGATGGTAAACTTGGCATCGGCATATGTCAGGTCAACAATAGCAGTCTTTGTAAACTGCCACAGTCCATTGCTCTTCAACAAGATCTCCATGTCTATTGCCCAGATTGCATAATTGTGTATGATTAAGAACAATGGGTTCTATCTTGGAAGTTATCCTTCTGATCAAATAGATCTAATCAAATTTCAAGAAGAAGTATCAATCAACAAATCATCAACCAAAGTCAATCAACCCTTGATCTGACTCGGCGTGATTTGTAGACAACAGGGCCAGATCAAAACCAACATAGAAGAAGGGAACAATATTCCAAGAAGAGAGGTGGTGTCTAAAGACATCATTATAGCACTTAAGCACATAACATTATGATAAGAACATCACAATGCATGTTGAGCATGAAAGACGTCTCGAATCACACATAACACAACCCGTAGGGTTGTCCTTTTATAGCTCTCATATCTAATCAACATCATGGAGTGAGGAAGATCTATTCCACAAAGAGGGGTCGTTGGTCCTAACTGTTTCCACAAAATTCGCAATGTCCCATAGTTTAGTCGGTTGTTGAAGTCACTCTGACCATGCTTGATCCAACCATACATTCGTTTATTCAACCAATTGTACAATCGCTTTGTTGATTTGCCTAGTCGAGACTCTATTCGACTACTCCGCTACTTGCTTGTTGTATAATGACTGATTGTCTCTAGAAGATCCATAGGTGTGATGAACCATCAAGGCCATAAGTTCCACCAATTCCAAAAAGTACACACAAAAAACATTTGTAGATTGAGAGGAGAAATCTTCAACATCATGCGTGTTTAACATGAGTGACATTCTAAATATCCACACTAACATTAATAACCCAACTTTTATTTCAAGAAAAGCATTAGTTACATTTCAAAAATGGAAACAAAAAACATGTCGTTAATAAATTGATAAGAGAATTCTGAAAAAATTAAAGACTATCCGGATCCATATTGTTCCTAAATTTTAAGACAATTTTAGACATCTATTAAAATTTACATATTTTTATACTGAGACAAAACCACATCATCAACCATCATGCTGGTGAGAACTAAGTGCAAGAATGCAACCCAATTAGAAAAACATGTTTAAAAACTAATCATTGAAGGATGGGATGAACAGTTTGGTGGTTGTGCTATCTCGTCTCTTACTACCGTCAATGCCATAGCATCTAGTTCCATTTTCACCTACTCCCATGTCCAACCTTTTCTTTGAGAGAGCATTACCCTCCAAATTGATGGCATTAATATCGGATGGCATTAATATCAGGGGATATGACATACCCTCTTCTAAGTTGCGTGTCTTAATATCAATGCCATATCTTCTTCTCAATTTTATATAACATCATTGTGTGGTAGAGTGACGGAGATACACATTTTTTTCTTCAATTAGATTCTTTTAAATTACATATATAAGAGAATTTTGAAAAAAAATACATATTTAGAAATAAGTAAAGATTAACAATTTTCACTACAACTAATATCCTTTGTGCATTTGTATTCAACCATTGTTAATAATCTGGACCAATTACAAAATTACATCACACAAACTTGGCTAACACACATTTCCTGCTCAAATCATATATGTCTACTATTTTTCCATAATTGCATTGTGCAATACTTTTGAAGTATAATAATGACAAAACAAAATGTGCTTGGTAACCTTCATTCCCTCCAAAAGAAATATGTGTGACATTCTATAGTCATTTTTTATATTTCTGTAAGAGCCTTCAATCCAATGTATCATGCAATATTTTCATTAAACAATTTGCTATGTTATGCATGATTTCCATTTATAATTTTCATTGTAGTTGTTTATGAATATCTAGCATTGAATGTATTGATTTTGTAGACCTTCTTTGGTTGTTATTCTCTTATTCTCGTCCACTCTCAACATTTTTCACACCAAATCCATATCCTCCACACACCCAACATTTTAAACTATCTTTTTGAGACGCGAATTGGATTTGGTCAGTTTGGGAGGTGTAACAATGGGATAGTGGAAAAAGATGTTTGGGTAATGGGACTTAACCATACCATGATGTGGGATTGGGAAGGTCCTCTTATATTTGAAAATATAATATCCAACATCTCTTTTACATATATATCATTGACCAAACATCCACTTCAAAACAATTGTATGAGTTGTGCCCTCATCAATATAAGAGTTATGTCCCACACAATAACATACTCGTATCTATTTTTCTCAATAACTCCATTCTTGGAGTCTTCCACCATGAAAATCAATACAAAGTGTGCAAATTTTAGGGTAGAGGCTTCCTTATTCACCTAATAGTTAAGGGCTTGAGGTCCTTGTGTGCAACACCCTTGTTGTGATAGTAGGCCACACCATTGCAAAATTGTTGCATTAATCTCCTTTCTCCTTTCTCCAATTTAACATCACAACTAAGAGAAACTTTGATTACCACCTTATATCATGTATCAACATTCATGGCCTTGAAACAATTACATATGTGCCATGCCCTAAATAACTTAAAAGATGATAATTCTAAGACATCTTAGATTCTAAATGTTGGAGATAGATAGACTACAATTTCAATCAAATTTAACGTTGATATGTGGAATTCGATTATGAATGCAATAAAATGGAGGATGCATTAGAACAACTGGCATGCATCCAAAGAAATCGTTGTGTATCAATGGGATTGGCATGGATAACATTTGAAAGGGCAAGGTTTTTCATATGAAATATTAGATGCTTTTACTAAATATTTTTATCTCTCCATATCTTAGTATGTTTTCTGGCATTGCTTTTTAGTTTTGCTTTTTTGAATCTCAATACAACATTTGCTTCCTCTCGATGCTCATTACAATAAAATGCAGTGAAATAAATACAACCATAGATTCTATAATAATAACTTTTATTTTTTGTTAAAATATCACTGCATTCTATTTATAGTACTTGAGAGTTGAGTAAACTTGAAAGCTCTAATGACCCAATACAAAAATTAACAATTTCCAAGAATAGGTCTCCTTAGAATGGTCTTCAAGCATGCGATTGTAGAAAGATAGAGACTCAAAGATATTGAAAATTTCCTAGTAGATAAGAACGATGGAGATGGAAGAGGTTTTGTCTCAGAAGAGTCAAAATAAGTTGTTCTAGAAATGGAGAAGCATCACAAATACATTTTGGATTTCCGTGAAGCAGAGTGGAGACTGTAACAATAAAATAATATAAATTAAAATCAAATATAATTAATATTAATAGTCATGCCCTTTGGTGAAAAGGTGCAAGACAAGCTTACTTAAGCCAACCAATTGTATTGATTTTAGCATCTCTTACATTACATTTATACAATTTTCTACATTACGTTCGCCCTACAGCCTTCTTGCTCTTCCATTGATATCAGAGCCTCTCAGCTCTCGGCACTAGCCCACCACATTGCACCCTCCACCTCCGTTGCCACCTCCCTCACGCGCTCACGCCACCCCCACCACCAGCTGCCACCTCTCTCCATCTGCCTACTCCATTCCCCATCCTCCCCTTCCCCGTCTTCTCCTCTGTCGCCTAATCCATCCCCTTTCTTCTTCACACCCTTCCCCATCAACGCCTCTTCCCTCCCTGCCATCCCCCATCTTCTCCTTCACGCCCTTCCCCACTTTGTCTCTCCTCTGCCATCACCCCACACCACAGCTCCACGCCCCCGCCATCCCCTCCTGCTCCACGGCATTCCCTCCTGCTCCACGCTCCTGCCATCTCCCTTCTTCCCCCGGATCCTTTCTCCACCACCCAACTCTTGGGTTCTCCGCTGCCACCCCCGCTACCATTCTGCGTCCCTCTCCCCATCTTCTGCGTCCAGCCCGTTTTCCACCTTCGCCTACTTCCACCATTCGCCACCATCTTCCGTCCACCAATCGCCCACCGGCCACCACTTCCACCATTCGCCACCTTCATCCTTCCCACCGTCGGCTGTCAAAGTTTTTTGTATTAATACCCTAATACTAATAATATTTATTAATATTATTATTAATTTAAAAAAAAAACTATATTATAATAATAATTATTATTATTATAATTAGTTTTAAAAAAAATCGTGGCAGGTTGGCTTCGTACAACAAATAAAAATAAATCCACGTTCAGCGCCGAGAAGATTCCACCAATCACCAGATAAATGAGTGAATTAAACGCCCGGTTCGATTCAATCAATGAGAAGATTAACAAGAACTATGAGGAACTCCAGGCAAAGATCAATCAAACCAGTGACGATTTGGCAGCAACTTGGACACAAATCACGTCACAAATAGAGAACACCGTTCGCATTCTACAAGAAGACCAAAAGAAAAATCAGGTAGTTTTAAACACCATCTTGGACCGATTACCATTACCAAAAGATATGCATCCAAACTCGCCTAGAACACCAGGGCAGTCGAATCCTTTCAACATGTCGTCATCATTCTCATATACACAAGGACGCCAAATACGAGTGAAAGTCGAGCTACCCAAATACGACGGGGACGAACGACAATGCATAGCATGGATTAACAAAGCCGAGGAATACTTAGACATCCACAATATCCATTACGAAGAGGAGAAAATTAAATATGCCTCCATGCATCTAGAAGGAAATGCTTACAACTAGTACTTATGGTGGAAGAAAACTGCAAGAATCTGTTCTCACAACTGGGTTAGTTTCAAGAACGACCTCATTAAAAGATTCCAAGGCGTTGAAGAAAAAGACTTCTTTGCCAAAATCACAAGGTTACAACAGAAAAGCAGTGTCGATGAGTACACCTATGAGTGGGAAGCGCTGTCGACTCGAGTTCCAGAGTTAACCGATGACCAACGACTACATACCTACATACATGGCCTAAAACAACACATATGTGATGAACTAGAGTTACATAACATCGCTACCATGGAGGAAGCACGATGTAAAGCCAGGATTATTGAAAGCAAATCCATTCATACAAATTTCGACCAAGACGACTCCAAAAAGAACCCCCTCCAATCAGCATACACAGGAAATCCAAGATATACACCGCCTCAACTTAGAGAAGGAGCGAAGCCCAATTTAGAGGCCCAGAGAATAAAAGAAGGGAAATGTAAGTTCTGTGGAGACAAATGGGATCCTAAGCACAGATGCTTACAAAAGAAATTGTATGCCTGTGAAGTGGAGTTGGAAGTCAAGGAACCATTTGAGAACGATGCGAAGAGTCAACAAGACTACCACACAGAACTTGAGGATGACACCCCACAAATCTCATTAGCCGCTATTACCGGAATCTCCCAACTGCAAACATTGAAGCTTAGAGGACATATAAAAAAGAATAACGTCACAGTTCTCATCGACTCTGGCAGCACCCATAACTTCATTAATGTCAACCTTGCTAAGGTATTTAACCTATTTGTTTTTCCAGTACCTAACATGAAGGTTATGGTAGCAGATGGCAAGAAGATTGATAATGTAGGGAAATGTCACCAAGTCAAGTTACAAATACAAGAGTATAACTTAGAATCAGATTTTTTTGCGGTACCACTGGGATAAATTGACGTGGTATTAGGAATACAATGGTTACAAACCTTGGGTACATACTCCGCAAATCACCAAGAACATTTTATTGAATTCCATGCGTTCGGGAAAACACATAAATTATACGGGTTCCAACCACCTTCGACACAGCTGGTTACATCACATCAGATGGAAAATCTACTTCGGAAGGACTCACCAATGCTCATACTTCAATGTCAAGAAATTAAGCTTCTAACAAGTAAAGGAGATATGGACAAACAACCAGAGATACAAAATCTTATTCAAAAACATCGTAAGGTGTTTCAAAAGCTACCTATGGAGCTCCCACCAAACAGAAAAATCGAACACATAATCGAAATAGAACCATGGACAAAACCCGCCAGTAGCAAACCATACAGGTGTCCACATCAGAGACGATGCGACAGTTCACGTAATCATTGTCGTC